>CM071639.1:7286771-7894002 GCA_036419045.1 Scirpophaga incertulas | reverse complement strand
TGCGAGGTACATTTTATTACCAATATTTCACTGTTTTATTTTTGTTTATTGCCTTGTATATTCCATAGTTTGTAATAAATTACTTTTATCTAATAGATAAATGCTTTTTATGCAGTGGTTTCAATATAATATAATTAAAGTAATAAAATGGCAACACCAAATGATGTGTGAGATTGAAAGTTTATGAATGAAGCAAATTAAGCGAGTTAAATAAAATACATGTGTTAGAGAAGTTGGAACCAAAGACAACTGGAGTTAGATCTTAACAATTGTATAATTGATCTTATAAATTGTCTAAACGGCAAATTGTATGATTGCCGTTTAGGTTCATTCAACAGTTTCTAATACTTCCTTTCGACGGATACATAGACAGTGTTAACTCAATTTCTTTTTTAACTTTATTTGATTAACTTGACGCTGCCTAGGTGGGACTGTCATAGGAATTACTTAATAAACTGTAGCGTCTGCAAAATGTTGTGTTTAAGTTTATTTTTAGTCTGTGTTAATTTAATTATAACTTTAACTATCGTTCTCAGGTTAAAATCCTCTCGATGTTTTTACTATATCTGCATTATATTTTAAGTCTCTGTTCACTTTTCGATCCTTTGAACAGAGTCCATTACCTTTACATATCATTCAATTAATTGCGTAACAAAGCCCTTCATTAATTTCATCTAATATCTGCACCTCTATTTTATTTTAAGTTGCTTTTCGTTTGCTCATATCTAGGTTACTTCGGAACGATTGCTTTACTACAAGGGCTCTACTTGTTCATAATTGTGTTTGTTTGCATATTTTAATAAAGATAGCTCTTTGGACAATAATATGTTTATTATTATTGTTTGCTTATAATGGTTCTAATTATCCGAAGTTTCTGTGACTAAATAAGCTATATAACCTACCACATAAAAGCCACATAAAAGCAGTGGGTGTAACAGCCGTTGAAGGGTAACACAACGTTTTCCATGTGGCAATTTTCCATCGTCAATGGGTAGCGGTTCTGGCGACAGATTGGACAACGGCAAAGTCACACAACATTAACTATAATAATAACGAAATTGCAATAAGGAAACTTAGACTTGGCACGACTCTGTTATATTTAATTACTTTTTAGAGATAAACTAGCAGCTCCATCGAGACTTGACTAGTTTTTTACAGAATGTTTTAGGTGGGATTAAATATTACAAAAACAAAGCAAAAATAAATGCTTAACTCAAGACCAACTCAAGAATTTTACTCCTCTGGGATACACCGTTTCAACAAATAGCAATATTCATTTTCATTCTATAATGTTGATATATTGGTTTTGAAAATATAAGAGCACTGCTTTAAATCATTTATTTATTCGACTTTTATCTGTCTTTGTGTGAGCGCAATAACAAGAATGTATCGCATACAGTGTTTGCTTCTTCCAGGCTTTCCAATCTTGCTGTCTCGTCGCCCCGGGCTCGGGTTGAATACGAAAGAAATCAATTTACTAACGGGTATACTATTGATATCGTAGTCTGTTGGCCATTTAGATTAATGTCTGGGATTATTAGAATCATACCGTAGAGAGATCGTATTAATATCATTTGAGGTAACAGGTATTACTTATTTTTAAGATCGCGAATCGCGAAAAATAAGTCACCGTGTACTCAACTTCATCACTGTTGCATTCTCGGAGTACCGGAGAAGATCACATTAAAGAGGGCTATTTCAATTTCTGACAATGCCGTGAAAACCTTTACGAACACTCCCATCGGTGTATACTCACCCATGAGGAGTACCTTTTCCCTACACGGGAAAATCCGGTGGGTCTTTGAAGCCTCCAGGAGATCGGTGACTGTCGGCAATATGTGCAATACGGCATCTACTGGTATTCCTGGACCGTTGGCGTTCCATGTGCTCTTTGGTGAAGGCCGGACATACTACTAACGTGAGTTGGTGGTCTACATCACAGTATCGCAGTTTCCTTTCTTCTGAATTGGTGTAGCTAGCGGCTGGATGAATCGTACGTGCTGAGTAACGCCATTAAGTGCTATAAAAGCGCTCTGTGCCCTCTGTGCCCTCTATTTGCCTACATGGTTAGGCAGAGCTTGAACCTCTGCCTTGTCTCGACAGTTACTGGAGGTCAAGCCACTGTTCATGTAAGTTGTGTACCTCGTGTGGGCTTTACGAACCTTACATTACCCGCTACATTTCATGCGGCGCATCTTCGCGATAAGTAGCCATCTCTTTATTGTACCTACCTTTATCATCAGAATTGGCATCTGAACACTTCTCGTACACCGTTGCGAACACACACGTAACTACTTTCCAGGGAGAGGTTCCTATAATTATGCAGGCCGCCGCGACATCGTACAAAATCCTTTACGGCATTCAGTATCAGTGCACATTGTAGCCTGAAGGGACACACGAAAACTGACGGCGTCTACTGGCGTCCGAGACTGGGGTCATGCTGCTCACGTACTGTCGTACATACTGATGCATAGACCCCAATTTTGAGAAAATGGTTTCTGACTGAGTCGACGGCGCTGAATAGGTGGGATGCAAGATACCAAAAATATTTATCGAACCACCAATACAACCAAGTGAAGCACCAGACTCGTTGATGTCCTTGGAGTGGTCGAGATAATGAATACATTTAACTTGCTTTTAAAATGTGGCTATCGATATTCTAATATATATCAGATATCACCTGTTTTTTTTTAATTATGTTTGAATGCTCCAAGAATTATTATTTGTCGAAAACCTGTTTCAGATGTCCTTTATAGATAGATTTTGCCGATGTTTCTTCGTTATCAGATCTTTGTATAGAAAGGGCCGACATTTTTATTTCTAAAACATGACCTATATATAATAACTTAAAAACTCTATAATGTTGGTAATACAGTTTCATTTTGTTTTGATATCCTTATTATTCAGCCTAATTTAAATAGTAAATCAGTTTTTAGATTATTCATAACTTGGAAAATTGAGGTATGAATTTTGAATGGCAATAATGGATATTGATTAATTATTAATCATAATTTAATCGTCTTTTGAGAAAATTTCTCAAGCCTTAAGTGATTACATTACAGTCAATTTGTCAAACCTTAAGCTAAAATAGAAAAGGTACTGTTAATCATATATATCATCTCATTATCTTATTGTTGAAAAGTTGTGAGAATACATTTCTGCATACCTTGCACCTCGGGAAAGACACTAGGTTATATCGAGCTCTTGCAAACTTTGAGGGTCTAGTGCCAACTGATTCATACCGACCAACACTGTTCCTCACGGACACCTTGATGCAAGCACGTCAATTACTGCCATGTCGTCTGCTCATCAGAAGGGGGCACACCGAAAAGGGAAGTATAATTACAGGACAAGGCCATGAGAACTCTTGCGAATGCTTCCAAAACATTTTCATCGACGTTTGTTCTCTTACTCTAAAATTAGAAAGGATTACGTCTCCCCTGGAATTCAGAAGATCTGCGACTGGCAACGGTAACCTGTTTTCCCGGACTGGGACTAGACACTGCAGCAGCAGACCGCTGTTATACCAACTCTTCATTTTTACGTTTAATTCATGATGGTTGTTATAATAACTATGTTAAAAAAAACAATGGAAATATTAAATTTTGATCTTTTAAAATATTTTTTTTTGTCCACGTGCTTACAAATATACCAGCGATGGGTCTAATATTGCATTATTACTAAAGGATTGCCGTTAGTCAAGTTATGGAAGCTTAGTGATTTTATATTTCTGTATTTCTTGAAAGCTACTTTGAGTAAATGATAGCAAAGGTTATCAGCAGCACAGAATTGGTGTGAAGAACCTTATGAAAAGTCTATGTCCAGCAGTGGGCGACTCTCAGGTAAATTCATGAGGAATGTATCACAATGCAAATATTTTGCTAAGCCAATGTAGTACAAAATTCAGGTTAAGCATTTCGTCGCACAATATCAACCAATAGAGACTGACATAAATTAACATAACAATCTTGTAATAGCTATTGACATAAATTTGCATAGACAATATCAGTTGATTATTACAATATCTTGAATAATGTATGAAATTGAGGGTTAAATATTAGACAATATCCGTTTCTATATTTTGGACTAGTTACGTGCCGCAAAGTCGCTTCTAAACTCTTCTCACACCTAAACTACACCCACGATTTACATGCAGTGCGTGCATTACAGTGCAGTGCAACAGTGCAATTTTTGGGTTACAATTGAATTACCACAATATGTTTCTTTAAATTTAAAAAACCAATATCTGTAATAACCCCGATTTATCTTTTCGCCTGATTTGTTATAACTTCTTTGCAATTAAACATTATTTGCTTATAAATAAATAAGAATGCTCTAGTATTACTACAGGAGATTTTTTAAAATCTTCACATAATACGCCAATAAATATGAAATTGGAATATTATGCTATTTTTACCTTTATATACTTACCATTTGAAATATATAAAGGTAAAAGTTGAACTTTCACTAATAGTTTTTGACAGCACATAGAATAATAAGAAATAAATATATAGAATTGACATAATTTAGAAAAAAAATACGATAGAATTAGTCGTGTTATATTATAGTTTATCCGTGATTTATTTTGTGAAATCTTTCTTAATTTATGAGTAACTATAATATTACTTTATGTATTATAAATAAATACTTTTTCTTCACCACTTTGGACTACAAAGTGGTGAAGAAAGCGCTGTAAGGCTCGTGTTGTCTGGAATATCCTCCATAAACGCCTGTTTTTATTATATAAATATCTGCTCCCACCGACACTCCTACCCAGAAGTTGGGAGATGGCGACACCTTGAAATTGGCGTACAAGGCCGGCCATGGACGGTAATTAAGAATACACCCCTTAATTTGATCAACGTACAATCGCTAAATGCGAAATAAACTTTGTTGTTACGTGGTCACGTTAAACTCTATGTCAAAGCTTTTGATAATATATGTTATGGAGATAATTTCCGTTCCGTCAAACTACGTAGGATAGCTTCACTATAGGTTTTTTTTATATTAATTATGATTTTTAAATAAATTTTAATATTTATATGGATAAAATCCACAAAAATCGTATAAATCTAGTCTGATATACTAAATATTGGACTAAATAATGGCATTGGGAAATTTATATCCTAATGAAAATATATATTATGGAAAAATCCGATATAACGTTGGCTAAGGCGACACAGAATCTAAGTATTAATAATAAAATAAATAAAGTATCAAATATATATTATATTCTTATTATATATTCTTATATACTTATCATATTATGTTCTTGTATTCAACCTTTATTGAGAATATAAACACGAAACTTTATCTAACTTTATGAACAAGGAATTGAACTATTTTATCGATTAAAGCTTTAGCTAGCTAGATTTAAGCTTACTTTTTGGGGCTGAATATCTAGTGCAATATATCAATTTCGGACAGATAAAAAGTCTTATAGTAAATTTCTTTTTAATAAAACTTGCATCACAATGTAGTAACATTTTCTCTGTCACAATATGTGTAATATTTCTAACATAGGTAAGATCAGTTTGAAAGTTTGCTGTTATAACTAGTATCATAACAAAATATCATAAAAAGTTCATAAGCAACTGCTTACAAATACACATTTATAAACATGATGTAGAAAGATGACCAACATGATTTTAAGAAGATGAGTTGAAAATGACATTGCAGTAACGAGAAAATACATAAAAATGAGAAATAATCAAAATTAAATCTTTTAAAAATTCCAATAATAATAAAATATTGTAACATATAAATCATAAAAATTATAAGGAGTAAATAATAATAATTATTATTATTTATACATATTATTTACTTTGTAAACATGCCATATGAATAGCGATATCTCATCTGATACTGTTCTGGCTACTTTCCAAATGGGAGTTAATGTAGCAGATAGCAAATGTACAGACTTATACTAAATCCTACCTATATTATTCTTGGATACTAATTTGCAATTTATACGCCATAATCTTTATATTATTTTCCCTTTAACAATACTATGGTTTTGTTATTAAACGATCTAACCTTTTTAGATATTTATCCATACTAATAATCTATATCTATATTCTATATAATATTATAAAGAAGTTAAGTTTGTGTGTTTGTATATTTGTTAAATTGTAAGAGGTAATCTCAGGATCTACTGATCCGATTTTAAAAAATATTTCATCAATAGAAAGACACATTATTGCTGAGTGTCATAGGTTATATAAAATCCGAAAAATAAAAAGGCTTTTACGTGGTAGTCCGTTTTGCAAAGTGAATCAGAGAAAAAACGGTCTAATGAAAGTGCTTCTTACGAACGCTGCCTTAACTATGAAAGATATATTTTTGAGTTCTAGAGAAAAGATATGAAGCTTGAAAATGCCTACAAAAAAGTCAATGACAGCATATGTCTATCTTTTATATTTAGGTTACAAGAAAAGGCCAAAGCAGCAGACGGCGCGCGATGGCTTCGGGTTTAATTCGGTTCGCGTTCGTGCTCGCTTCGAGGATTATTGATATTATGTTCAACGAAGTGGGCACGGGTCAGCTAGTTAATGAATATAATTAACACGTAAGGCACGTACGTGAAATATCATGAGAGCCGATTAAAGGAATTTAACTTAATTATAGGATAGGTATATCCATTGTATGATATATTACACTAATAATATAAATAGACGTTAAATATTATTACTTATAATATTATTGCCACGGATTGTGGTGCTCCACTATAAAATACACTTTACAATTTATTTGCTTAATAAACAAATAACCAACACTAATTAACACTGAGTAATCACTTCGTAGTTTGCTCTTAATAAATAAACTGAGCAGCTTTTATGTTTACTCGCTGTACCATAATCGAGTATTGTCCCTGCCGGGTATTTTTCCCCTCGTGCTCGGACGACCTTACACTGGATTCCAACCGCAACCGGTTTAAGACTAGCAGAAACTACAGACTAAATACTGTCTAATTCCTTTGACCCGGCAGAACGCCAGAGGCCCTGTCGGCTCTAACTGATAGCACTCTCCCTCTCAGGGGAGGGGGTGAGGCGCCATCCCTGTCAGCTGATACGTTCCGCTTATATAGTCATATAGAGAAGTTTAGGCGATTCTTTAAAGATTTTTTATCTTTAACTCTGTTACTCGATACTTGAGGGCGCTACCGACACAAATATTCTACAATTTTCTTGAACTTTTTACAGCGTTCCAGAAAGTTCGATGTATTCGCTTCTACGATATACTGGAAGGTTGTTTCCGAACGTTTGAGAATAAGTTTATTGATTCAATTAGTATGACTGTTTATAAACACGTTTGCTTAACCTTTCGGAGAGAAAAGGCGTAATATTTCACAACACATCTTAAAACGAATGAGATATGAAAGCAATATTGAGTTAGTGCCAAAAACTATTATTTTTGCACGCCCTAGAAAACAGAGCAGGAAGTTATTTTCTATGAAAAAAAAACTCATGAAGACATTGTCAAAATAAATTCTCGAATGTTTTCTTCAGTTACCTATAAAATAAAATAAAAACTGATAGCACAATTGTTAATATCAAAAAATTTCATTACTTAGATACAACCAATAAGGTAAACATATGAAAGTAAAAATTAGTATTACTTCATAATTCGTTTATCACTTTGAATTAACAAACTTTTTGTAATGAATATTAGTGCTACATGACGAAAATATCATTAATAACAAACAACTTCCGTTTATCTTATGATAACAAAAGTTTGAATGTACAAAAAAATAAACAATAATATTAATATCATAGCGAATCGAGCAGGTTGTTTTGAGCGCACACCACAGCTGCTATCTTAAAATACAAAACAGTATTGTTATAATGTTATATTTATAATATATATTTTTAGTTGTTTTACGTTGCATATGGAAAAAATGAATTTATTTTACAAAACCCAATTTTTTTTTCTCAATTTAAAAGAACTATATTTACAACTGAATAATGTATGATATGTCTATATATTTGCATTTATCATACCTAAATCTAATGCATTCTCGTGGACCATAAAGGAATCAATTAGATGCTAATATGAATATTATTAAGTAACCAGTAGCGGCTCTTAGATTAATAATAAATTAGAAGATTACACCGGAGAAAACTAATCCATTTATTGTTCTTATTGATATGATAAATGAAAACCATCTCTTGGGAGATCAGGAACAGAGAATAACAGAACCATTAATAGAATGATTTATATGTACCGAGAAAAGTTCCGTACAGACAACAACATATTCTAAGAATGGAGAAAGGAATGATGTATTAACTTTATTCTCAGAATGAGCGTGAAACCTACCATGTAAAAATAAGTTATGTAAAACAAAATTTATATGACGAAATGTTGAATCGTTATGTCGAATCAATATAAAATGACAATATCTTTATAGTATTATTATATTATGTATATATTGTCAACGATAATTTTTATTGTTTTTGAGATCAGATCACATTTAGCTTAGAGCTTTTATTCCATATTCAACATCAAAGAAACCACGCCATTTAATGGTGCAATAAAACGTCTCTTGAGCCAACTCTTATTTGGTAAGTAATTAAAAATTTTAATATTTTTTTGAATACTTACTACACAATGCATTAATAACATTCTTTTGTGTTGATACTGCACTTGTTACTTTTTTTTTTTTACTTCATAGCGTTGTTTTATTGAGAAATTTTATGTCAAATATTGACAAACAAGCCGTCTATACACTTCACAGTAAGTGGTTAAATTCATCAATACATATTATGTGTGAAGATTTTTGCAATCTGCAACCTCTACAAATACCATATGTTGCCAACATGTGACATAAAATAAAAAGTCACAATACCCAGTAATTTCTATGACTATCTCACCCTTCACACCAGGAGTCAACAATGCGAATACTGCTACTTTGCAGTGGTACCTAAGCAGACGACCCTAATATAGTTTTGTATATTAACATTCGGCAGACGAGATTTTGATCTCTTTGCAGAGGTGGTACGATATGTCATATCACATCCAGAACCAGTGTCAGGA
Organism: Scirpophaga incertulas; assembly: GCA_036419045.1. Taxonomy (NCBI): domain Eukaryota; kingdom Metazoa; phylum Arthropoda; class Insecta; order Lepidoptera; family Crambidae; genus Scirpophaga; species Scirpophaga incertulas. Next base: position 7,884,969 of record CM071639.1, on the reverse strand, counting down.
AAGAAGCCATAATTGTTTATTGGCAATTGTAACTAATTTCTTGCTCGTCTCTTATCAGATTTAGGGGAGATAAAGATTGACACAACTTCAAAACATTACTTTTTCTATATTTTACGAAGCTGTAGCGTTAAGTTGCATATATGGTTAGAAAAATATGATACTCTATGTAGGATATATTTTTATAAATAATAAAATAACGCTAACAAATTATTTATTTATTTATTAGGCTCTAGCGGGTCTCGAATCGCTTAATCTTTGGACCACTATTTAGCTCACAATCGAATATTTCAACAGCACTCTTTAATTTATTCCTTTTTAATACAAAGTAAACATTATTAACCATTCACAATTACGTATCTACATTAAACGTATAACGTTAAAATTAAAGCAATTTTTGCATTGTCTTTGATTAAAAATACAAAATAAATGTATAAAATATAATAACATTTTTATCAAAGAAGCATGCAAGAATTAACATCAAATGTATATCTTAAATTGTTTTGGCTCACATAAAATCGGATATCGATACCATCGGGATTTTAAATTAAAATGAAACTCGCGTTATTGCATGCGGAAGCTCACTCGAATCAAATTAAGGCGGGCGAGTGAAGCCTTCTGCCACATCTCTTTGCCTTTAATATAAAAATGTGGTTTAATTTAAAAGATTAGAAACGAGAAAAATATATTCAAGCTAATTTTAATTTGGAATTTAATATATATTACAATAAATATGAAAAGAGTTTTTTTTTTTTGTGAGGGACATATACTGAAGCCGCAGATGGCTATGTTCAACTCTACCGTGAGTGTGTTTGTGGAAGGCGTACGAACGGAGGGTTCGATATCTCTCTTACTCTCTCTCTCTCCTGCTAGCGACCCCGGTGCCGTTCCGGGGTCGTTAGGATCGGGTTAAAGAGAGTCGACGCAGGTTGAGCGCGCCGTCTAGTGGCTCGGACGCTCAATCTCGCCGTGTAGTGGAGGGTGAGAATCTACCCGGTATATTTGACGGGGAAAGTGTGGGCCGGGTCGTCGCGCTCGCCGACGAGTGCGGTGCGTAGGAGAGATGCGTGGGTGTGTGGCGAGAGGGGCGACGCGGTTGACAGCCAGCGGGAGGGATTCGTTAGCGCGGGTAATGGGGTCACGCGGGTCGAGTAAAAAGTTTCTCGGACGGCGAATGCTAGCCGAGACGCTATTTTTAGGAATGTAGTCAATCATTTTTTTAATAAATGTATTGGGGTGGGTAGAGCCACCAGCGAAGTAGCGGGTGGGTAAATCTTTAACAATTAAGAGCTTAGACCCCGGAACGGCACCGGGGTCGTTAGGATCGGGTTAAAGAGAGTCGACGCAGGTTGAGCGCGCCGTCTACTGGCTCGAACGCTCAAGATCGCCGTGCCGTGTAGTGAATCTACCCGGTACGTGGCGGTACCGGGTATATATTTGACGGGGAAAGTGTGGGCCGGGTCGTCGCGCTCGCCGACGAGTGCGGTGCGTAGGAGAGATGCGTGGGTGTGTGGCGAGAGGGGCGACGCGGTTGACAGCCAGCGGGAGGGATTCGTTAGCGCGGGTAATGGGGTCACGCGGGTCGAGTAAAAAGTTTCTCGGAGGGCGAATGCTAGCCAAGACGCTATCTTTAGGAATGTAGTCAATCATTTTTTTAATAAATGTATTGGGATGGGTAGAGCCACTAGCGAATTAGCGGGTGGGTAAATCTTTTATGTGGGATTCGATCGACGGAAGGTCTAGATCGTAATGTAAGTCGGCGTTGCGCCACGGGGCACCCAGGGCCCGCCGTATGAATTTGTTTTGTACTAGCTGTAGTTTGTGCAACCGGCATTTGGGGATGTGCGAGAAAGCTACAGACGCGTAGGTTAGGATTGGGCGAATGCAAACTTTGTACAATATTATCTTATTTCGAAGAGACATTTTGTTTACTTTTTTAATTAGGTGAAAGAGTCGGCCCAAGATAAAAATTTGGGTGATTTCGAACTATGAGAAATGAGTTTAAGAAATGCGTTGAATTTTACATTGATACGGGCTGTCACTGCCAATGTTCTTTTTTTCATGGCTTCGCTTAGTACAAACAGTGTCAGCAGTGTAACTACTATAGTTAACATACTACATCCATATTACATCCAACGAAGATGTTATTATATGAGTGTCCTTGATATTACATTGATATTAATTTCTTTCAAACGTCTGGTTTAAACATGTGGTTGGCTGGAAAAGTTAAACGAAATGAAACTATGTTTTACTTAGTTTAATATCTGTTGATACATGTGTATAAAATTTAATAAAGTTTGCTCTCTTTTTTATTAAATAAATAGAGAAAACGTAAACGTACGTAGTATGCAATATGCGAAATTCTTTGAAATTTCCATACAAAACGGCAATTTCATACTATAACTCCTTATACTTGCATTCACGTTTGCGCTTGTGTTGTTCTGGATTTTTCCGCAGCAAGGCAATATTTTCTACGGTAAAAATATCTGATATTTACCTACAATTTTTCAAAATCGGTTCATCTTCCAGAGGCGATAAAGTAACCGAATGAATTTCTTTCACATTCAAAATATTGGTTTGGGTAACTAAGCCTGAATAGTTGTGATTCCTGCTATCGGATCAAATGATACAGTTAGACGGTTGACTGAATAATTCTATTTGTTTTATTCCTGAAATACGGCGTTGCCGTAATGGCAGCCGTTTGGTCCATTTCCAAAGTGATCTCGGAATCTACTCCCTAGACTCCCAAATAAAGATAAATACCGTGATCCGCTTAAAGAACTCCGTCTTCAAATAACGACACGTATCAAATGGTTTTCTCAGACCAAAATAATACTCTAGTATTGGTAGCATTGTATTACTGTGTTTTTGTGTCTAATGTAAAAGCATTAACCAACATTTTTCACAAGACCCTTAGAGACCAACAAGACATCAATTGGATAGTCTACTCCCTCCGTCTAGTTTGTAGGACCTAAAAGAAAAAAGTTAATTATTAATTCTAGACGTATCTCCTATACGAATACGTTCGATTTTATAATCTATTATTGGTCAAATATAAGACTAGATCTATAATTGTAAGAAACTCCTTTTATTTTATATTAATTTGACGTTTGGAAACATGACATTGATTCGTGTTGACAGGTTGTTTTTTGTCGGATTAAAGAATATGGACCAGATTAAGATGAAAATAGAACATTAAACGGGCTACCGAACAGAAAAATAATTTTAATTGTAGATTATTTACAATAATCTTGCCAAAATAATTTATTAAACTTATCAGTTTAGTGTTAATACTCCGTTCTATTTGGTTATAATCACACTGTGAATTATTTAATAAATATTTTAAGAAATGATACAGTTTTACATTTATACATAGTTAGGTACTTAAGATTATCTTTGTCATTGTCGATTTTTTGTAATTAGGCTTATTATGCTTATTAGATTTGTAACATTATTGTTCTCGCTTCATGTTAACGCGAAAGCATAGTTAATACTACAGACAAACCCGAGAGGTTTTTAGTAGTACAATTGAAAAAAAATTAAGATGCATGTATTGTTTTTTTTTTTTTGGTAATTAATAAAAAAATATGTACCTGCAGTTTATAATATATATACATAAAACAAAGTTGTATAAGTTAAATCACTTATAAATCCAGAATGATTGAATCGATTTAATGTATCAACAATTTGTCGGATTTGTATCTGTCAAGAATAGCAGAATAACAGAGATAATACAAAATTCAGGGCAATCAATTATATATTTAATTATAGATTAATTATATATTTATCATCCGCAGATTGCTGTTTCTTTACTGTCTGTAATATGGTACGAAGTTTATGTTAATATTTAAATATGCTACAAACTTCAAATTTATAGAATTAAGTAATTAGAAGTTCATTCCACAAAAAAGCAAAATAGGGATTAGTAAAAAATGTTAATGTGCTTTCAAATGGCAAAAAGAACGAAAAACTGTCATTTTGATTTTAATATTAAAAAATGACATCAGATTCCATCTTTATATGATGAATGATTACTCAATTATTAATAAATATACATTAGATTCTTCCTGTGTAATTACATCAAGTAAAGTTATTAGAAAGCGCAAGCGTCAAAATCTTTTGACATTATTTTGTCAGATCCAAATGAAATCTATAATAATGAAATCGAAAATAAAGAAACCTCGGACAATGAACCCATAAAAAATTGCATATGCCATAATAACAATATTATCGTGAAATTTCACGTAAACAAAGCCGCAATGGCCTAACAGTAGAAATTCTAAATCTACCGAAACGACTTTTGAGCTTCCCACGGGCGGCGAAGCAAAGCCACCCTCCACTTATTATGTACTATGTACTAAGTATTCGAGTGCAACTGAGAATGGAGCAGGGTCGATTTCAGGAAAGTAATGGATTTGTAAACAATAAGCTGCCAGTCAGCGGTGATAAGTACTTTTAAATTTTATTAAATTATACTTCGTGGAAGAAATATGTATTATTCATTGAATGGGACATTCAATGTAAATAAATATTGGGTATAAATATTAGTAAGCATAACTGCTATTGTTTTATAAATCTAATAATATGATCTGAACTGATATGATTTGATTTGTCTTGTTTGATAGGTTAAGCTAACAGGTAACCCTAATAACGTTAATCAGACATGAAATATTCAAATTTTAAAGTTACTTATACATTAAAATTACTGAGTTATTACTTGTCCAAACTTTTGCCAAAAACGGCAACGTGACAAATGATATCTTAGCTTTACCGAGTCACAATGCCCCCGACAGAGCGGCGAAAACAAAATATCGCGTAGCTCCAAAAAGTTTGAGGGGCGTGAGAAAAATAATATTCTTTTGACGTCAGAATTGAGTTTTGCCCATGCTCAGTTCTTATGAAAGTGGCGAAACTATTTATTGGTTCGGAAACATGGTTAATAGTATAACTTGTGAAGTTTCCATTTCACATGCTATTGCACGAAACGGTTATATCTTGGAACTGGATGTGACGAGACATATTATGTTCTGATATAAATAGAATATGTAAACTTAATATATATTTGTGTCAAGTATTTGCTTTGTGGAAGATTATCGTGGAAATTATTTATGGAAATGGGTTGTGATAAAATAGGTATAGCGCCAGTGGTAGAAAATGTGAGGGGAAGTAGATTAGCATGGTTTGGACATGTGATGCAGAGGGATGAAAGTCATGCCACAAAACGGATGTTGAATATGAAAGTGGAGGGATACACGGGCAGAGGAAGGCCGAATAAAAGATGGATCGATTGTGTGAAGAATGATATAAGAATGAAAGGAGTAAGCATGGAAATGACGGCTGATAGAGAGGAATTGAAGAAAAAGATCTACTGCGCCGACCCCAGATAATGGGAAATGGGCAAGAGGATGATGATGATGATGAAGGAAGAGGATGATGATATATAATATAATAATAAATAAATCATGCATTAAAATTTTACTGTCTAATCACAAACTTAGTAACATTTGCCTGGTGTACATGGTGATTTAATTGAAGCAACTGTAGGTTTGCATCAGCAGTGCTGTGGTCTTCAGCTTTCTAATCGAGAGAACAATAAGTAATGAACAAAGAAGAAAATAACAATGACTTCATCATCTATAGATAATAATATAACTTTTGCGGTAATTTTAATTAAACGTCAGTGAAATAAAGACTAAAAGAAACATACAGTTATAAGAAGTTCCAAATTTAAACAGTGTTGTCAATTATTCATAGAAGAAAAGGCAGGTAATAAAGCAAGTTGCACAAAAATTTTAATTTACTATTAATTTATTTGGAGAGAGACCCAAGCCAACCTGACCAGAGGGGCTATCGCACTAATAAATCGCAAGCGAAACGCAACCGAACCGTTCGGCTTAACCAATCCGAACGCCACAATATCACGTCATCTGTTCGATGACGTGATATTCTAGCTCTCGGATTGGTTGAGTGGAACGATTTGGCTTCGTTTCAGCTGCGATTTGTTAGTGCGATTGCCCCCCTGAACTCGATCCTCCCCACCAATACCCATGGCCGAGCCAGTGCAGTGGAAGACGGTTTAAGACCCTTAGGAGAGTACTATGTTCAGCAATGGGTGTGTGTTGGCTGAGATGAGACTGCTTCTTTATTTAAGGAGTATGAATGCCTGTTTAATTATATAATAAATAGACAGAGTGTTACCCAACATATTAGATGTTATCATCAGCTTCCTCTATATAAGATAGATATACTATGAAATAAGTTTTTAAAATTACAGCCATGAGGGCTTAAAATACGGGATAATCATTTGAACAGTAATCCAAATTCAAAAGTACAAGAACTTGAATCCAATAGCTACATTGATAAAACGAACTCACGCTATTTACATTTATATATGGTCTCATATGTAAGAAAAGGAATGTATTCATAATTTTCGGAACAAATTTAATATAGTCACAGCAATAAAACTATATTTTAGAAGCCTGTAAGCTTATATAAAGCTTACGATGATTTATTCTAAAATATAAGCACAAAATCATGAGGGATACTAATTGATCATCCAAGATGGTATAACAGAACGGCAAATAACAATTTGTTTGTTTGTGGTTATGTAATTCACACTAATGAACGACAAGATGGCCACGAAATAAACCCGACGCTAGCCTACTCGGAACAAGAGTTCCCGGAAGTTGTGCAATCAATTGGTTAAAGTTCTCAAACTCATCCAGAAGCTGAATTACTCGCTACCCGTTCATGTCTGCAAACAAGAGTTTTAGTTCAATTCGTTTCAACTTATTTCTTTTTGATGCTTAAGCTTCGATGAACAAAAAATAATACGTAACTGTTCGCATCCGGTCATAGATGATCTAAAATTGTAAGAAATAATTTTAATGTATATATGTACTATTATTTATGTGATAATGTATTAATGTTACAACTTTTTTAATAATAATAATAAAACATATTAAAATGCATGAGAAACTAATAAATACATTTATTATGAACCAAACAGCGATACTAACAACAACAAAAAACAAAACAAAACGTAATTATAACTTATACGAGTATACTGCTACATGCTACTAAAAACTGAGCCAAATTCACTGACACAGTAGTGACATCAGGCACGAGAAACAGCACATATTAAGAATCTGAACTTAAAAACTATTTGAACAATCACATGAAGAACTTAGAATACGCACGGTAATAAAAAAATGTAGTCCAAAAAAAAGAAAAGAAAGAGATAACATGTAACATGTCGAGTATGAAAGAGCAAAATAATAATAATGTCCTATTGAACTTTAAACAAAAACGAACCAGTTTAATATAATTGTCAAAAATTAATAACTGAGATGAAAGTTACAATTTAGAAGTATTTTTTATGAGTTGTTAATTTTTAATACATTTTCTATTTTAATACATTAGCAACTTAAATATGCAAGTATTTTGAGTTTCCGGCTTAAATTCCAAATGTGAGACAACATTAACTTTCAAGGATATGTACATAAGGATTACATAAGGAAGGATACAGAAGGATGTAAATATAATTGCTTTGGAAAATATAAGAAAATACAGCAATGTGTATCTCCGTCTTTAACCGAAGCAGAATTCGTTGTTTTAAATATGATGACCATCTTTAAGAATAATCAGTCTGTGCAAATAATTGCGTATATGTAATAAAATGAACCGCCGTACTAACCACATTGATATAAAATACTATTTTGTTCGTACGAAGACTATATACTGAGTGATAGGATTTCTATCCTAACGAGGTATATACGTGACTAAGTGCGTTCATGGTCAAGACTTAAATTGTTTATTTCAGATTTATATTGAAATATGTTTTTATTTTGTATACTTTAGAAAATATTGAATATATGGTGTAAAAGATGCTGATTTATAAGTATAATTTATAAACTGCGTTCATAATATGGATGATAATTTTTTTATAATTTTATCGTTAATACAAGCAGTTATAATTAATCATTTAACTTTAGTGTGAAGAAACATTAAATATTATTGTTTGACTGTCAATAACAATGGTTTCTGATGAAACATTTGTTTATATTTAATTTTCATAAAATAACTTTAACTGGTAATTTCGATTAGAACCTAATATTTTACAACTGTTTTATTGTTAAGAGTATTGTATTTTTTTTTTGTAAATTTATGTTATAATGTGATTAGACGCCTAGCGTGACTGCTGGGTTAAAACAGTATTGAAACAGAGATAACGCTTTTACAGGGTATAGCGTCATCTCGCTTGCACTACGTTTTTAGTACGGTTCACTGCAAATCCGATGCACTGTACTTGCCGTAATATCATTTACTCGACATATTTGAATCTTAGCAACTACTTTTATTTAAAGAGCCTTGGAAAAACTTTAATGAAATATCATTTGTTATAGTTGATAGAATTCATATTTTCGTGATTAAATTAGACCAAATCGACCAGTCAAGGTCTTCGATAGCACTTTGTAACATAATTCCACATTAAGCAAAACCGTAATTTCTATAATAATAATCATTAACCTTATAAAACAGAAACTAGCTACAAAAATAGAAAAACAAATAACCTACTTATTTTTTATTATACATCCTCATATAAAACAAATCATCAACTGCAAGATTTTATTAAGTACTTGACGCGAGCGTTGCGGTACTCGTGAAAATAGCCTGAGTGACCCAAATACGTGCTGACCATCAGCACCTGCAAGTACTCAAACAAGCCAGTATTTCACTTTATGGCACATTACGAAATGCGTAGTGAAAAGCGTCCGCCTTGGGTCGTTTCTTAAGTAAATTCATTAATACGAAATGTAAAACGCTATTGAAAAGGGTTTTTGGTGTTTATAGTTTCTAAACAGAATTATATGGCGTAATATTTTGCGCTTTTACACTTTGATAAGCATCTGTGCAGTGCTGTGTATGGGTACGGATATTTTATGTCATATTTCAAATCTCAAAAAAGTAGAATTAAGGGTGAAAGTGTGGAAGGAAAAGAAATAAGTGATATATTAATAATTTTCAAAATTCTTTATCAAATGTGGCAAAAAACTGTTACAATGTTCAAAACAAAATCAAGAAGCACATCAAATCAGTATGAGACTGCTGCAATATATTGCGTTAAAATCAAATCGCTTTCAAATAAACTAAAACATTATGGTGTATTCTTTAAAGCAGTTAGCCTTATAGAGTTTTGTTTATGTGAGTGGATTTAGAAAATTGCCATTAATAACTATGTTGTCTGTATTAATAATTATGGGAGTGCCCCAGGGATCAATATTGGGACCATTGCTTTTCTAATTTATATAAATGACCTTCCATACTTCACTAATGTCTAGTTCCAACGTACTGTTCATTCATATTTAAAATTGACAGAAGAAAAAAAGACGTTGACGTATTGAATACTGCTCTCCAAATAATGTATCTACGATTAATAATTTTTCACTTAATAGGGAATATGCATGATTTTTTTTTATGTCTTAAATTAATCATTTACATTTTTATAACATATAATAGTCTAGTTTTTGTACAAAGTGAAATTGAAAACATTGAATAAAATTGAGCCGTTCATACGCCGCCATTTTTCGTGCGCTTATGATGACATCATTAGTTAGGCTCTGTTTGTTTACTAGCAGCGTTTCAGTTGCTTAGTACTCATTTTCAATTTTAATTAGCAGTCAAATCATGGAAGAAGTAAAAAAACCTTGTTACAGGTACTGTATGGTACCGAAGTGTAAAAATACTACCATCAGTACACCCGATAAAGTATTTTGTCGCATTGTTATGTTCATGTAAATTGGATATCGTATTTATCTAATATTTACAAAAAGTATATAAAGAAATCTTACTTAAGTGAGCTACAACCATATAATATATCGTTAATATTAATAGTTTTAATATAATAGAGGTAAATTAGGAGTATTTTAAATACAAATGGTTATGTTATAGGTTATGTTTTGTTGTATTATTTAAACATGAACAAAAATCTATGTGGTTTATTAAAATATACCATGTAATGGAATAATTACCTTGCAGCTTTGACTCCTTTGATCTCTGCGCTCGTAAAATCGAGATTTGATGCAAAATATGCTGACATCATAAATGCATTTATTTTCGGCAGATTATCGGATTGTGCTTTGACAAAACCGGTATCTGTCATCGTCTTAGATTGACTACAAATGTATATTCACATAGTAAACACACAGAAATACAGTTTTATACAATTTTTCTCGCAACACACAATTTTCAACACAGTACGAACACGTATGAATATCGACGCCGATAAATGCAAGACATAACCATTGACGTCACATATCGTTTCGACCAATAGTGACGCGTTGTGTAAGTTCAAATTTCCCTCCCTAATTATTCACTTTTTAAATAATTTTGTTTAACTAAATAAAAAAAGATCCTTTTAAGTATAAGATCAATAAAGAATCCCGAAAAAAATATTTGAGAGAAATTTAAATTTTATGCATATTCCCTATTAACACAAAACTAAATGTCAAAAATTTTGTTATCGAATGTTGAGACTATGCATACAGTTGCGGAAACGAATATAGAAATTGTTGAATACATTGATAGTTTTTTGGTGTATCACTAGACTTATAATGGCAGTACTAACTCCTTAACTAACAACAGATTTAGTTTGGTAGCATATGCGGTAAAAAAAACTGAGACAACTTACTGATGTTGAAACGGATTCTATATATTTATGTTGATTTCTAGTATATTTTATTTTCTATAATTAATATATATTTTATCTATGATAATAACCACTAGTAGACTTTCCTTTTTGGTATATGGCATGTTACATTTAAGAACATACATTACACTTTGTGCAAGTTTACTAAGATGAAAAATTACTGAATTATAAAAAGATCTAACTATCTATGCCATTGGTAACAACCGCCTGTTCTCAATATCGGTAAAATATTGCCTGTCTTTCTTTTGTAATTAATGACAAGGAAAAGTCATTAATTAAACGCTTGCGTAGTCAGTGACAGAGTTTTGGTTACGTTTTACGCTTTTTTGTGATTTAAATGGTTTTGTTATCAGAACATTAAGTATATTATGCGTATTTAAGTTGAAGCATCGATTTGTTATTGTGATGATACTTTAAAACAATGATTGTACTCAAGTACACACTTGAATTTATTAGCTGGAAATGAATAAACGATTGACCTTCAGAGTTTCTTGCCTGTTCTTCTCGAGAAGGCTCTCCCAATTTCCGAACAGGTGTCGAGTCAATATATTTTTTCTTTTTTTTTTCCTTATTCGTACGTACGGACAAGGTTTTTGTTTTTTTTTTTATTTTAAGCTTTTTTTTGGTTTTGTTTGTTGACGTCAATAAGTGCCTGTAAAGGTCTATGTTGAATAAATATTATTTTGATTTGATTTTGATTTGATTTTGACTAAATGTACATTATCTGTTTCAAATACTCTTTTACTTTTGTATTAATTAGTTACTTGAGTTTTGGGTGTAACTATAGATATTAAAAGGGAACATGTATAGTTAGAAGTGTTTTGGTTACTTTTCTAGGTTTTTTATACTATATTAACATATTTTAAGACAAAAAATGCTGCCTTATGCTTCTTGTTGCTGAAACCTCTCTATGTACTGGGATTTTGTTACAAACTCAGATTAATTATAATGTTAGAAACAACTTGTGTTAATCATTAAAACTAAGCGAGTTTATGTCAGTACCTAGTACTGATTAGATAATATCTTATTTAGCTATTTAGCTTACCTTCCGAATATATAGAACATCGTTATAGCTAATATATACGTCCCAACTAGGGATCTGAAGCTCAGTTTTATTAAGGTGTTTTCGATGTATTGTATTAACACCAATGTCATTCCATTTTCAAATCATTCTTGTGTCACAATAAAATTTCTTAACAACTTCTCACTAATTGTTGGTTTAACGTACGACTAGTTCTTTAGCCTAGTGTCATATGTCACGTTACTGAAGCTTTGTATATCCCCAACGAGAATTGTCCAAAGGGAACAATTTATTCTAGACATAAGCAGTTAAATATGTATATTGGTAAGTAAAAATCTCCATTAAACTTCATATTGTATAAAGGCGGACGTAGCTTTATGAGCCAATTCATAAATCCACAGCCATAAAGAAGACGCTTAATTTTAGGTTATAGCTCGACATTCATTCTGCAAAAGTGGCCTTTATTTTTCTCGATATAGAGACTATAAATCCAGTACTACCACAATATAAACGGGATAGTTTAACAACGAATGTCTTAGATAAGAACTAAACATTAATGACTATGAATATGATTAAATTACCTGAAAACTGTTGCATTTCTATCAATGAATGAGAATTTGTAGTAGTGATTTCGAATTTTATTTAAAATGCTATTTTTTTACATTTTTAGTTTTCTATATCATCGTAAAGTGGCCAGTTAACTAATGTGATCCGATATTTTAATTTCTTTTATTTTTTATTCATGATTCTTATTATGAACGTTCGAATACTTAGTAACATTTTTGATGAAAATATATATTTCTTAATTTTGTTGGTTGGTTTCTTAACTACGCTCATTTCTTTTTGTTCCCTGAGGAAAATGCATTAAATTGCATACCCCGGCTGTGGCGAGCCGGCAGTTATGTGGGGCTCTCCTTCCAAGAAGGGGAAGGCCTACCCACTAAAAACCTCAGGGATGGCCTTCCTCAGGCATATAGGGAGCCCCCGGGAACGCCAAGGACTTCCGGGAAATTCTTAAATACACCTACTACTAACTTCACACCTGTGCTTGTTTATCAGTTTCTATTCGATACTATTTGGAAAATGTTATCGAGAACTGTTTGGTTCCATTGTACAACAATACAATGTTCCATTGTACAAAATCTTGTACAATCGTAAGACGACACTTTCTCCTGAGAAGCAATCGCTCCAAAGTCAAACCAAAGATCAATATAGTGTCAAACCTCAGGGGAAAGTATAGCTGGTAGGCGACTTGATTGACTCCAGTATAATTTCCACGGAACTTGCCTGCTTATCCTGGGCGGGCTTTCCGCTCCATTGTGAGGATTATCTACTTCTCCTCTATTAAGGAAAAAATAATCAATACATACGTTGTGAAATCCCTCCGGAACTGCTAGAACTTCCACTTAATAATGCTATTGATCAGACTCCCATTGAATGTTTTACAAACTTTTTTTCTTTCAAAAGTTTGTGGAAGGCCTGATATATCCTCGTCATTTATCGAAGTGTGTATGGTCACGGCATTGAACATCGCTAAAGAAAATAATAATAAAAATGCACAAGAAATATCACAGAATTTAATATTTCCTTTGGAGATTTGAATCCTTAGTAATGACACTATCTATGCAAGGTCGAGTCTCGTCGCCGATTCATTGTACAGTACTGAGAAAAGTTTTAGGTGAAGCCATAGAAATGCCTTGCAATATTCCTTTGACTTTTTTTGAAGCAGCTTTCGAGTGAGCGCAACTTCTCACTGGTCTACAATATAATGCGATTGCATTTGTAGAATGTTGATTTCATATTTCTTGTTATGGTATGAAATATATTGTAAATATATAGATTTTAAAACAAAATTGGCTACTGTATTTAAATAAATATTGATATTTATACTATTCGAAGATGAGTATATTAAAAAAATATATATGCTCAGTTTTTTACGCTGTTGTTGACAGATGAATAAACATTATTAAAACATTTTTTGTTCAACGGTTATTTAATTTCAATATCTCGCTTTTATTAATTTCTTGTGTTGTTTGGTTTGTAAGTCTGATAACAATGCCATATTTTGATGACAACTGTATTTTGATAGAAACATACTGCGTTAACGAAAATTCTTTAGAATTATATTTACAAGAATGAATTGAAATGCTTAATAATAATGTCTTTGAAATATTAATAACACTTGTATTACGACCTCCATGGCCGAGAGTTCAAATCCCGGTGAGGGCAGATGTTTGTGTGATGAACACGAGCATTTGTGCCTTAATCATAGCTGTTAATATATTTTTTTTGTGAAGTTGCTCGAGGATAACGGAACACCTCCCAGATATGTGGGGTACCGGGGGACAGAAACTATTTCTTTTAAATTTATCCTTTTGATTTCAGAGGGTAGACTGTCACCCTAAAATTACCACCCCCGGATGGCCGGGGGGTGACCTCGTAGGAGGTTGGAGGCGGCAAAATCACTCCTCCCCGAGAAGGGCTCCCCTAGCGCACCCAGGGGAGCAAAGGCCGGGGGTCCTTAGATGCGACACTCGATCCCGAGGGCCCCCTACAACGCCTGAGGATGGCCATCGCTGAGGTTTTTAGTGGGTCGGCCTCCCCCTTCTGGGGAGGAGAGCCCCACATAACCACCGGTTCTCCGCAGCTGGGGTATGCAATTCAATGCATTTTCCTCATACTGGGCTCTCTGTCTCAGGGGTTTGTTTATTATTTCACATATACTAGTGGATGTACTATGGATTTCCCTAATTCTTAACCTGTCTGAGAGGTTCTACGAAAAGATTACTTGTTTGGTCTCGACAAATGAAGGAGATCGTTAGATCCCACAGCGGATCTGACAGTAATCGAATTAGTAACAGAACGATAGAAGCCAACTCGTGTATCTATACTTAAGGATAGACCTGATTTTGAGCCAGTATATACAGAGTAAAAAATATAAGGGTAACAAGAGACTACTAGAAGATGACTTTTCTGTTCATTCAAATGAGTTGATGCTATCTTGCACTACACCTCAGCAGTGGTAAGGGCAACTAAGGAACACTAGTTCTTTCCGTTTCTCTGGTAGAGATGGAAGCTTGTACCATTCCACTCTGGAGCAATATTGGCTAGGTTGAACAGCTACACGAGCTCAGAGACATGCGCATGCTCACAATCACATGGGCGTAGAGGTTTTATGCGTAGTCCCGATTTCTTGCCGTGGAATCCCACACATAATCGCTCCTACTCAAGGGGCTTGAACGGTGGATAAAAGCAATACCCTCAAAAAATGGAAGTCGCTGGTGTAAATATATATAAAAAAAAAAAAAATTACGTACCACAAAAAAGGTTAAATTGATTAGTACATACACATCAGTTAAGATAATTCCCAAACTTTTATAAGATACTAAAACAAAATTTGTAAATAAAAACTCTAAGGTCTAAGGAAAATAAGCTAAATGACAAACAAAAAACCTCACCTTCGTATTCATTATGTATTCTATGCGCTCAACATTTTTATTTTAGTCTGTCGTGTCATGTCATCTTAGCTAATATCGTAAAAATCAAAGTTACTTATTCGTTTTGATCAAAAATTATGTTTAATTTTTGTATTTTTACTTACTTTATTTACTGATTTATTATTTTTTTTATTTTTGTATTTTAAATTGCTATATCGACACAAACATAGAGAGCATAAAAAAATATTAACATGATCTCTAAAATATTGAGAATACTAAGAAAGCTAAGTTCCCATAAACATGGAAAAACTATTCCATCCTTTATTCCTTTATTCCTTAGGCCTTTATTCCTCAATATCGTTGAGGTAACCAAAAACGGGAAATAAAAGCGTTCAGGGCGGTGATGTTTGAAATCGCCAAATGCCCTGATTTATCGAAACGTCACGTTCATGCTTCCTTCCCGCTTTATCTGTCGCTTTATTTGGAACAAAAATAGCACCTTCGCGAATCCGAATCAAAGCTTTGTTCTTTCCTTTTAAGTGGAAATACGAGTACAATATTCTCAGTGCTACAAAAGCATATTGGGTTCTAAAAAAAAGAGGATTTATTTTTGATTTTCATGTTTCAAGTTGTTTTTGACGCAGGACTTATTAGAACACTGTATTCTTCTGTGCTTTTATTGAGCACCTACATTCTTCTACTTTGCTATTTGAGCTTTTAAATACTTCGTTTATATATATATGATTTATTGCATTCTATCCTTGTATTTTGCTCTATTAATTTACATTGTGCTAAACGAAATCAAAGTATATATAATTTATTAAATAAACTAAATCTTTTTACTAGGGTAGTAAAATAAGGTATAAATGTTCGTCGAATAATATCAACATTTAAATAATATTTCTAAGTGTTGCAATATATCAACTAGAACAACCATGTATCTGTATTTACAGAGCCAGTATTTCGTTTTAAGACACATTTTCCTAATAATTTTGATTTAATGCTTGCACCAACTTGGGTATTGAAATTCGTACTGCCTTTTATGTTTTGCCATTCAACAAAATATGAGCAAGCCCGTTTTCCTTATTTATTTGTTCCGGTATATTTTTAATCAGTATCATAATCAGATCAGGGAAAAATTAAGTTGCTTCCGTATTTTATAAGCGTTTTATTTTTAGTCTAAGCAAAAAATATATATAACGTTAAGGAATGTTCAAAATTAAAATGGGGTGTTTCATAATTCGCAACAAAATTTTTCTGTTTGTAAATATTTAGCTGAAAAACTATCGATAAAAAATAAGAGAGTGTTTGCGAAACAAGATAGACAGCTCCTTCAATTAAACAAATAGCTTGCTTGATTATCATTCGTAATACTAGATAATAAAGGGATTGCAATCCCTAAGTTGGATATTGATATTGGAAACTGTAATCTAAAATTTCTAGAATATAATAAAAGTTTACACTATTCCCATCAATTTTTTTCTTAATGATGTTATGTTAAACAAAATTCTGAAACTGCTTACTACTTTTCCTACACATATATCTCAACAAACACATAGAATTTCAAAATAAAATTAAGTAACTTTTCAATAAAATCTTTCTACGAACTAAGAGGTAAATATAGTGTTAAATTTTTAAAAGCAGTGCATGTTTGTGACACCTTGACATTTTTCCTATAAGTTCGATATTCTCGGTCCGTTTTTATTTCTTTACTTACGATTGCTGAAGACTGAATATCACAATTCAGTTTCAAAACTTTTCCTACCTCGTCAACAAGTCCTACAAATGAAGTAGGTATAAACCGTAAAAAAGTCCAAAGCATTCTGATATAGAAGAGTTTTGCTGGTAAATTAAGATATGGCATATTTATAAAATTTAAATCTGTGCGTTTCCGTTGTATTTTTTAAAATATATACTAATTACTTTGCCGCCTTTCTGAACGGTGACAGTTCTTTGTCTTTACGAGGCAAGTCACAGAAGCTCAGAAAATTTAATAGTTTACTGTTTAATATTTAGGTAAATAAATAAATAAAATAAAAAAGCCTTTTTATTTCTTGCCAAAAAAAATAAATAAAGTTTAAGTACATCACATATAAATTAAAAATCAACAAATATAATTTCAATAATTAATTAGATTAAGTTTATTATATTGCTAAAATCAATAAATCAGGTTGGTTATTACTTACCTAATAAAATTTATGATTATGCATTATTCATAAATATTAATTTTTTTTTTTTTATATTAACATTATTAAAATTATCGGTATAAATAACTTAGCGTAATATATATGTATATGTAATTTGATGACAATTATAATATATTATTATGTTGAGCAAGAACCCCTCTTCAGGTGAAGGCCTCCTCCAGAGATTTCCATGCATGTCTGTCGCTCGCTACTGTTGCCCAGTTCCGACCTGCTATGTGTGTAATGTCGTCCACCCATCTTGACTGCGGTCTGCCTTTTTTTCTGTACCCGCCTGGACCCGGCCACAGTGTAGTCCGTACGGTCCACCTGTCATCGGTCAATCTGACTATATGGCCCGCCCATTGCCATTTTAATTTCTGAGCATGACTAAGAGCATCAGTAATGCCTGTTTTTTGACGAATCAATCTATGTGGTATTTTTTGTAGCTTACTAATATTCATCATACTCCTCTCCATACCTCTTTGACTTGTCTTGATTTTGTTTTTAATTTTATTTGTAAATTTCCATGTTTGGCAAGCGTAGGTCAAAGAAGGTAGGAGACATGCATTCATTACTTTCCGTTTCAATGTATTGGAGAAATTTCCTTTCAGTACTTCCTTGTAGCTCCAAAATTTATTCCATGTCTTTTGAACTCTTCTATCTACTTCCCGTTGATTATTTTCTGTGCTGAATGAAATTTGTTTTCCAAGATATATATAGTTGCTCACGTACTCAAGTTGGGAGTCTTCGAGCTTTATAGGTTGTTGGATGCTGTTAGTCATCAGTTTAGTTTTTGTTAGATTTATCTCAAGGCCAACCTCTATACCAGCTTTATGTAGATCCGATATCATGAATTGTAATTCTTTGTGATCATTACTTAAAATTACTATGTCGTCTGCAAATCTTAAATGTGACAGATACTTTCCTTTTATGTTAATTCCAAAATTTTTCCATTTTAGGTTGCCTATGACCATTTCCAGAACCGCTATGAAAAGGCGAGGCGAAAGGGGATCGCCCTGTCTAACTCCTCTCCTCATTCTTATAGGTGGTCCTACTTTTTCCAATTTCACTCTGCTTTGACTATTATTGTAAAGGTGTTTCAATATGTTTATATATCTTTCATTGACATTCTGTGCATATAAAGTATTCCAAATCGCCGAGTGTGATATTGTGTCGAAAGCTTTTTGATAGTCAATAAAAGCCAAGTAGAGCGGTCTTTGAAATTCTTGGTACTTCTCTATGACTTGTTCCAGTGTGTGGATGTGGTCTGTAGTGCTGTAGCCTTTTCTAAAACCTGCCTGCTCTGTAGGTTGCTTACTATCGAGTACTTGACTAATTCTTTTCTCTACTATTGAAGAAAATAGTTTGTATAGCGTTGGTAGCAGGCTTATAGGTCGGTAGTTTGAAATATCTTTTGGGTCTCCTTTTTTATATAACAAGATTATGTTTGATTCAGACCATTGCTGGGGAGTGCATGTAGTATCAATAATCATGTTAAACAGGTTTGTTAATGGTTTCGCCAATAGCGGGAGACCTATTTTTATGATCTCATTAGTTATTCTGTCTGGGCCTGGGCTCTTTTCTGTCTTCATCTTCCTTATTTGTTCGATAACTTCTATTTCGTCTATAAGTTCGATATCTTTAGTGTGATGCGTTCGTAAATGGTATTCATATGGCTTTAGTGGGGCAGAGCAGCTATACAGGTTTTTATAATAGGTCGTTGCAATGTCTAAAATCTCCTCTCTGTTTTTGTGAATTTTCTCTTGTCCTTTCAGTTCTTCTATCCAGCGTTTGTCTGTTTTTAGTTCTTTGAATGCTCGTTTTAAGCTTCCGGTTGTGTTCAAGTGTCTTTCTAATGTACGCGACCTGTAGGCAGTATAGTCTCGCTTTATGTTTTTACTAATCAACTTATACAGCGCTTTTAATTCGTTTTTCATGTTTCGAGTTTTAGGTTTGGTATTTTGTATCTCATGTCTGCGGCGTATCAACTGCCTTGTGTGGTCTGTAATTACTGACTGTTTTGTGAATTTTATGTTTAGTTTTTGAGCAGTCATTAAGCTGGTTTCTATAATGTTTATAAGTTTATCATAATATTGCTGCGTTGTAAAGTGAGTCTTGTCTTCTAGAAAGTTCTTTAATTTGTCTTGTAGAGAATCACAGAATACAGAGATTTGTTCTTCGGACTTGAGATGGTTTTTAATATTTTTATTGTAACTTTTTCGGCTTTTTTTGGGTAGATTAATTTTAATTTTTGTTCTGATTGGTCTATGGTCTGATGGGTATTCAACATTTAGAGTCTCGATATTCTCTATGTTCTCAGGAAAGTTTGACAGAACATAATCCAATTCGTTTTTCGTTTTACCATCGGGCGATCTCCATGTCCATCTATCTTTGAAGGTTTTCGTGTAGAAAGTATTAGCAATTGACAACTTGTTTTCGTTTGCAAATTCTACCATTCTTGATCCTGGTTTATTTCTGGTGCCATAGCCAAATTTTCCCATTATTAGGTGTTCGTCCGGCTTGCCTGTACGAGGGCGTCGTGCGATCCGTGGCCATGTATGGGGCTCCCGTGTGGTCGCAAGACTGCGCGAGGTCCCCCCGCTGCAGAGCTCTGCTACGGAGCCTGCAGCGGATAATGGCCATACGGATCGTGCGAGGCTACCGTACAATCTCGTACGAGGCGGCGACGATTCTGGGACGCTCCCCCCCATTCGACATCCTGGCCGACATGTACGCGGCGACATATGCGTCGCGGCGTGTCGGCCGGGAGGGCGATGGGGGGAGCGCCCTGGAACCCGCGCACGAAGTGCCTAAGCGGGAGTGGCACCGACGGATTGTGGCGGCCTGGCGTGCGCAGCTCGAATTACGGATCTGCGCGCGCCAGCGGGCCGTCGGTGCCGTACTCCCGCACCTCGAAGCTTGGCTCCACGGGAAGGAGGAGGTCACCTACCGATTGACTCAGATACTCACCGGGCACGGCTGCTTCGGTGAGTATCTGTGTCGAATAGGACGGGAGGGATCGACACATTGTCACCACTGCGCATCCGACCTCGACTCGGCCCAGCATACGCTGGCGGAGTGCCCCGCGTGGGCCTCCGAGCGCCGAGTCTTGGTCGCAGAGATCGGGCGAGATCTGTCTCCGCCAGCATTGATTGCGGCAATGCTGGCGGACGAGGGAGGTTGGAGGGCTGTGGCCTCCTTCTGTGAGGCAGTGATGCTCCAGAAGGAGGCCGCCGAGCGGGGTCGGGAGATGGCCGATCCCGCTCGAAGAAGGCGGCGCCGGGCTCGGTAGCACAGCTGCGGCGCCGCCGCGGGTCGCCGGCGGGCGCGAGTAAGTCGCGACTGCTACGGCGACCCGGGATGGACCACGCCCCTTCCGTGGCCGGGGGGCGTCGTCGGTGGAGGAGACCGGGGGAGGTAGTAAGCCTCCCCCGAGGAGGGCTCCCCTGTGTCGACGGGGGAGCGGAGGCTGGGGGTTCCCGGAAGGAGCTTTCTGTTCCGGGGCTCCCTACATGCCTGAGGAAGGCCATCCCTGAGGTTTTTAGTGGGTAGGCCTCCCCCTTCTGGGGAGGAGAGCCCCACATAACCCCGGCTCGCCACAGCCGGGGTATGCAATTTAATGCATTTTCCTCAGGGAAACAAAAAAAAAAAAAAAAAGGTGTTCGTCCGGCTTAGGGAAACCAATTTTGGCATTAAAGTCTCCCATTACAATAATCTTACTGTTGGATGCCATTGTCAAGGCCTTATCTATGGTTTTGTAAAATTCTTCTATTTTGTTTTCATCTGCACCTTCTGTTGGGGCATAAACTTGAACAATAGCCAGCTTGAAGTTGTTTATATTCAATGTTAGTAAAGTAACCCGTTCTGATAGCCCTACTATTGATTCTATATACTTTTTTAAATGTTTTTTTATTATAAATCCCACTCCGTAAAGACCTGCGGTTTCTCCTACGAAATGAAATATAAAATCTTCGTATTCACTTATTACATTTCCCACTCTTCTCACCTCCGACAGGCCCATTATATCAAACTTTATGTTTTTCATCGAATCTAATAACTCAACAAGTCTTGCATGAGAGGAGAGGCTCCTCACGTTATATGTAATTATTTGGAGTGGTTTCTCTGGAGGGTTATGGTCGTACATCTCCGCAGTGACCAACTGTATTGGAGATATTTGTGGAGAGGTTCGTGCTGGTTGCTATTTATTAGGTGTGTTTATCGAGTGAAAGTTGTTCGGACTTTGGTTATTTTGGTGAGTCTTTTCTGTGTTTATTTCATTATGTTGTGTAGTATTTGGTTCATTTTGAATTGTTTCAGAAGCTCCTTTTGGTTGTCGGGCAAAAAATTTTTCCAAATTGTTTGTTTTATTCTTCTTATACGGTTGTTTCTTGTGATGTTCTATGGCTGCTGATTCTGGTGATTGTGACATAATTCTCTTATTGCGGGATGTGTTTTTGTTTTTATTCTCCAGTATGATAAGTTTGTCATATTTTATAAACGCAGTTTTGCCCGATTCTCTCTCCTTTTTTTGTTGAATAAGTAATTCTTTACGTTTCTTTAATACTTCTAGGGAATAGTCTTCCTCTATACGGTATGGAGTATTTTTCAAACATTTTTTATTTTTCAGTATATTCAATTTAAATCCCATGGTGCTAAATGTTATGACAACGGGTCTGATTTTGTCGCATTTTTTTCCGACTCTTCGTACGGCTTCTATGTGGCATGTTTGGTAATTGACGTTAAAATACATATTAATCTTGTTTAATATAATTTGTTCAAGGTCGTGGTAGTTTTCTTCATCTTCTTTAATGCCAAATATGATTAAATTCTTTCTTCTCAGTTGTCTATCAAAAGTTTTCAATATCACATCTTGTTTTTCGATACTTTTCTCAATTTTTTGTTGTTTGGCCTCTAAGTTGCTAAATTTTTCATTAAGATTATTGATAATCGTAGTTTTTATATCTTCCTTCATTTCAGCCATGCTAATTTTTTGCTCTCTGATTTCATTTTGCATAGATTGAAGCATATTCTTAATATCATCCATGTTTTTCATATAGTGCCCTCTAGCGGTGATGCGCCGTAATAACTGCTTGCTCAGAAGTGGTTGTGTAATTGTGTATACATTGATCTATGCGTAGTTATGCTATATGTCGCTAGGTGGCGCTATCGTTCAATTATACAATTGATAAATTATTTTTTCTTTAAATAAATTTTGTTATGAGATTTTTCAACGGCATTACGATTTCATTTATATTTCTAATTCTTATGTTTTGATTGGAAAAAACTTACCCTGTAGCTATTTGAAATCCTTTGTTAAGTACTTCAATATTACTTCATAAATTAAGAAGTTGAAATTTTTATTTTTATTTTTTTTTTTTCCTTTGTTTTCTTGAAGTATCTATTGTTGATTGTCAAATTCACTTTTGGTACAACAATTGTCTAGTGAATTCACTGTTTAAGTTAGCATTTTAGTGTATTTTCAGTACTGTAGTGTTCACTTTATTATCCGTTCTTAGTTTAGCTACTCGTCATTAGATGACGCTGTTGGTCAATCATAGATTTGTGGATATTTTTATTTCCTTTCAATGTGATTTGGTAATATAAGATATGCCTCAATCCATATTTCTCTCTTGCGTTATTATAGAAAAAAAAACTGACCTTAAAGCTTTTCGAATTCTCGTTTTAGCGCAATTATTCGTTGGTATATTGCGACGTGAAATGTAGATTTAGTTATTTCAGTATATATTGTCAAATATGGAACTTGCAGTTGGTATAACAATTGTCCATTGACTTCACTGTTTTTGTCACCGATCAATCAATGATTCACTTCGTAATATTTAAATATTTAGGTAATCCCACTAAATTGTAGGAAAGGTGACTTTAAAATAAAAACATTCTTTTCTGGTAATTTGTATATTTATAAAAATGTGAGAATCAGATTATTATGTAATATCACAATTTAAGCGGAACCTAACGAATACAAACGTAAAAAATCTAAAGTAAACTTTGTTGGTGATTTTGTAACTATAGTAGCTTACGTGACGGGTTTATCGTCAGGTTGTATAATTTTTGTCGTTTTAGTAACTGTTGGCTTATCTGAAACAATAAAATTAATAATTATGTTTAAAATTTTTATTTAAGTTTTCTATTATATATACACGCGTAGGAGCGTATTTCAATATTATTTAGCATATGTGTAAATATCAAACTGTATCTCACAAAAAAAACTGCTTCATTTTGAAGCTAATAGTAACCAATCATATACTAGGAGGGTAGTAGATAAATCCAGCTCTCTTAAGTTGAAAATAATTGATCTTATTTATCGATTATTGAAAATAAATTTACCTTGTTCTGGACTCCAAACAGTTGTAACTGATTCTTCAATGATAGTGCCGTTAGGAAACACTGTTCTAGTTATTTCATTGTCTATCTTAGGTGGACTTTGTACTTGGAAAAAGTAAACAACGTCGAAGCCCTTGTCATTGCCAGCAAGTTTTTTCAAAAAATCTTTTTCCGAGCTATTGAACCATACTAATGGACTTCCGGTAGCTTTTACTTTTGAAATATCTAAGTAAAATAAAACAATATCATTGTTATAAGAAGAGTAACTTGCATACAAGACATAACAATTACATATAAGCTATATATTGTATTGCAAAACCATTTCAAAAATATTAGAAATTATCATTTTAACTATAAACTAAGGTTAATTATTTCTATATAAAAATACACAGGGTATTTTTTATTCTAAAAAAATAAATAACAATCAGATATATATCATTCAAATGCATAATGTGCAATTTAGATAGGTTAAATGTGAATCACTTACCTAAATCCCCCACATTTGGAATACTTGATGGGTAAGTAGATGCTGTGGCATTAGCAATTGGTTCGACTGGAATCGCAACTCCAGAAACAGCTTCAGCAGAAGCCAAGGACGAATTGCTTCTAGACGGTATATTATCGAGTTCCTTTTCTTCTGTTAATACATCAGCTTTACTTATCGTGTTATTATCAGGGACTGTGTTATTAAAATTGGGCAATAATGATGGTACTTGCCCTTTTGATGAAGTTATAGATGAAGCAGGCAGAGATGAATTAACTGATACTAACACTTTTCCTTCAGGTGGAATTTCAATTAGAGGGGAATTCTTATTTGTAGAATTTTGTGGGCCATAGGCATTTGTTGAAACCATGGGTAAAGTTTTATTTGTCCTACTGTTAATTTTTTGTTCTTCTACTGTTATCTCAGTATTTTGTTTATCTGGTATTATTTCAACGTTTTCAGGGATGGTTTGCAAATTACCACTCGGTACAGGTTTAATATCTAAATCAATGGAAGCAGATGCTTCCTGTGCAATCGGAACATTAACAGACGATGTTTGTTGCTCATATGTGCCATCATTTGTTTGTTTTCCTACTTCTGGATTAGAAACCAAATTACTTGCGTGTACTAAAACATAATTTGGTTGTTCTTGAGTAATTGCTTGCAGTGTGTTTACATGTTCAATTGTACCATTTGGATGTACAATCATATATCGTTTACGTTTTCCTGATGACAAAATGCCTCTTATTCTAGGATCAGAAATAATTTTTTTGATTTGATGTTCTGAAAAAAATAAAATGTAAAATTTAAACATTTTATCAATTATAAAACTAGTGTGATCTTTTTTATTTGTTTGATATATCATCACTAACGCCTTAAATTAAATTAATAAGTCTTCTAATAAGTCAATTACTTACCTATCGTTTCTTGGGGAAAAACAGGTCTAGATACTGTCTCAATAGGATTGCTAGCAGAAGCAAGGTATCTGTCATCGGAGTCTGAAACCGGTGGCGCTTCTCTAAGCTCCGATTTTGCCTTCAATACTGGTTGTGCCTGCACAGAACTTGCTTCATCAATTATGATTGCATTATTGTTTGTGGCATCTGGTGGTTTATTTGGAACTGAAGGTATTGGTGGATAAAATTGATCATAATTGACGTTGTTGTTTGTTTTTTGGTTATGTTCTATAACTTCTTGAGGTTTGTCGTTAAAATTTTCGTATGATGTAGCCTGTTGATTTGGTTGCTGTTGTTGATTGAAATATTGTTCTTCAGTAAACGTTGGAAATCCATTTTGTATGGGTTGGTTTTGCATTGATCCCTGATTTATATTTTGCCAACCATTTGTCACAAACGGAGTATTGGTTGCACTGTTCTGATTTTCTGGTACTATTGGTGGATATCCAGAATATAATCTTTCCGGTTGAGTAAATACATTAGGTGTGTATCTATGTTCCGGCCAATTTTGTGGTGGTGAGCCATTTTGGTTTAGTTGATTTATTCCTGGATATTGCCAATCATGATAGAATCTGTCATTATTGTCAACTTGCTGATCCCAATTTCGATATTGCCCTCTCGGTGGATTTTGTTGCTGAATGGGTTCATTGTTAAAAGCTTCTGGATACCTAGGTAAATTATCCACGTCCCAAGGTATAGAGCCTGTAAATGATATATGATTACTTCATAAGATGTTCACTGTTGTTTTTTTTTTAAATAAAGGCACACACAATTTCTTTGTGTAACTGCATTGGATCAACATTATACGACATGTTTTACCGTTTTATTTATTTGCAATATTAAGCTGATTTTTAAATGTTAGTCGTTGTTAATATCACTAGTAATTGTTAACTCATATGAAAGTCCACTTACCAACATTAGTTAAACAAAAAAAGATCACACAATATAATATTAATTTAAGCTCCATTGTGACTGTCGCAGTGTTTCACCTCACACTGAAGAGTGTGCCTCATTATTATAAATGTTTGTTTCAGTGCAAACAAAACGTTGAGCAGGCTGTGTAAACATAATATATTATGTTCGCCAGTCCCAATTACGTTGACAACAAAAGTAAGACATGTTTCATGATGATGACATATAATGACTTTAAACATGTTTCATTTGATAGAAGGTTCAATGGAAATATTTTCGTTGAAAATTTAATAAGTAAACAAAATAATATTACAGCGCTAACTGTACTTATTTACTCTATTAACGATAATTTGATATTATTTAAATAACTTTTTATACTTTTCACATGTATGATGGATGGAGTAAGAAACCTATAAAAAGAAACAAAATCCTCAATACTATAATGTAAAACAATAAAAAAAAAAATATCATGTTTCATGAAATTAGGCTAAGCAAATATAAATATTGACGCAAGGACATATACATATTGATTTCCAAATAACCTAGATTTGATCCATATTTACATAAAGACCAAAACTATATTGACGATTCTTAGAACTGCTGTGTGTATGGTGACGCGATTTTAAATTCACTTTAATATTTCGAAAATGAGTGAATCATTTCTTAATCTATTGTGTACATATTTTTCTCCTTCAATTACGAATATTTTACGAATGTCATGAAACTATACATTTTTTATCATCTTGTGAGATAAAGATTAACATATTCTTTATCACATAAACATTTTTAATAAATAAACAAAAACATGTTAAAATAAAAAAAAAACATACTGCATCATTATACCTCTGTCTTTCTTTTAAAATTTCGACGTAGTCGATAATTTTCTTTTTATTTTCACCACCACTTACAAAACCTCTTACTGACTTGGAAATCCAATCCACGCCACAGGGACTTCAAAGCCAAGGCTAAGGCTGAGTTCAGTCCCACCGGTTAGACTGGTAACAGAAAGAATTCTGGTGTTGAGTCCGACATAATCACTGTAGCACTTGCCGCTGCGATAGTATCCTGGACATGTTTTGTACTCCTTATGAGAATTTCCAGCCTCTTTCTCTTGAGAGGTGGACAGCCGAATTGTATATAATGGTCAGATGAAGATGTATTGATTTTGATTTCATAGACACAACACATGAAAATAACTGAACAAAAACAATATTTAATAGTAACTCCATAGAAACAGTATCATATAAAATTTCTAGACATTCGTATGGATAGTTTTTTCGATTGGAAGCAACATGTGGAAAACATTTGCGCAAACTTAAATAGTTTTCTCTTTGTTTTAAGTTTTGCGGCTATATTAATACCAATCTTAGACACTGATAGAGATTCTAGTGTAGTTAGGTAGATTATTTATTTGGTCTACAAACAAACACATAGTAAATGGAACACAAACAAAGAAGGAGTTTTATACAGATACTAGCTGACCCGACAGACGCCCTGTCAAATGTTATGTTGTCTCAAATGTTTTTAAATAAATAATTTTGCTAAAAATACAATATCTAGATGACCATATTTTGACGACCTCCATAGTCGAGTGGATAGTACACCGGTTTCAAGGTGTCGCCATCTCTGAGGTCCCGGGTACGAATCCCGGTGGGGTCAGATGTTTGTGTGATGAATGCCAGCATTTGTACCTTAGTCATGGTTGTTGATATATATTTCAATAAAAATATTTATATATGTATAATATATGTATGTCTATCCGTTACCCTAGATCCCATAGCACAAGCCTTACAGAGCTTACCTTGGGCTAGGCTAATTGGTGTAAGTGTAACAAAAAAAAATATTATATTGTGAATCTAAACCATCCTCAAACCCCCTGGAATACACACAAAATCGGTCCAGCCGTTTAGGAGTTCAATGACTAACACACGTACAGAAGATTTATATTATATAAAGATAAATGTAAAAAAATATAAAGTGGAATAATAAAAATAAAACACAAAATTATAACACACGTAACAATCACAATCCTGTCTGTCAGCTCACAATATAGTGCGTGCTGCGCTACACTCTTGTATGATATTGTGTGTTAAAATAGAAAGAGTTCTTATTTAAAGTAAATGCACAGCACACATAGCATAAGTGTATATACATTTTGATTAAAACTGAGTCTTTTCAGCCTTTCTTAAGATTAATCGAAAGACTTACTTTTTCCTGTCTTAAGTGTTTTGTATTTGTTAACATTATTAACTACTTATGTTTACGTTTTTTAAAAAGCTGCTTGACATTAGCATAATGTACTTATATCATTAATAAAACAAATTATACTACAACTTTACAGAAAAATATTGTATTACGGGCGTTTTTAGATTTCACTTAGGCAAAAATTGTTGACATTAATATTTTGCATTTATTTCACTGAATTTATATATTTATTTATATAAATCTAGGATAATCAACAAAGAATCAATACATGATATAACAGTTTCATTAATTGAACTGGAACAAAAAACGGTAATATATTTGTAAAGATTTGATGATTGTGTATTGAATTATTTTCTTATCTATACAAATTAATAAAGTTGGAGTGTCTTTTTGTAATATTAAAATAACCGCTTTCTACTACATACATATGTTTAAAATTTTTGTCTGTCTGTCTGTCTGTCTATTTGTTCCGGATAATCTCTGGAACGGCTGGACCGATTTGGACGGGACTTTCACTGGCAGATAGCTTATGTAATAAGGAGTACTAATAAGATTTTTTTTAGTAGCCTAACTAAAAAAAAAATATAAGAACAAACATGCACAATAAGGCGTGTTAATTAAAAGTTTGTAAGGCACAGATAACCATTATCACTAATTCGTTTTGTCTTAGGGTAGGCTCGTGGTATTATGAAGAAATGTGTTGGATTAAAAAATATAAATCGTCAAGTTATTTGTGGTATTAGATGACATCTTTGTTTTGATATTAAAACTACACAAACCTCGTAGCAAGGCTATCTATATTATTTAAACCTAATGCAGATGGGACAGGTTTCTAGTTAATATTACTGTCTTTAACTAGATGGCGCAATTAACGCTTTTAGATATTTTTTAAATCTAGCATCATTGGTTGAATAGTTCGTTGGATTTGTTGTTTACTAGCTTGACTAATGAGCATACTGAAATTTTCAAGTTTAGAACCGGATCGGATAATAATTTTCTTGAGTTTGGTGAATTCTTAATTAAATGAAATCCTGAAAATACTAATACTTTAGTACTGATCAAGATTTGGATACAGAACGGAAAAATAGGCAAATAAATTACAAGCAGTGATATATTAACATTGTATAATTTGTTACGAGTTTATATTTTTTATACAATAGTGTAAGGATAACTTATTAAGTAATGTTTTTAATATCTCTTACAAGAGTAACATACAAACAATCTTCATATCTTCCTGTTGTTTTGTTATCAGTATTTACTATACTAATATAAATATTTGTTTTTCCGAGGAAATGATCCTATAAGTTCCCTTTTTTTGTCGGAAGGTTGAGTAAGGAACCTAAAAAAATTTTAAAACTCTTTCTTTCTTTGACTTCTTTTACCACGAGGCACTAAACTAAGCCAGTATGTTCCCAGTTGGTCTGCTAATGTACGGTTTTTTTTATTTGTGTTCCGGATTTGAGTACATGCCAAAATTTTATGATTCTAGGTCACTCTAATGTACTCTATAGGTTTTAAATTTCTTTGCAAGTGTTAATATGTGCGACATAAATCAAGAATAAAACGCTGTATCTTTTACTAGCGTTAACTTCTCTATACGAGTTCTGATTCTTTATATAAACTAAGGAAACTTAAAACATCTCGTAAAAAAATTAAAATATACACTAAAATAAATATCATAGTCATACAATTTTTCAATATATTTTTATTACAATAATTTTTCAATATATATTTATTACATATATATATTATATTTTTATTACATTTCAGTATAATATCATATTTTATTTGAATATTACGTCAGTCAATCAGTCAGAGACTTATTAAGTAATAAAATAATAGAAAAGAAAATAATATAAAATATCGGTTTAGTAAATTATTTATTGAAAATAAGAAAATACATGTGGGTCAAAGTACGTATATAATTAATGAAATATATATCTAAAAGAAAAGATAATTTTCACAGATACAATGCAAGTTCTATAAATATTTTGAAGAAACAGCATAATATTCAATTGTACTTTGTTATTGTGGAGACAACTGACAGAAAAAAAGTGACAGACTACTAGATAATATTCTTTTGTTACTGCTACGTAATTATTAAGGTACAATTTAATTGTGGACAAAATTTTCTATAGTTAACAGAAAACGTTAAAAGTTTTATAATAATCAATTAACCTAACGCAAATGCATTGAACTAATATCTAACATTATTGAGAAACGACTTTTAATTTGGACCTAACAAATCGGACTATAAGTCATTTCTGGACAGTCACACATTGGCACGCAGCTGGCTCCAGCTGCGGGTCTGTAGTAGCCGCTCCTGCACTTGCACATATACTGCGGGACCTCGTTAGGATTGCAACGATATCTCGCTACCAAGGCCTGGCAGAGGTCAGGAGGGCAGGTTTTTGAATTCACGTAGACCTCATTTGGATCACTGCATATTGGTCCTGCAAACCATATAAGTTCATCATTTACTAAAAAGTCATTTACCAAAAAGAAGGTTCTTATTTGCTTTGTACTTTTTTAGCAATTATTTGCCTAGGTCAGAGGTTCCCCAACTTTTTTGTGTCGTAGATCCTTTGCAATGTTTTTCGGTTTTGGGTTAGACCCCCTTCTTACCTGATATTGAATGCCTACATCCTACAACTTACAAAATATATATATAAACATACTAGCTGACCCGCGCCCACTTCGTTGGGCATAATATTAATAATCCCCGAAGCGAGCACGAAAGCGAACTGAATTAAACCCGAAGCCATCGCGCGCCGTCCGCTGATGATGATGATGATGATGATGATGACACTCCGCAATAATGTGGCTTTCTATTGGTGAAAGAATTTTTAAAATTGATGATGATGATGATGATGATGATGACACTCAGCAATTTGAGATTTAAACTATCCTATCTCTCAAGTTGGATCGAACTGCACATGGTGTGCGAATTTTATTATAATCGGTTAAGTAGTTTAGGAGTTCATTGAGCACAAACATTGTGACATGAGATTTATATATATTAGATATAATACATTTTTGACCTACAAAGTACTTTTATAAATAATGTATATGTCTTAATATTACAAGATAGTATAATGTAAATAGCTACGATCAGTGTATGTTGAGATCCATTATCGTGGACCCCCAATTTTTTTTCACTGTCATAGACCCCTAAGGATCGATATTGACCACTTTGGGTATTACTGGTGTAGGTGATAAGATTGGTTACATGAGATCTCTATCATGTAATGTCCAATGGATTTTAATTATTATTGGTGATATTTTTCAAATCTATACTTAATATATAAAGCTGAAGAGTTTGTTTGTTTGTTTGTTTGTTTGAACGCGCTAATCTCCGAAACTACTGGTGCGATTTGAATAATTCTTTTTTTGTTGGATAGTCCATTTATCGAGGAAGGCTATAGGCTATCCTATTGGTCATAGCGTAATAACATTACGCTATGACCAATAGGAGCAAAGACAGAGCGGTAAATGTGTAAAAAACGGGGAAAATTATTCATTTTTGAAGGCTTTCTTTGCGTGCGCTGCGAAAACGGTTCAAGATACACAAAAAATATGTATGAAAGAATTATTCCTCTATACATGATCTAAAAAAAAGTCCGCGACGGCATATGTCTATCTTTTAAGGTTTAGTCACAATGACCGTTTTTATGGTACCAAATTTGGATATGTCGCGTTGTCAAGATCGGATAACAGCTGAGGTGCGCAAAATAACTATTCCACGCGGACGAAGTCGCGGGCACAGCTAGTAGTTCACATAAAAGTTCTCATCATTATTTGAAATTAATTAAAATTATTTAGGAATATCATGTTTATCGATGTGCGAATCTCTAGCATACAATATATCTCAAAATCTTCCCAAGATGTAAGGAAACACATTGTAAGAGAGGTCGAATTTTTTTACACCAGATTTATGTAATAACAGACACCGATATCAATCTGTTAGACGCTAATTATGGACACCTAAAATATGAAAACTGCCGACAATATGAGCCTAGCGCGCCGGATTGCTACATGCCGACATTGCAACTTCGAATAATATATAAGATTAATTTTCCATTAATAAATATCTTCATATATGCTAAGGCTAATAGGCTAATTAGTTCTAATTTAAATGTAATTCATTATTAATTAAATTAGTATAAGCAGTTTTGGTTTTTTTTTCGAACTTCCGTCTGCAGTAAACGTTAGCCTTAGTCTCTATGCACGCAGCCTTATGGAAACATCCACATTGATTTTAAGCCCAGATTGCTTGCATGTAAAATAAATTCTCATACATACCTATTTGGAATTATTTAAGTAACTCTATATAATTATGATTGATACCTACTTACCTTGTGCTGTTACTATCGTGAAGGTAGCAACGCAGCACAACAAGATATACGATAAACACGTCATGATTCTTTAAAATTCTGTCACAGAATGGTGGGTATAGTCGCCTTGCGAAAAGTAAATGTGGAAAGAGGATGGGTGAGTCTTAAATTTTTGGTATTTTCCTTTTCTGTCCAATATTAATTTAAAGATATTGTCGTTGGTGAGTTTTTATTTTATTTTCGTAAATGTTTTCTGTTCTTTATTTGTCTACTTTTCTGTCCATATATATAAAACAAATCTATTTACACTACTTACAATTCAATAACAACTGGAATTATGTAAATAATCACCAACTTTTTGAATTCGTATCCGACAAGAATAATAACTAGAAATCGAAGAAAACTATTTATTTATTATGTTGTTAGATGCACTCTCACTTTCTAGCATCACGCCACACATCACACCACAGCCTACGCCATCGAGCTCGTCTATATAAGCGAGCGTGGCTCGGTCTCTCCCCCGTCAACACCGCCAACTCCCGTCAACACCGCCAACTGCGAGCCTATCTCAAGGCAACACTAGTCACTATCGGCAGAGGATACGTAGCCCGCGACATGTCCTTAGCAACCCCCTAACCCCTCACGCAGGAACTTCTAGACCTGCAAGCGGCGGCGTCTGAGCCGTCGCCCCCCCTTGTCATCCCCTAATCGGCAGCCGTCTGCCTAGCCACGTGTAGGTTCCCGTCAATACAAGCCGGTCCCACTTTGGAGATCCGTGCCATCTTCTAGCGCATATGCCCTCACCATGGGGCAGCGCTAACCGTGCCTCTACTGAGGTGCGGCTCCCTTGTCAATAAAGCCAGTAGGGTCAATAGGACCAAAGGCTAGCCTGAGTTTAGTCGGTATGTCTGAGTGGTCGAGCCGCTTCGACAGCATCCAGGAGTTCGACATAATCAACGCATCCCTGCTTGCCTGTTGCGTTGGTCCATGAGGGATTCTCAGCCTCCTCTCCTGAGGAAAAAAAAGAAAAAAAAAGGCTCGGTCTCTGTCTCGCTCCCTCCCCTGAGAGGGCCCCAGGCTTTCTGCCCGGCCAAAGGCATTAGGCAGTGTTTAGTTGGTAGGCTAGTCTTCTGCTAGAGTCCAACATAACCACCCGCTGTAGACCGGGCGCGGGTGGTATCCGGTGTGAGGTCATCCAAGCACCAAGGGATTGTTAAGACGGCCACTGTGGTGGCGCGCCCCTTATGAGGATTCACTGCCTCCTCCCGCGAGGAAAAAAAAATCGCTCGGTCCTTTTTTCCTTGTTCCTCAGGCGTGCACTAGAACGGTCATAGCTTTCTTAGTAGATTTCTCTCTGTTTTATTTTGTTAATTTGATAATTTCGTAAAATACAAATGTCCAAATCGTTGTTTCTTTTTTTCAAATAATATATTAAACCAATTTCTAACAATGTGTTATCTTATCACGTGTCTAAAGATCTCATCTTTTCTAATACGTGGAGGCATTTTTAGCTAAATGAAACTAATATTTATGTGCGTATTGAGAAATATAGTCAAAGACTATACGCATAGAAACTATTGTATAACTAAACTTTACTACAAATAAAAAGTATATCGACTATTGTGTTAAGATATTTATGTTTTAATTTTAGCCTTCCCGACCTCACTGACTTGATTTAAATATGGCAGGTAACTTACAAAATAGACCTCCATAAAAGAATACCAATATTAGTGTAAAGACGGCAAAAGTGGTGTATTCAGCTAATGGGTGTAGAATTACAGTAGCGAGCCAGACCGACAAAGACTAACTAGACAGAGGCGGGTAACATGCGACCCTCTGGAGCATATTAGAAACACTCAATGTCGCAACTCACCGAAGGTTCGCTAAATGATTATAATTATAACAAATTATTACAATAATATTGAAATAGAATAGAAATTGGAAATGAGATTTTACTTAAAGTTCTGTAAAAATATTTATCCTTTCACTTACTTGTAGATGTATCACATTATTTACTTGCAGTGTATACAATGCGCGACTAACCCAACAGGAAAATATAATATAATACGGATGGAGAAATAAGAATAAATGTTTTATTTTCTACACATAGAAAAAACAAGATTTTTGTTTGTATAACATCTATTAGTTCTTATTGTACTTGTTATATTAATTTACACAGCTGAATATAATTTTTCTACGGTTACGGTAACAATGATCATGTGATAAATAAATTGATAAAAAAGAGAAATTGATTTCTACATATATATATGTAGAAAACAATTTGCAATATATGGCAAATGTTCTAAATCCATACTAATATTATAAATGCGAAAGTAACTCTGTCTGTCTGTCCGTCTGTTCCACTTTCACGCCAAAACTACTGAACCGATTTAAATGAAATTTGGTTCACAGATAGTCTAGAGCCTGAGAAAGGACATAGGTTACTTTTACATGCAAAAAAAGTTGTAAAGGGTTGTGAAAGGTTGAAAGGAGGGATAATAGGTTGTATGGAAATATTGTTAAAACTACTGAACCGATTTAAATGAAATTTTATACACAGATAGTCTCGAGCCTGAGAAAGGACATAGGCTACTTTTTTATTCAAAAAAGGTTGTAAAGGGTTGTAAAAGGTTGAAAGAAGTGATAATAGGTTGTATAGAAATATTATTAAAACTACTGAACCGATTTAAACGAAACTAGGTACACAGATAGTCTAAAGCCCGAGAAAGGACATAAGCTACTTTTTTATACAAAATAGGTTGTAAAGGGTTGTAAAAGGTTGAAAGAAGGGATGCTAGGTTGTATGGAAAATTTTTTAACACTACTGAACCGATTTAAATGAAATTTGGTACACAGATAGTCTAGAGGCTGAGACAGGATAGAGGCTACCTTTTGAAGCAGAAAAGGGCTGTAAAGGGTTGAAAGGAGGGGGTGAAAGGTTGTATGGCAGTATTTTAAAAACCACTGAACCGATTTAAATAAAATTTTATACACAGATAGTATACCCCGTATATACCAATCGTAAAACCCGAGGACCCAAGGAAGGAAATAAGATAATTTTACCGACGGAAAACATATCTTTCCTGTGGGAAATTCGAATATAACGCGGGCGAAGTCGCGGGCGGAAAGCTAGTATATTATAAAGCAACTAATCACACAAATACAAAACAATAACATTTTTATTTCAATGAATGATCATAAAACTAATTGGTTGGTCTCTTTTAACTGTTATTGGAATTGGAAAGAAAATATTTTTTTTGTGAAATTTGTAACTAAAATCTTATCGTCCAATGCTATACCATAGAATAATAATTATTTTATATATATATAAAACTGATAACTGATAATTTATTCTCTTTATAACTTTTCCGTTATTTTAAATACAAAAAATAAAATGTTTGATATTAATAGCAAAAAAAGCATAGTACCAAACAGACATCGCGTCACAATTATCGCTAGTTAACCAGAGGGGATATAGTTTGCAGCCTATATGTAGGTTTATCATGGAGATCCTTTGTCCCCTAGCTGAGGCAGAGAACGTTTGCTCCAGGTTTTTCCAACGGCTTTTGCTTCGCCAATGACAGCCCGCCGCCAGGTCTGTTTCGAGCAACCACGTTTGCGCTGTCCTTGGAGATTCCAGACTAGGGCAAGCCACAAACCACATACCGAGGCAAGCCTCGGAGCCTTCGGAGAGTGTGGCCTATTTAACTATCCAACTGACGTGACGGCGTTTGATCTGTAGGATGGTTATACATAAATAATATTTCTTTTCCGACTATTATAGTTTGTTTGGTAAGTTTTGGAAGCATACGTAGCTCAGATTTATTATTACCTGTTAATGACTTATTAATGTGTAATCAACCGTAATCAAGTGGTTAGTATACCGGTTTCAAGATGTTGCCATGTCTGAGGTCGCGGGTTCCAATCACGGTGAGGGGCGTATGTTCATGTGTGAGTGCAAGCATCTATACCTTAATCATGGTTGTTAATGTATATTTCTACCAAAATTTGTCAAATATTTTCATAAATAAGTAAATATATGTATGTCTATCCATTTACTCTAGATCCCATAACACAAGCCTTACAGAGATTACTTTAAGTTAGGCTAATTAGTATGAATGTAAGGAATATTTATTAATGATTCTGATTTTTATTGCAGTGTAAAATAATATTTTCTATGTTATGATGATGATTACAGCCATGCAAGCGATTTCAACAACCTGTGCAAACAATTCAGATATTTTATTTTTGTGTCACTTGTATTTAAATAATGTAAATTAATCATGTTTTTCAAAAATTTGCAAGAGCTAAATAATGCCCGAATGTTTAGACGGCAGTCAAATTCGCTACTACAAATCTTTATAACAAAATACGAGTATTATCGCATATTTCAATATTTTTTCTGTATTCACACAGACTCAATGTCCTCTTGCGTACGTTACTTCATATACTTACATTCAAGTTCTACTTTTCTATAACTATTCTCTTTAATAAGCTTACTCCAGTAATAAGAAGTCATCTATAGTATAAGAAGCTCTTGTCAGAACCGCCTCTTTTAACTGTCTTTTACGCTTAAGAGTTGAAACCACCAGGAATTGACCCGAAGGACAAGGGTTCGACTTAGGGGTAGAGATTTTTGTACAGTTTATTTGTTAATTGTGCAACTGCGCATGCGTGACTGAACCTTACTTAAATTTGATTTATAAAATTGTTGTGTTATCTAATGGAGATAATACCAATTCTGGTTATCATTTATTATCAAATGAGGTGAAGACTAAAATGTTCCCTGTCGTGTACTAAAGATCAGTAAAGTGAAAATATGATTTTATTGTTAAATTGACTCTATTTTTATTGTATTCGAAACGACATGTGTAGTTGTCACCTCAAGCATAAACAATAAATATTGTTCCATAAATCACAAAATGATACTCTGATACGCAAGTAAAAT
Source organism: Scirpophaga incertulas (assembly GCA_036419045.1). Classification (NCBI taxonomy): domain Eukaryota; kingdom Metazoa; phylum Arthropoda; class Insecta; order Lepidoptera; family Crambidae; genus Scirpophaga; species Scirpophaga incertulas. Next base: position 7,847,439 of record CM071639.1, on the reverse strand, counting down.
GATATTTGGGTTAGGGGGCTGATTCTTAAATAACGTAAAAGATATCTACATAATAGGTCTTACAAGATACAAATTGTTAAATTAATTAATAGTGGTGAGGTGTTGGTAACGGAAAGAACAACACAGGGAATATATTCCTTGTGCTGTTTTTCATTATAATATAATAAGAGCTTATATAATCAATAATTAATAATAATATCTCATATATGTAATTAATTATTAGTTTATTATATATGTTGTTAAACTTTATCATATTAGTAGGCACATCGTCTTAATACGTAATATAATTTGTATGAAAAATATAATAGTAGGTATGTTTAATTAATTTCCTGTACAATGTGGCGATTGGTAAGCAACACTGTCCCTTAGATTAAATGATTTAAATATTGCTTGATAGTACACAATTAATACATAACATACATGTTTTCAAAATTATTTATTTGAACAAAATTTATTTTTTCTTTAAAGTATGTTATTAATAAAACATATCTAAAAGTGAAGATAAGACTAAAATTTCAATGTAATAAGTATTAACAAGCTCTGCATATATTAAACAAACTGGATACTATTCTTTTGTTACACTTGCATAATTATAAGTGCACATTTTGATTGTCGACGAACATTTTGACAGTTAACAGACAAAAAATATTGAAAGACTTACAACTTTATTTTAAAATTTATTTTTAACTTACAACTTTATTTTTAAATTTTTAAATTATCTTCAACATTATTTATACGCTACTATTAATTGGAGCTCACAAGCATAGGTATTAAGTCACCTAACAAAATATGCTATGAGACATTTCTTTGCATTCACACATTTTGATACAGATGCCGCCAGCCGACTGCCTGAAGTAGCCATTCTTGCACTTGCACATATACTGCGGAACCTCATTAGAATCGCAACGATATCTCGCTACCAAGGCAAAGCAATGGTCAGGAGGGCAACTTTTGGAGCTCACGTATTCTTCGTTTGGATCGTTGCACGGTGGATCTGCAAAGCATAGAAAAAGACATGAAAAATTCTGTTAGCAAAACAATATTTAGGTTAAGTACCACATTTCCTACGACCAGTAAGAATACAAATAATCAGTAAAAGTTTGTCAGCTATAATTTGCCCAGGTCTAGTATCTCTATATCTAAATATCTGTAAAATAGCTCACACAAAGGTTTCCTTCCTTCCTTTATCTTTATATGTAACAGAGTTCAAAATAATTTAATACCAGCAAATAAAGAGAGAAGAGAATGCGAATCTTTAGTAGGCAATATCAAAATATTAAAAGATATAAGGTGATACCATCATATATCATAATACTAATAAAATAATTATTATTGTAATAAATTATCGATATCGATAATTTACAATGATACTTCTCTGGTGAAAGATTACAACAGTTTAAGTACTAAAGGCTCAACGCACATAAACATGCACGCATAAAGACATCATACATATCGATGTCCGTAGCTATGTGGTACGAACATATTTAAATATTTTTGAGGCCTGCATTGGTTTGGAAATCAAGTAAATCGAACTCTGATGATACATAGGTTCATGATATCCCCTATCATATTTAACTAACTCTACATAATTAAATACCTGCTGCTAATACCGTGAAGGTAGCAACACAACACAGCAAGAAATATGATAAGCACGTCATGTTTCTTGAAAATCCTGCCACAGAATGGCAGACATAGACGCTTTGCGAAATGTAAACATAGGAAGAGGACGGGTTAGTCTTAAAGTTTAACAGTTTTGTTCTTTTATCCAATATATCAATGTAATATAATAGATATAACTATTAATGACTAATATAGTATATAATATTTGAGTAAATGCTATTCTTTTTATTTGTCTTTGTACTACAAAAACAAAGTCGTGTTAATTAGATCAATTAATACTCAACAATAGCTGGGTCGAATGCTTTCCTGTTCATGTATAACTATAAAATACATAACTATACAAATATTAGAAAAAGTAGGAAAGGGAATTAGGAAGAGTTCCGCCATCTTCCGGATTTGACAAGCTATGTCACTATAATGTCAATGACTTAGGCGACACGAAGTCCCCTAAAGCCAGTTAGTTTATATTACATTACATGAAATATGGATAGCTGTGATGTTAAGCATTGTAAGTATTTGACAAAATTAAAAATATCATTTGCATTAAAAATAAACACAAAAATGTTTAGTAGTAGGTACTATCTATTACAAAACAAACAAAAGTTATTACTTTGTTGTATAAGTTGTACGTTGTGTTGTAATAACAACATTTACAATTAAATTATATCGTTACCATACAACGTACATATGTGTTTACAATTTATACGGGAAAACAAATATTCATACTTTTGAATGTAATATATTTGACTTTGTAATAGCCCTTGCTGATAGCGTCTTTTCAGCTACACTATGTGGAATCTTGTTATAAAAATTTATACATTTGCCCATAAACGAACCTCTAGTTTTTTTTAGCCTGTAAGTTGGAACGGCAAGTTTATATTTTTTTCTTACTAGCTTTCTGCCCGCGGCTTCGCCCGCGTGGATTTCGGGATTGGGTCTATAGAGGGTTAAGGCTACATATGCGCGGAAGTCGGTTTATGGCGCGAAGGTTTTATCGCGCTTCCCGTGGGACTATCCGTTTTTCCGAGATAAAAAAATACCGCAAAACCTTCCCTCGATACCAAAAAATCATCCCTCGGGAATTCCCCATGTTCGGGGATTCATATTGTATCATTTAGCTTCTAAATTTAGATGTTTATATTCGTTTGCAATATTTTACCTTGTTTTAAACGACACACAGCGCCATCTATAATCCATCCATCAAGCAAACAATATTTTTGTTTTTCCTCGGGAATATCAATGTTTTCCAGGAAAAAAGTACCCTATTATTTAACCCGAACTTTTATCTTTACGTCTGCAAAATTTCAAAGCAATCGGTTCAGAAGTTACGGCGTGAAAGCGGAACAAACAAAGAAACAAACTCACTTTCCGATTTATAATATTAGTAAGGATGTTTTAAGAGATGCATTTGAAAATTAGTATGATATATGTTACAATTTTTATACACATAAATCTAATTTTCATAAATGTACTGGCCCGCTAAAGTCATTACATTAATCTCTTTAAATAAATCTCTAAGAGAATCTATTGCTCGTAAATTATAAATAGTGCGGACTGCTCTGTTTTGAGGAACAAAAATACTTTCTATGCTAGCAGCCGACTCCCATAACAGTAAACCATAAGACTTACCACTGTGAAAATAACTAAAGTAAATTAATCTTGCCGTTTCAAGATCTGTAAGTTGTCTTATTTTTTACAGCATATGCAGAACTTAGTCTATTTGATAGGGTTTCAATATGTAATCCCATTGCAAAGTCGGATCCAAAGTAATACCTAAAAATTTATTGAAATCAACAAATTCTACCACTTCATTATTCATTTTACCAATAATATCTACTTTTCTTACATTAGCTAATGAAAATTTGAAATTGGGGTTTAACGATAAATTATTAATCGTGAACCAGTGCAATACTTTAGAACGAGTATTATTTACAACGTCAATATTGCCGTTTGCTCTGTCAACCTTAAATATTAAAGAAGTATCATCTGCAAATAGTACAGTATTGCATAAAGTATCAGTAAATTGTGAGAGATTATTAATATATATCAAGAAAAACAAGCGTCCCAATATCGATCCCTGGGGCACGCCCATAACAATAGGAGTACTTGCAGACTCCGTTCCATTAACAACAACAATCTGGACTTTGCTGGACAAATAAGATACGATTAATTTCGACGCTGCATCAGAGACACCATAATGCTTCAGCTTATTTATTAACGTCTGGTGATCTACACAGTTTTTTGACTGAATTAACTTGCTATTTTTTATAAGGTCAGAAATAACATCTTCATCACACACATAAATTGAATATGAATGATAGTTGCGCAGCAAGTTCCTGTATTATGGATTTAAGTATCTGAGTCGAAATACCACATAAGTCTCCAGTTTTTTTGATACTTATCGAACGAATTTTTTTCCAAAATAGCATCAATATGATAAAAATTAACAATCTTGTTGCACTTTTCTACATTCTGCCCCAATAGGGCTAAGGCTTGGGCAAGAGTGGAGACTACTCGTAGTTTCTATAGGTATGTGAGAAAAAACGTGACACATTGTCTTTTCACCGATCATAAAATGGATTTCTTGACTTAGTAGTCCATTTTTCTTTGCACTTACAAATTTATTTCATGATTTACCTGTAACGCGTATAATTCGAGAATAACCCAATAAGAAAATATATTATACCTAATACCTACATGTTAAAAACAAAGAATAAATTAAATATTATCTACAAATGGAACAACACGTTTCATGTTGGTGCTATAAAGTAACACAATCAGTAGTTCTCATTGTACATATTGCATTAATTTACACAGCTGTATAATTTTTTATACTCGATTTTATAATGTTTCCAATTACGATCATGTTACTTATTGAAATATGTATAAAATAAATTATGAAAATACGAGACATTGATTTCTTCATAAATATTGGAGATATTATATTTTTTTATGCCAATATAACAACTAATACAAGATTTTATATTCAAAAATATGATCGTAATATTTTTGTTTGTGTTCTTTAATCATTGGCCTCTTACAGCATATAAATACAGATAATAATGGTTCACTTCCCAATATAGTTTAATTGAACATTTAAGACAGCATATGTAGATTACATTATGCTATTTAATCTTTACTAATGTAATACATGCCAAAACTATTGCACCAAATTAAATAATTTGGTACATCTGTGTCTAAAGCTATGGATCTAGGAACTAGCTGACCAGGTTTTGATACAATTTGGTACGATACATAAGACAATTTTTTTTGACTGGAAAAAAGAAAAAAATTAGAATATAATGCAGGCGAAAGTTAGTAGTTATTATTTCTGAATATTAAAACAATATAAAAAGCCTAGACACTACTGATAGGCCTCCGTCAAAAACCATGGTAGGGGGTATTGGGTCGTCACCCACTACGATGATAGAATATAGAGAGATTGATGGAGAGCGAAAAAGTATTTTTCGTTGGTAGGCAGAGTTGGTAACAGGAACCGCTAACACCCCTATGAATACATACTCTTTTCTAAATTACGGCGACAATCCATACGATTTAAGCAACCTGTTCAAACAGCTTCGACATTTTATTTTTGTATCGTCTTTATTTAAATAAGATAAATGAAGTAAATAATTCATGTTATTCAAAAATCGCAAATGTCAAATAATACCTACCGACACCTATTGATAGCAACCAAATTCGCTATAGGTAATATTTATAACAAATTACCGTGGTAATGAGCCCAGTACAAAGACTACCTCAAGACCTTCTTGGGTACGTTATGTGATAGTGACTTTTGCTGAGGCTCTAATGTTGTTTAATAAACATACTGCCTGCATGATGAGTAATAGTCTGTACTCATCAGGCAAATTTGGCAGTTCTTAAAAGTAGAGGTTGTAGGAATCGCTGTTTTAATTGCCTTCTTAGCTTAGTTATTGCGATCACCAGGTATTGATCGCAAGGATAAGGGTTCGCCATGTGGGCAGAGGTTTTATATTCTGATAACTTGTTAGTTAAGCTTCTGCAGGGAGTAAAGAGGTAAAACTAATATTAGGGAACTCCTGCCCAGAGGTGTGGACCAGTACTCCTAATTTGAGTTTTTTTTATAATACATTAGATTTTTTGGACGCTTTGGACGCTGATTGGGCGTGAAGTACCGCTTCACTCTTTGGACGGCCAATTTGACTTTGTTACTAGTTGTAATATACATAATTTTAGGGACCAGTCGTCGTCGTCGGGACATCCATCTTCGCTCATTTGGGCGAAGGGAACTGTTCGGGGCTCTGTTGGCCCCCTGCAGTGGTCTCCGCGCCGGCAGTTACTACTGCCGGGTCATTGGGGGGACGGGGATGGTCCTCCGTCCTCGCTTCGTTGCTCCGTGGGAGCTGTGTTCGCCTCTTCTATTCGTCACTCTCAGACAGGACGAGGCTTCTGGCGTGCGCTCTCCAGTCGGGAGGGCGGGCGTGATGGGGTGCGATGTTCTGCAGGTGTGGATGTGAGGAACTGGCAGCCCTCAGAGGCAGAGTACTTCTCTCCAGGTAGGCAGCGGCTCAGCTGTGCCCCTGGCACTGCAGATGTCCATGAGCGATGGTTACCACTTACCATCAGGTGGGCCATTTGCTCGTCTGCCACCGTATGGAATAATAAAAAAAAAAACCCTGCGGAACATGCTGGTGGCGAGTGATCTTACGTGAGCATGGATGCTGGTCATCTTCAGGTCCCTGGCTATCACATCGTTCCGGACGAATCTCGGTGCGCGGACTAGTGTTCTAAGGGTCAGGGGCTGCTGGACTGCCAGTTTCTTCCTTGCACCCTTCCCCGTTAGAGCATACCACGCCGGCGCGCCGTATGTTAGCCGTGGCCTTATGTACAGTTTGTACACGGCGGTCTTTGTTCTGAGCGGCAGCTGCGATGGACCAGTACGTTTCTATGCTTAGCAACGTTTTTGATAAGATCTGTTTGCTCATAACGCTTCATTAAATTGTTATTTACAGACATTCAATTTAGTTATATCTTTACTTTCAAACTCATACTTATAAACTATTGTAACCACAAATCCCAGATAAACAATTACTTTCACATCTTAACATTTGATATTTTTACATTTAACATCTTTTTATTCCTTTAAAATACCATCATCACTTTCGTTCTGCTTATATTTACTTTCAATTCCTTTCTTTCTAATGCACCATGCATACAGTGAACCATGTTCAACTTCTAGTCCGACAGTGCTAAATTATTCTATCATCATCATAAGATCGTAATACTCGAATTCTCCTAGAAGTATCCTCCAATGCATACTTTGAGTGGTTTTCATTAGTTGGAAAATAAACAATTCCCCGTAGTCAACGTGCATTTAGCGAGTTGCCTAAACATCACAGCAGCATCAACATAAAAGAATGAATACAAATATTCTGCAAAATTATTATTTTTTTTTGTCTTAAAGTCTTACATATACAAGTACGCAACACATTAAACACATTTCACATACACAAAAACAGACACATATAGGATACATTTTTCGGAACCATAGAATCTTAAAAATCAAGCAACACTAATTCTTATTTACACGAATGACGAATCATATAATTTAAATTTATGAGTGTTAACTAACTACATAATTAAGATTGATACCTGCTATTACTACCATGAAAGTAGTAACGAAACACAGCAAGATGTACGATAAATACGCCATAATTCTTCAAAATTCTGTCACAGAATGCATGATATGTTCGCTTTAAAACAAACTGAGATATGCAATGGGTGAGTCTTGCATCAGTTTCTTAATGTTATTTTCCTTTTAATATTATGTTATATTATTATCAATGGTTGTATATTATATTTCGGAATGCTGTTTACTTACTAGTAAAATTGTAACTGCTCTATAATTGACTGTAATTATTTTCTAGGTGAAAAAATCGGTTGTTTTACTAGATGCCTAGAAGCCTTTTTTTAGTTGGGAAAATAAGTACCACATATTCCGCGGCTCAAAAAGTCACGAGATTATGTTAAGCTTTTCGCGAATTTTGTAGACCGATGCCAACCAAAGATTGCGGTATACCGACCACGTCCATCGCTGCTGCATACGAGTACTCATCGTCGGAGGAGAACACATCGAAGACGGTCGTGTCGCTGCCTGACAAGGCCATATGAACTCTTGCTAACACTTCCACGTTCGTCTAAGTAAGTGAGTATTTTACAAATTAAATAATACATTTTGTGTGTGCGACCAATTCTATCTTTTGACTTTTTCATAACTTCTAAAAATGCCATATCTACCATAAAATATAACTAAATAGTTTGTTATATTATGCCTGGACTTAATAAGATTGGCGAGATTAACCCTACAATAAAATATATTATAATTCAGTTGATGAATAAGGAATAAATTAAAATTTTCCTATATATGAAAAAACAAGTGTCATGTTTGTTTTAAAAGAACAATATCAAATTAATATTGTACCCGTTAAATCAATTTACACAGCTGAATCTAATTTTTTTAATAACTGTGTTGTAATATTTATAACAACTATGTTACTAACTGAAACGTAGTCAATAAATAACTGAAATTACGATCAATTGTTTTCTATATACAAATTGTCACTGTTCAATTAATTTCTAAAGTAATTTAACTAATTGCAACTTAAGTCGAGGTTTTTTAATTGAAAATCTTTTGACTCAGCATGTCTACGATCGTTACGGAGGACAATTACCAATGTACATATATTATTATGTAACTCAATAGTCGACATTAATTTAGACTTTATGGTAAAGATGTATGTAGAAATGATTTAAATACAAAATAAAACTTAATAAATTATAACTTTCTTACCAAATTTCATAATATCTAATTCCCCGTCAATCCTAATATAAGTGCAAACGCACTTCACTTCATAAATAATGAATGGTTACATAATTTAATACGTCTATCTCGTATATTATATATGAGATATACATATATATTGGCAGATCTGTAACTATCATTTCATGAAGTGTTAAATAACGTTTTAAAATTAAAGATTCTATGCTAATATTCATGTACACCCGTTTTTGCAGATATAGAAATTATTTTTAATTTTGCTTTATTTGACACATAGGTATAGATGATACTCTGTAATGCTTATTTGCTTTCAGAGAAAATCAATATTTATGCTGATAAGAGCAATAACATAATATGGTTTCAATAGTAAGTCAGTTATTTGCGCGGCCTGGTTCTATAATTCTAATTATGATGACATATACCTAAAAGTAACAAAAATATAAAATGACTATTCCTATTCAGAAATTGGAAGAGGCCTATCAATAGCAAGAAACTCTAAAGACCACTTTTTTCCTCTTTCAATTTTCCTTTACAATATTCTTATGTAAAACAATCATATATACGCAAATTGGAAAATAGCCTGGGAATAAAAGTTTTTGCTCAACTTCCATTACAACATTAATTGTATGTTAGGTGATCTTATTCTTTTAATGGACAATACACAAAACTATGAACTCGTAATTAAGGGTCCCAATATCGATCCCTGAGGGATGCCCATTATGATGAGTGCCGCAACAAACTGAGTCCAAGTAATGGCACCATTTACAATCCTGTAAAACAAATAAAACTCAATATCATAAATTACTTTTGCAGAGATACAATAACGCGAGTTTGTGTACAATGACGACTGATGGTGTGATTACTTAGGCCATCAAAAGCCTTCAACAGTTCACAGAATAAACTTTCTACTTTTTTAAACAGATCTAGAATTTATTTTCCTTATACATACGAGAATAAGTAATATTATATATATTTTGACGGAAAACAGACAAACAGGTAAAGTCTTTAACGAAAAGAACTTCCACATTTAATATATTTAAGGATGAATGTATGTAATAGAAAAAATGTAATGTTACACACACGATATTTTCAAAATTTCAAATATTGAAGAATCACCCACCACAAAATAATATGTAAGGCTCATGACACTACATGTGCACAGTTCATACATAAATAGATTTCCTAATTTATTCCTTTTCGCAGTTCAAGACTAGACGTTCAGCGACGATGACGCATTCATGGAACATTTTGATATGCTGTGCTATTGCCTTAATGGTAGTAGCAGTAGGTAAGTTAACTTTTGTGTAATAGTTTTACTAACTTATTTGAATCAAACAATAAATGTTTCTATAGCTGAACATTAATTTGTTAATCGGTTATTTAGTTAACGAAGTATATTTATTTACATTCACAGATTAATTTTTAGGTTAACATAATTTTTTTTATGGATTTATCGACTTACAATAAGTTACCTCAAATCCATTAATCAAGTACCAACTATTAACCTTTTTAATTGTACTTCTAGAATTTTTTTTTAAGACGATCACTATCTCCATTTATGTTAACTTGCATTAATTATTCTGAAAGTAAAGCTTTGATTTATTATGAACTTAATTGTTTTGGTAACGGATTAGTGATTAGAAAGCTATCTATTTAAATAAACTCTAAATGTTTCTTTTAATTACTCGTGTAATTAAAAGAAACCACTCATGGGTGGGCCTATAATGAGTCATAATAAGATAGGGCAATCCAAGGCCCTTGGTGGGGAGGAATATAAGCTGTAAACTATTAATTAAACACTTTGCAAACAAAGGATATTGAAAAAGTCTAATTGAATTTCTTAATCCCTATTACTTACTTAAGCCTTAAGATAACATGAGAACTTTTTCCCGGATTAGAGTCGCAGCTGCAATGTAACGGTTTCAACGAAGAAGTCCGTTGCGTTCAGAAATGCCCGCCTGAGAGAACCTGTAGGAATAGACATATTAAGTACAGCTGCATTAATGATCCCGACCCGTGCGTCAACAAGTGCGTGTGCAAAAATGGCTACTACCGAAACGCAATCGGAGATTGCATTACGGGGAAACAGTGTGGTAAGTAGTTAAGTTATATTCGACATTAAACTTATTCGATTACTTAGTAACGTGTCAGTGTTGATAACGAAACGTATATTGATATCAAAAGCTTTTAACTAAGCCGTAAGGAAAGATAAGGTGAAATTTTATTGTAGCAATTATCGATCATGAATAGAGGTGAAAATTTTGCTATCGTTAAATTTTGTAAATTTTTACAAATATTTTTCTACCCGTGGCACAAGATTGTCATATTCGCAAGATATATTTTTTTACGAGTATCCCTATAACAAATTACCTCAGAATTCTATCAAATCTTTCTATCGGATTTTTCTATAGGAATAATTATGTTTTCCAATAGCAAAAATTAACCCAGGTCTCAAACTATCACAGTACTAATTTTTATCAAAATCAGCTGTTTCGGAGCCTATTTAATAGAATAGAAACAAATAATTAAATTTTTCCTCCTTATAATGTTTGCATAGATAACAAAAAAGTTATCGTCGTAGGTGACGTTGAGGTTTAGGCATTGGTCTTTCAATCGCCAGATTCGGGAGGCTCGGGGTCTATCCTGCCACGTACCATTGTCCTATTCCCTCTGCCAATTTAATATCTACATTTGTCTGACGCTCCCACTACTACTAGTTGTATATATATGCAATATGATTCGTTTTTGATTGATTGGTTGAGTGTCAAGTCAACCAATCCACACTGAGCATAGTTAGGATAGGTTCAGAAGGTCAGTTGTTTACTAATGTAAGTATTGATTGTTTCGACCACAGACCAATGTTCGAAACCAAACGAATACTACTCATGCGGAGGAGCATGCGACAACGAATGCAAGTCAATCAAATACCAGAATCAGACTAACTGTCCAATCGTCAACGTAATGTGCAACAAACAATGCTATTGCGACGAGGGTTATGCCAGAGACGATAGTGGCAACTGTATACCTATATCCGAATGTGGTAAGTGTCTTTATATCTAGAAAGTAAAATAAAAGTAAGTCTTTTTATTGTGGCAGACTCAAAAATCTTCGACGATAGTTTAACCAAAATTGTGTATGTTTTTAAAGGTGAAAATAATATAAAAAGGTTTATTTTACTTTTTCTTCTCTAAATACGACATTTGAGCTTTTGGTCTAGATGTACCAATAACGCTGAAGATGAACAAAAAAACATTTACTCTTCAAAAAGTAGGGAATAAATTATACCCCATACTTAATTGTTAGAATCCAACAACGCTTGTAACATTATTAAAGTTATATGCTTAGGTTACACGTGCAAGAGTAAAGGTTACATAATATGTATATAACTTCAAAAGTCTAGAACTCGCAACCAAGTTTTCATATACGATACGTGATATGGTTGCCTTATTAGAGTATGTATTCTCATAAATATGATTGTTTTATTTTTCTAGGTCCATCTTGCAGTGATCCCAATGAAGAGTACGTACTTTCAAAGACTTGTCCTCCGGATTCATGTGAATCTTTGGTCGCTAAGTACAAATGTGACTCTAAAGAAGTTCCTCAAAACAGATGTAGATGCAAATCAGGCTATCTCCGTTTAGACGGAAAATGTGTTGAGGTATGCAGCTGCCCACAAATGCGAAACTCTCCGGACTGTTTTATGTTTAATGATTACTTAGAATAATTTTTTGTATTAAATATCAAATATATTAGCGGTTTTTCTTATTTGGACAATCAACCTCAATAATCTCAAATAATCTTAAAGTCGGCATGAATCTAAGTTGCTACTGCTAACATATGAAGTAGAATACCAATGAACTGAAAACTTAAAGACTAAATAATCACATTTATTCCATTACCTGCATAAATTACTGATTTTACTATTGAAACATTTATATGAATTTATTTTTATTTTATTTTGAAAGCCAACAAATATTATACAATCAGATTTTGAAATTTTACAACAAATAGCTACTTAAAGCTTTTCGTTTTCACAATAAATTAGGTCCATGACAATGTGTATGTGTATGAAAACTATGAAAACTATAACTGAAATAAATGAGAGTTAATTTAGAAACTTATTTCATTGAAGTTTCTATATGCATTGTATACTTTTAAGTTTATCCGTAGGTATGAAATTCATATAAACTTCAACGCAAGTCGCATAATAAAATTGCCCATGACGGGTACGAAACCTGGACCTCCCGATTAAAGGGCTAGGTCCAAAATTATTGAACGATTGCAGCTCCAAATAGAGAATCGAATAGGATAGATTAATGTAATGTATACAATCACTGTGTTTTTTTATTGAGCTCCTCTGAAACGTCGTGGTCGATTTTGAAGATAGTTAAAGGATAAGGAAGGAGATATGGGGATCCATACGATATTGCATAAAAGCCCAATCAGTTGTTTTGACTTTAAAATTGATGTTTTTTTGTAATCAACAACCCGAAAAATTACAAAAATTATACCCTGATTTATTTTGAAACACTTATTACTTATTTGCATAAGGAAATTTCTGCAAATATCAAATGAAATATTTCAATGAAATGTCGTTATTCCATACAAACTTTATACCCTCTTTCTACCCTTAGACTATTTTCCTATTTTTAGAACATGCTTCGATTATTAAAGGAACTTACATACCGAATTTTGAAATCTTCTGTATTTGTTTTTACTTAATTAGATATAAATATTTCAACTCCATCTTACCCATCAGGGGATGTTATTTCACGTCCGTCATGATTGATGTTAAAATAGTTTTTATTTCTGCAACAAACGACCTAGAACAATGATAAGGATACCCTAATTGATTTTCCGCTATGGAGTCTTAATAGTATCAACGGTTTAGGCTATGCGTTAATATGTAAGTCGCCCATCAGTTTTTTTTTGTTTTCTTCTCTTATATTAGATATTTTAATGTATAGCGTTATACTGATTACACGGGTGTTAATATTACACCGATCAAACACAAATCCTTTTTTTTCCCCGCCTCGTTCAGCAAGCAGATCGGACGGAACGAAAACGGAACGTCGCCGGTCCTTCCCTCCTTCCTGAGGAGCACCAGCTGGCCGACGTCCAGTCGACGGGGAACACGCCCTCGCGGAGACAGCTCGTGAAGAGCTGCCTCACCGTGCTCCCGAACGCCCTGAGCGTCAGCGCTAGCACCTTTCCCGGGACCCCATCTGGTCCCGGGGTAGTGTTGCACGCAGAGAGCCGCGAAACGGCCCCGGCGAGCTCGCTCTCCGTCACCTGGAGGTCGTCCGACCAAGGGCCGGGCGACGGGGCGGCAGAGGGACTGTCCCGGACCCTCGGGATGAGCGTATTCACCGCTCTTCCCACGAATGTTCCTTTCAGCCTAGTTTCCATCTAGGTCATAGCACAACTTCTAAAGTTGGTTAAAGTTTCAAATATTATCCGTCGGATAATGAATGCTAAACTTCTAACCATATTCTAATTCTAATTTGTAAATTTTTTGGAATGCTTTCAATACGGTTGATATGGGCTCATATTGAATAAATCGGGGCCCTGAGTTTCCCGAATCATCCAATACGAGCCATTCAAAATTGCATAGTTCAATCAAAGATTGAAATCTTAAATTTTAATTTAAATTAGATCTTAGTCTACCACGCAGGTTCAGTGTGGATAAGTCGACTTCACATACACATTTGAGCTCCTTCTCAAGTGATTTTATATTGCATTACGATGTGGATACATGTGCGTGGCTCCGTGTGGCGTCAGATTCGGCCGTTACGGTGTTTTCGAGAATGACTCCACGCCGTACCAATTTAATAGACGTTGTCACGTCAAAAATAATATCAAATAAACAAAATTAATTTGAATAATCCAAATGTTAATTCAAAATCTTAAGGACAAAATGAATTAATAATTAATAGCAATATGTCAAATGACTTATTTAACAATTTTATCTATGAACACTAACAATATTTAATACACAAAATTAATTCGAATATTCCGAATATTAATTTAAAATGTTAACTTACAGGAAAAATTATTTAAAAAAAAAGTAATGTATAACATTTATATTTTTATTACGTTGCCGTGTGGCGTCAGATCGGCCGTTACGCCGTTCGTGGACTCCGTGTGGCGTCAGATTCGGCCGTTACGGTGTTTTCGGGAATGACTCCACGCCGTACCAATTTAATAGACGTTGTCACGTCAAAAATTTTATTTATTAGTTATTATCTAGCCAGCCCTACACACCTTTAGTTAATTATCCTGTGGTGCGTAACAGTGCATATAATTTGAACCTAGATTTGTTTACTACAAGTGTATCTTAAAGACGGATTATTTATTCTATTAAATAGGTGTATAGTATTAAAAAAAAATACTGCATTGCTAACTACATGAAATACGTTAGGTGATCTAGGAAATGTAGGTATCCACATAAAAATTGGCAGTCACAGACACAAAAAAATGTAGATTTAAATTTTTCTGAGGTTCCAAAGTAAAATTACATGAAGTGTTTGATATTGATTTAATACTTAATAAACAAAGTAAAGATCAAAATAAAAGTTATACCGCTACATATTATGTTATTTTTAAGGAATTATATAGGAATGGCGCAATCAGGGGAGTTAGCCATTTGAGGACACGCACAAATGGGGACACATTTGCTTCCTTTGGATGGACGTAAGTAGCCTGATTTGCATCTACATCTTTTGCGAGCAACTTCCTCTGGATCACATTTGTACCTGGCCACCAAAGATTCGCATAGATCTGGAGGACAGGTTTTGGAAAGTACATATTCTTCATTTCTATCACTGCATGAAGGACCTGAAACAAAATAATTCCTGAATATAATGACCATACTATTTTCGTTTACGGTACATATAGATAGATCATGATATGTTGCTAATAATATAGAAAAAGATAAGCTGCAACTTACTACAAGTGGAGTTAAAAGTGGTGAAGAGTTTATGGTTAATTGACAAATTAAATACTTTTTTATTTCCGAGACAAAAATGACACATACAAATATTATGTCTTGTAATCAGAAATTTGCTGGCAATCAATTCATCAAGCAATTTGATCGCATCCTTTAAATTAACATTAGCTTATATTGTCTCAAATAAGAAAAAAAAGAACATATTAATTAACTGAGAATATTTTCATCGAATAAAACTGCGGCGGCATTAAGCGGATCTTTGAGATTGTCTACATACATATGTACCGCATAATGCTTTAATAATACGAAAGTGGGATATACACTAACGACAAGAGTTTTACTTTTAAAAGAAATTAAAAAATTATGGATGATTAGTAATAGTAATTAACAAACTATTTCTTTTGGTTAAGTAATATGCTTTTGTTGCATGTTGAATATATTGATTCTGGCCATCGGATTAATACGTAAAACATTTTCTCAATCTATTTAAATAAACTTACCACAATTCTTTATGGGAATGCAGGCGCCATTATCGTTTCTGGCGTAGCCTGCATCGCAGTAGCAACGCTTGTTGCACACTACGTTTTTGATTGGGCAGTTGTTCTGGCTCTGGTACTTGATCGACTTACAAACGTTGTCGCAGGCACTACCACATGAGTAGTACTCGTTTGGTTGTGAGCATTGTTCTGTAATGCAAATAATGATAATTTGACATTTAAAAATAAAAATAAGAAATAAAAGACCCGCAATTTGTAATTTTGGTTCTATTATAAAAGGTTTGTTTGGTGCATTTTAAATTCTAGTAAGTTTCATTTATATTTGTTATCCAGTATCCAGTTACTGTTAGTTTTGTCTGGGTTTTCAACGCCAACTAGACTAGCTATTATCACACATGTATCTCATCATATCATCATATAATGGCAAGATCATCATACTATTTCAATAATTAGAACATAATTTGCACCACTTTTCACTAAGATCTACCCAATCACACCTACCCTTCTAGTACGTAATTTCGCTTGCCAACTTCGAGTTTTCATTTAGATATACACTTTAAATATGTTAATGTTGCAATTAATATTCGCGAAATAAATGTTATGACAGGCATAACATTAGTAATATATCACAGCTAGTGTTTTGATATGATAAATTAAAGATTGAACGGAAGGTCAGGTTATAATTATGGCTCTAGATGTGCATTGTAGATTAAAAATCGAGACGTAAATGTTGTTCTATTATTAATTTTCTATACATAAATGGACACAAGTGCAAAACGCTGGCCGAATAAGATTACTAAAATTAATAATTAAATTATATTTAAGGAATGAATTATTTAAATAAATGTACCAAGTTACGTACCACACTGTTTCAACGTAATGCACTCCCCTATCGCATTTCTGTAATACCCTTGCTTGCAGACACACTTGTTGACGCACGGGTTTGGGTCTTCTGCGCAACGGAACTGGATGTTTCTGTTCCTGCAGGTTCTCTCAGGTGGACATCTATTTACGCAACGTACAACTTCGTTGGGTCCGTTGCATTTCAATTGTGCATCTAAAAAACATATTAATACATACTTGTAGGATTTCCTTGCAAGTATCAAAAACCACTTTTTTTTTGTTGAACTATTACGTTTTTGATATGATATTTTGTAGTGCAGTACTGAAGACAACATTAAAATTTAGCGATTACGGGGAAGAAGAGGGAAGGAAAGCAAACTACTTATTCATGATCTTCATTATCACAGCTCATATCTATCCCAGTCGAGGGGTACAAGCTTACCCTAACTATGGTAGGGCAATTAAGCCTTAGTCAATCCCTAACGATGAAAAATACATGGCCTACATGGCAGGATCAATCCGATTAAACTGACAGTGCCGATACCACAACGCAATTAATTCTATTGTTTTCTTATTCACAGCCGTTTTGATATACTAAAAAGAAGAAGAAGAAAAACTAAGATTCAATTTACATACTCTTGGAAGAACTGAAGGATCATCGAAGTTTTATTTCTAACATAAAATTCATTCTTCATTTGCTTCTCATGTACAATGAAGGTCAAAATAGGTTTACAATTTGCGTGAGAGACTATCAAAAAATTACAAAAAACTATCAAATATTCCTCAAAGTTAAATATAACTTTACAGGATAGATGCTAACCAGGGCCGTTTGCTATGTACTATATCACCGTGTGCTATATCAGTATTCGTATGAAAATATTGGATAATCTTATGTCACATATTTGTGAATATAGCAAATAAGAAAATTATTACTTACCTACGACTGCTGCGAAGAAGGCAATAGCGCAACAGAACAAAAGGTTCGACAAATCAGTCATGGTCGTTCAATGTACAGTCTTCAACTGTGAACCGTACTAATTGTCGATTTGGTTAAGTACTCTCGTAACCGTTGAATGTTTTGGGTGTTTCTACTCGTACATTAACATTTATAGAATTGGTAATTTTAATTTTACTTAATGTGTGATGTGATGACTATAGTATTATTAGGCACAGTGCTTGAACACTTCAGTAGAAATTCCCCATAAGTGGGTCTTTAAATGGACACGCATAAAATGAATATTATGTCAAATTCTATCACCCACTCAAATGTAAAGTTTGGAGGATCTACATTGGAATTTGTTCATTAGTGTATTTACATTTTTTTATAATATTGGAAAATGTCTTACGAATAGCTCTTCGGGAAAACTGTGATCTTATGTCCGGCTCTCCGCGAACTTTTGAGTCAAGTGCCACTCAAAACCCATTGCCTACTGACTAAAACCTATTAATATCCCTCACATATGTCTTTGTGTAAGTACATCCATCACCACCGTATCCTTCTCGTCGAATACTATCTATACTAATATAATAAAGCTGAAGAGTTTGTTTGTTTGTTTGTTTGTTTGTTTGTTTGAACGCGCTAATCTCCGAAACTACTGGTGCGATTTGAATAATTCTTTTTTTGTTGGATAGTCCATTTATCGAGGAAGGCTATAGGCTAAATAACATTACGCTATGACCAATAGGAGCAAAGACAGAGCGGTAAATGTGTAAAAAACGGGGAAAATTATTCATTTTTGAAGGCTTTCTTTGCGTGCGCTGCGAAAACGGTTCAAGATACACAAAAAATATGTATGAAAGAATTATTCCTCTATACATGATCTAAAAAAAAGTCCGCGACGGCATATGTCTATCTTTTAAGGTTTAGTCACAATGACCGTTTTTATGGTACCAAATTTGGTCGAAATAATTTGTTTAAGTTGTATCAACATAATAATACTAAAAATTCTGCGGAAACTCGACCATTCCGAAAATCCCGCAAGAACGGGAACTATGTGGGAAAAACCAAAAATCTGCCGGAAGTCACTATTCCACGCGGACGAAGTCGCGGGCAAAAGCTAGTCAATAATATTCACCACGACACACTTTTAAAGGCTACCAGCAATGAAATCGTACAAAGAATAAATTTGGGCACATTTCGAACAATTAATTAGTTAGTGTATCATTTTTTGTACATACTTAATTAATGTTTTCCTCTCATTTAATTTGTGAAGTTTGTTAGAGAGATTTGATCCTTATAATTGACCCTACCGATCGGTGCAATAAAAATACAGGGTGAAACTTTTGCAGATTTTAGTCGGTTCGATTACCGGGTGGGGCAAGTGAATTTTCAAAAATCTTTGAATGCGGTATTATTTCTTTTCAAAAATAAAGGAATGTTTCCTTTAAGTAAAACTTTCTATGTACAGTATTAAGAGTACTTCCCCTCCAGGTGGCATTACAAATTTCCAACCTGTATAATAATAAAATACTTAATAAAGTATTTAAATTGAGTGCAGTATCACCCAACTTCTTACTATTCTAGTATGAAATTTACTTAGCAAAGCATATGGCTGGAAAAAAAACATTATTGTATTCAATTCTTAACAAAACATATATATCTTAAATAACAAACTGTTAATATGTTAAATATACCTATTTATACAGCTGCATCAGCATTTGTTATAAGTAATAAAAATATGTGATTAATTGCAACGACTAACAGATATATACACTCATTGTACCATTTTTATTTTATTTGATTGATCAATATTTTAGTTGTTATTAGTTCGGACGACTTATTCTTTTCAAGCATCCATCTGTCTGTTGTCGACCCATCTTTGAAAGTGGGGATAAATAAACCATAGATAATGTTTGACTCCAACAAAATTTGGAAAAATCTATAAGTCATATTAAGTAATTGTCATAAAATCAACATTTGAATCGATTTAATAGTTTTTTACATACTAACTTTTAAAACAATATCCACCATTTTGTTTCTTGAAATAAAAATGGATATTAGAAATCAGTCGTCTGAAAACCTTGAAACTGATTAGCATGATGTAGCGTCCGCCGTCTTATATTTCCATTTAGATGTTATATTCGAAATCGGGACCCACGAAATCTCCGATAACGATCTCCACATTTTTTTAATAATACAAAATCGTACATCTTTGCTTTTGATTGTAATACTGAAGTAATGATAGGTACAATGAAGCAATGTTTGTGACAGAAAAAGATTTACCCGTCCATATAGTGTTCCTAGGAATAAGTTGATAAATACAATTTTATTGTTTTATTGTTGTATTTTTTTGTTTTATTGTTGTATCCGCCGCCCCGTCGTCCGACCAAGGGCCGGGCGACGGGGCGGCGGAGGGACTGTCCCCGACCCTCGGGAAGAGCGTATCCACCGCTCTTCCCACGACGAGAGGGCCTACCATCGGAAGGTTACTGCTCATTTAGCACCACCCAGGGATTACGTGTAGGATCTCGAGGGTAAACCTACGGACGCGAGCAGTTCTGATCCCCGAATATCAAAGACGTGGTGTTTACTCGTTTAGTCTAAAGAAGATACAATCAGTTATTATTTCGCCGAAGAATGATGGGTAGATTTTATCTCGGAGAATCATCTCATCACCATGTTGCTCGCCCTTCCTCATCCAAAATCGAAGGGTTACAACTGGATGGTGCCAACCACGTTCCACGAAAACTTCCAAAGCGTGTTCGTTGCGTTATCTGTCATAATAGGAGACGATGGGCTTGTTGTGCATTGAGAAGAAATGCTTTACACAATTTCACTCACTATAATTTCAAGATACTATATATATATATATATATATATATATATATATATATATATATATATATATATATATATATATACCAACTATGAATAAATAAACAAATTTCTAAATTTATTCTCGTCAGTTTTGCTTGACCACAAATGCGTTAACGTGTAGGTATTTCAAAATTTCATGAATGAAATAAACTTTATTAACATGTTCCTCTAACTCTCGTCTATTACAATTAATGAACTTCTAGCCACTAGTTTGAGAAAGTGTGAAAGTGATCTATTGAGATAGTACGTACTATCGAATATTATACCACAGACTATATATTACTCACTCCGTAAAATTTTTACTAGTCAATTCGTTCTATAATACTATACACCACTAAGGTTATTTTGCTTGTGAGCGACCAATCGTAAGATCTATACATATAAATAAAATTGGAGTGTCTGTTTGTAATATTAAAATAACCGCTTTCTACTACATGCATATAAATGTACATACAACATACGACAAAAAATTAAAAATAATATGTATTTTAAAATTTTTGTGTGTCTGTCGGCCACACACCCACAGCCGGAACAAACAAACAGACATGTTTGTATGTTCCGGCTAATCTCTGGAACGGCTGGACCGATTTGGGGGACTTTCACTGGCAGAACTAAGGAGTAACTTAGGCTACTAAAAAAATAATCTTTTTTAAAACATTCCACGCGGTCGAAGTCACGGGCACAGCTAGTTTTGATGAAATTTACTCAAATACCACCATTACTATGTGTAACAGAAAAATACGTTTCTGTTACACATGTGAGTAATTTGCATAGAGCTTCAACAAGTTTCACCAAATGGTTTTTCTAATCTTTTTCTATCAGCAGAGAACTACACACAGGGAAGCGATATACCGATCACGCTGCTGTTATTGTCACACCGATCAAATGCTCTGTACGAGTTTCGAGAGTCGAGGTTTCTAAGCACAAAGAAGTAATATGAACTTCTAGTCTATTTATTCCTCGGATTAAACATAACATAGACCTAATATATAGAAGAAAGATATGTGGTTCCTGTACGCGCAAGCAAGCGCGATGACATCTCACGTCGCTACATACAGGCGATCTACGAGTCGCCGCCTTTCGCCGTGTCCCCACCGTTACTCGCCCCACCCCCGCATTCAGCCTACTGGAGAGCACGACGCAAGGCGCGCGCACCTACTACTTTTGTACTTACTTGAAATTATTACTATCAAGTTAATTATACAAGTTAAATATAAAATATTTGTTTTGTTGTATCAAACACAAACAGTTCCTAACTATTGTAATCTCATAACCCCTAAACCTTAACTGGGAAAACTGATTCTATCCCCAATTGTAGAATAATGAGTAAATACAAATTAACTTTATTAGACATACACACATAAAAGTACCATGACATTGAGTAACTTATTACAATACATAGACATATATGTATATATATACAAACTAGGTTCAATAATCTATTGATTTTACTAAAACTAATAATTATAAACTTATTGCAAGTTTGCGAATTTTCAGTTTATTTTTAATCTACATTGAGACAATTTGTTTTACTAAAAATGACTAAGGGAATTTGGTAAAGTAAAACTAAACTGTCATAATTATGTATTTATTTATTGAGAGATAACAAGCAGTCACATTATATAAAGTATAATTTAGTTTACTATATCTATGCATGCTAATACTGCAACCAACAACGTTATCCAGAAATGAAAAAAAAAACAAAAATAGTGCGCTTGATTTGACCTCGGCACCACACAGCACACGCACACATACTCACACACATATAAATAAATACACCATAAACAGCAACTAATTTGTTTTATTTTTTACGTTTAAAATAATACAAATTAAGTTAAATATATAAACATATATATAAACAACATTTTTCGTATAACAAGTTAAGATGTTTATCTGGGGTTTGGTGGGGAGCACATCCATCATCTTTAAGACTTCTCTACAATGCTTTAATAAGAAGTATATTAGACTATGGTACATATTTTATGGAACCCTGTAGTTTACTTGGATTAAGAAAATTAGATGGAATCCAACACAAAGCTTTACGTTTGATTACTGGTGCCATGAAATCAAGTCGTTAACACATTTTAGTTATATGAATTGAATAGGCCCAGTTAGCTATTAGGCATTTTGTGATAGCCAGTAAATAGGTTAACATGTCAATCATTAGTCCACCACGCAGGCCGTAAGCGAATTTTTCAACTACATACATCTTTGAATTGCCTGGCGATCAGCGACTGATCAAGAGTTCTGACTAATTGTAAGAACGCGCCCCCGCCAGGTGTGTTATGGTCGGCCTAAAAAGAATCGATCCGATTCAAATCAGGGTTTGTTTTACGCGCGTTATTTTAAATTTCAAAATTAATTGTCCGCCCCCCGATCCTTGCGCCCTAGGCTGCAGCCTAATTAGTCTAAGGGTTAATCAGGCACTGCTCGCGAAGTTTTCCTTCTCCGTAGAAGCGTCAGATGAATTTACATATGAAATTCAAAAATCGAAAAATTGATAGGATCCACCGTCTGTTTTTACAGAGGAAATGCACCTGATGCACTGTGACACTGCGCTGGCTAGGCGCAGTCGTGTGTGGGGCTCTGAAACCCCACTGAGTTCTGTAGGCCCATGCGGGGCACATTCTACCGCCATGGTGGTAAGTTCCACCCTCAGCCTCCCGAATCATCCGAATCGTATATAGACCAGTGCCAAGACCACAGCGCCACCGATTAATATAGAGCCAATAAAAGTACCGTAGGGTAAACCATACAGTCATTGGACACCGAATAGTTATTGGACAGTGCTTTTGAATGCAAGAAAATAAGATAAATACAAACAAAAAGCAACATCTATATTTATTGACAGAATATCCCATTGTTCAGCATTGTTTTAGTTCATTGTTTTTACGAGAGATTGCGCTAGCAAAGTGTCAAAATAATTATTTATCGGCGACTATCACGAAAAAGGATCGGTCCAAGTGTTTTGTTACAATATTGGCATAGTGGTGAATGTTATTGTTTTAGTTGTTTGAAAAGTGGTAAGATATTATTCAATTTGTATTATTTAATGACTTAATACTTATAAATTTAACATTTTAAGGTTATTTTTTTTTCTGTCCAATAATTGTATGTATTTCTTTTAATCTGTTAATGGACAGTGTCCAATAACTGTATCTTTTTAGAGATTTGAGATATTACGTCTTTTTTATTTTAACTGTATAGTATTAAAGGTGGTTTCATATTAATATTTTAATTTCAGAGATCATTGACCACTCTGTCAGTTATTGGACGCTGTCCAATAACTGTCACTTGATGTGTCCAATAATTGTTTCTTTTCAGGACAGATTTGCAAAAATGTCTCAGGGGAAGAAGAAAAATTATGACCAAAACAATATGGATTTAGTACTCGGGAATTACGGGAAACAGAAAACCCCAAGATAAGATAGATTTAAAGATAAAGGAAGAAAGAAAAAGAGTAAGAGAAGAAGTAAATACAAAAATAAAAAAACAAAATGAAAAAATAGAAAATGTGAAACTTGGTAGAAAGAAAATGAAGAAACCTACAAATACCTGCAAAATATGTTCAAAAATAACAAAAACGAGCAATCGTTTATGTTGTGATGTGTTCTCCGATATTTCACGTTAAGTCTGTACCTCAAAAACACCAGGAACATGTAAGTACCAGAAGTAACCGTGTCAAAATGCTGTTTGATATGTACAAAAAAATACCAAATATTAAAACTTAAGTGTTTTTTTTTTATTCTAAAGTTGTTTATTCATTTTAAATTTTTCGTTTTTATTTCTTTATTTTCATGATCTCTAATGGAAGACTGATTAGAGTTTAGTAATGATGAATAATTTGCTAATTGTTTAGTTTTTTATTTTAAAATATTTTCACATTTGTTAAAGTAATTTGTCTGTTACTACCAATAAAAAACCAAACGATCATTTGTTGTTTTATTATTTATTAAACTATTAATTAGATTATTCGCCAACTGTCCAATAACTGTTATAAAATGTCCAATAAATATAAAATTTGTCCAATAACTATGTTTTTTGTTAATAATAAATAAGATATTTAAACTATTTTGGTGAAAGCTTGTTTTATGTAGTTTCTAAATATCTATATAACACTTAATAAAGTAATATAGTCGACACAAAATAAAAATTTTAACTTTATTGCGTGCTTAATTGTCCAATGGCTATATGGTTTACCCTTTTTTTTTGCCAGTAATTGTAAAGTTGATGCTGGCTAGTTTGCGGAGTGTCCCGCGTGGGCCTCCGAGCGCCGAGTCTTGATCGCAGAGATCGGGCGAGATCAGTCTCCACCGGCATTGATTGCGGCAATGCTGGCGGACGAGGGAGGTTGGAGGGCTGTGGCCTCCTTCTGTGAAGCAGTGATGCTCCAGAAGGAGGCCGCCGAGCGGGGTCGGGAGATGGCCGATCCCGCTCGAAGAAGGCGGCGTCGGGCTCGGTAGCACAGCTGCGGCACCGCCGCGGGTCGCCGGCGGGCGCGAGGAAGTCGTGACTGCTACGGCGACCTGGGAAGGACCACGCCTCTTCCGTGGCCGGGGGCGTCGTCGGTGGAGGAGACCAGGGGAGGTAGTGTAGCCTCCCCCGAGGAGGGCTCCCCTCTAGGCAGGGGAGCGGAGGCTGGGGGTTCCCGGAAGTAGTTTGATGTTCCCGGGGGTTCCCTACATGCCTGAGGAAGGCCATCCCTGAGGTTTTTAGTGGGTAGGCCTCCCCCTTCTGGGGAGGAGAGCCCATACCGAACATAACCGCCGGCTCGCCACAGCCGGGGTATGCAATTTAATGCATTTTCCTCAGGGGAACAAAAAAAAAATTGTTTACCCTACTTTATTCAAAGAAGCCGCAACTGATATTCATTTCACCGAAAGACACGATACTACACTTACTAAGTTAGAGAATGTTTGTGCTCATGTATTAGATCTTGGCCAACCACGCGGGCACACTGTGGATCGACTTCATACACACATTTGAGCCACTTCTCAAGTGATCATATGTTGTACGATGTATCTCGATGATGAAAACCATACACAAGATTGAATCAGGTTCAATCTTACCTCGCTTAAAAGATACCAAAACACACAGTAATGTTTTTATTTATTATCAGCCCTACATTATATAGGGCAGCAAACGTGCAAATGGATCACTTGATGGTAAGCGATAACCGTTGCCCATGGGGTGTCCATTATCGCGTAATGCAACAATAGAGAAGTCACAGATGCGTTGCCGGCCTTTTAAAATGGAATAAGGGAGGAAGCGGGGGTTGGGCCTCCGGTACCCTCACTCACTCGGCGAAACACAGCGCAAGCGCTATTTCACGCCGGTTTTCTGTGAGGCCGTGGTATCACTCCGGTCTCCCACGGTAAAAGGTGCGTACAGTGCATATTTTTTTCCGCGAGAGTATCTTGAATACTGATAGTTTAATCTATCAACTAGGTGTACGGTGATTTAAGAAAAATTGCGCGTTACTAACTATGTACATAAAATACGTTGTCAATAAGTGCCTGTAAAGGTCTATGTTGAATAAAGATTATTTTGATTTTGATTTGTTGGGTGATGTGGAAATAAAGCACGTACGTATCCGCATAAAAATAAACAGGTTCGAAAGCAAAATTACATGTTGTCTTTGATACTGATTTATTTCATAATAAACAAAGTAAATATAAAATAAAGGTTATATATACTATTATACTATTACACTATTATTTTGGAATTATAAAGGAACCACGCGATCAAGTCACATTTGTACCATATTTGTACCAAAGATTCGCATACATCTGGAGGACGAGTCTTGGAAAGTCCATAATCTTCACATCAAGAAGTTGCAGTGCCTGTAATAACAAAGTGATTCCTGAGTAGTTTGAGCATATTATACATTATTTGCTTATTCATTCTTTTGATTAAAGAAATCAAAGAAGTCGTGGTCAATACCCTGTACATGTTGCATTTTGGATTTATCATCTCTTGACATTAAATTAATAAGTAAAACGTTTTCCCAATCTATATAAAAATAAACTTACCTGGTATTATTAGAGGATTTAAATCAACGCAGGCGTAGTCGGAGGAACTTCTAACGAAGCCGTAATTACAAAAGCATCGGCTCTTGTTTTCGTACGTGCAAACGTTGTTGCAGTCACCACAGCATGAGAAATACTCGTTACGTCCTGAACATATTTCTGTAATGCAAACTTAAAATTTATTGAAATAACAGCCTCTCAATTTGTATTTTTTTTTCAATTACATAAAGTTCGTAATTTTCGTTATTAAATTAAATTTTTGTAACTACCACTTGTAAAATTGGTAGCGTACATGTAAATCTAGGGCTCTATATCCAGTGGGAGCCGTTTACATTGCTTTTGTAAGAGCTTATAACGCCGACTAGACTAGCTATTATTACACTTGTATCCCAGCATACAATGACAAGATCATCATTCTTATTCAATAATTAAAACACGATTAAAACCCAAAGTTTTAAAGAGGTCTGCCTGACTACACCTACCCCTCCGTTACATAACTTCGATTGCCAATACATACATACATTTAAATATACACTTTACATCCATTGCTGTTGCAATCGTCAATCAAATTAAACTTGTCCTTAGTGTAGTGATTAATCTCATCTAGTATTTCAAAATGACTGAACGCGAACTTTATGGTTGTAGGCGGTCGCGGTGTGAATTGTAGATTAATAATTGAGTCCCTCCATGGGCACGAGAGCACGCTAACCGAATGAGATTTCTGAAATTGATAATAGGATGAATTAAAGTAATGCAATAAAATAACCATATCAAACTACGTACCACACTGTTTCAACGTATTGCACTCTCCGACTGTATTTCTGTAATACCCTTCCTTACAGACACACTTTAAAGTGCACGGGTTTGGGTCTTCGCCACAGCCAAACTTGGTATTTCTGTTAGAGCAGGATTTTTCAAATGGACATGGCTTTACACAACGTATAACCTCGTTGGGTCTCTTGCATTTCAATTGCGCATCTAAAAAAAATATATTTGATTACATTAAAAATATACACTGCAGATTCAAATAACCATATATCACCACTACCACCATCACTTTATCAATCTCATAGGAACCACATGTGCTTTTATATTATTGTAACCACTGTCCATCAGATGGGCACATTGTTTATTTGTCAATATAGGAAATAAGAAAAGTATTACTTACCTACGACTGCTGCGAAGAAGGCAATAGCGCAACAGAACAATAGGTTCGATAAACCAGTCATGGTCGTTCAAAGTACAGTATTCTACTGTAGACCGTGCTAATAGTCGATTCTGTTAAGTACTTTCGTGGATGTTGAATGTTGTGGGTGTTTCTACTCGTACATTAACATTTATAGACGTGTCATTTTAATTTTACTTAAGGTGTGCTGACTATAATGTAATGAGGCACAATACTTGAACAGCTCAGTAAAGATTACTCATAAGTGTTTTTAAAATGAACACGCAGAAGATAAATAATATATCGAATTGTATCACCCACTCTTGCAAAGGTTAGATTGGCGTTTGTTAATTAATATACTTAGGTGTTTTTTTTATAAAATTAGAAAATGTCATACCAATACATAGCGTTTCGGAAAAAGTGCAAGTTATGTGGGACACTCAATGGATTTTAGGAGCAAGTGACAGCCACAAAAGGGGTGGCCTACCAACTAAAACTTAACAATGTCCCTTACATTCGGCGCAAGCACGACATGTGACATTGGTGACATGTCACCGGTCTTAGCTAAAGGTAAATCTCATAGTGACTTTTGCAAACACATCCTCGACTTCTTTGATGTCTCATTTACCGCAAATAGTGAGACCGGTAAACCCCTAAAACGTATAGGGAAGCGACTGATGGTAATATGTGCAATGTAGCGCCGGTAATCCTGCGTATGGACCATGCTTTTGAAACAGTCAATAGTTCTTAACAGAATGTTAGGGACCGAAGCCGGCCGAACCCATTAGCTCGGCGTGCTGAGCGTGCCGGCGAACCCATTAGCAAAGAAAAAATAATATATGATTGCTGAATAATTATTTGAATTGCTTGACGGAACATGGAAAATTAACTTAAATCGCGTATGGTAAAATTTTATTTTAACATATCCACATTTTCTGCTCGTTTCAAATTGACACACGTTCGTCAATTTGAAACGAACAGAGACTTATAAAAGTTAACTCTTATTAAAATTAATAATGTCGATCATAATTTTTCGATGCTGAATACAAGTATTAATAACATGCTTTTCTAAATAAATAATACAATGTATTATATTGAATTATTTTTATAAAACTATAATTCAGTATTTTTAACATTTTCATATAATAATTTCAAGGTATTGTGACACAATTAATGAAATAGTTATTTGAATTATATTTTATTGTAAACTAATATTCAGAAATGTTAATATTTTTATGTAATAATTGTCACATTACTACATAAAAATTACAAAGTATTGTGACATAATTAATGTAATAGTTATATAATTTATGTATATTCTTAAATAACTATATATGACAGGAAATATTATATTAAATAATCTAATAAACTGTTAAAGTTGAGTGCAGGATCACCCAGCAGAATAGCGTAAAATTTACTTAGCGAAACATATGGTTGCAATAAATGTTGTACTCTATTCTTAAGAAAATATATTGATCAAATAATGTAACTATTATTTTATTAAATACATTTATTCAGCTGCATCAGTTTTTGTTATAAGCAATAAATAAATGTCGCTGCACATACTGGTATGCAGTGACTAGTATTGGGTTGGTAAGAAAGTCTTGTGACACACAACATGAGTAAAATATAAAAATATTTTATTTTAACAGTAAACAATTATTCAGTAATGTATGATCCCTCTGTATCTACAACTCGTGCCCAACGCTATGGTAGACTTTGCACGCTGGCACTCTAGAATTCTTTAGGTCGTGAATTGAAAA
Organism: Scirpophaga incertulas; assembly: GCA_036419045.1. Classification (NCBI taxonomy): domain Eukaryota; kingdom Metazoa; phylum Arthropoda; class Insecta; order Lepidoptera; family Crambidae; genus Scirpophaga; species Scirpophaga incertulas. The sequence goes on along the minus strand of CM071639.1, from coordinate 7,817,936 downwards.
AGTGGACCAGTGTATTTTTGAGGTCCGCGACATCATCAATTTTTTTATCCTGTAAATATTTTTTTAAAGCTCGAAGCAGATGGTAGTCTGCAGGTGCTAGGTCTGGTGAATACGGTGCATGCGGTAGAACTTCCCATCCCAACTGCGAAATAGATTGTTGTGTCATCTTAGCTACATGGGGTCAAGCATTGTCGTGGAGAAGCCGAACTTGGAGACGTTTACGCCTTTTTTGTTTGATAATTTCAGACTGTGAGGAAATGACCCCGCCGATCATGGGCCCGTAACCTCACTCTGGAACAGGATGTTGAATCCCGTCAACAAAAGCGAATAGTGGTTCAAAGACTTACTGGTAGCAGCAGGTCGTTCCACTCCGTGTGGATGAGGTGCTTTAGTGGCTCCTGAAGGCTAGTTTGGTTGATGGCGGATGAGCAACCATGCGGTCACACGCGCCGAGTACCCGGATGGATAGCTGGTAGTAATCTAGCGAAATCCATATATCCACAGTACTATACACCCACTGTGATTAGTTTTATTGATATCTTATGTACTTTTATATATATATATATATTTAGTACGTATTTGGAGGCAGTTCAACTTAGCGTGTCGCGCGCAATCCGAGCCGATATCACACTCGGTGCCCAATCAAATCGACCGTGTACCAGTATACCGATAGCGAGTTAGCTAGGTAACTTCAAACCACACGCGCTGGCGGGAAATCCGAATTCGTATCAATAAGTGAACATACCGGCCTCCAAAATACGGCTGGTATTTTCCGTATACAAAAAAAAAAAAAATAAAATTAAACTTATAAATAGAACTAAACATAATTTAAACCTTAATTATGAATGAAAAGCATAAAAACTACTTAAACTAAAAATGTTATTTAAAACATTAATTAAGAGTCCGATTCTGAGGGAAGGGAACATAACTCGACCAAAGGTCGTTTTACACAAGAATCTTTGGTTTTCACAGTGGCTATGCGGACAACACCTGAGCCTGGATCTAAGCCTGGATGTAAGTCAATGACTCTTTCCAAAGACTCTTTCCAAAGAAGGATTACGATTACCGTCTTTGATCATTAGAATTGAATTCGACGATAGTGGCTTGGACACCTTCGTCCATTTTGCGCGCTGAACAAGCGAATTCATATATTCGTTTTTCCAACGAGTCCAACAATTTTGCACAAAAGATTGAATCAGTTGCCAGCGGTTCAATCGAGATAAATCTACGTTATAATAATCTTCGTCTGGAACACTGTTAGAAGAGAGAAAGAGAAAGAAAGAGGTCCCAACGTTAAGAGATGGCCTGATGTTAACACGTTTAAGTCATTAAGATCAGTACTTAAGGCACATAAAGGTCTCGAATTCAAAACTGACTCTATTTGTGCGAATAAAGTGGTTAGCTCTTCGAAAGTTAACACTTGGTTGCCAACAATCCGATACAAGTGCGATTTTGCAGCTTTAATCTGTATCTCCCACACACCACCGAATGAGGGGCAGAAGGAGAGTTAAATTTAAATTTGATCTGCTCGGTTTGCGCAGCTTGTTCGAGTAACGATAAATAATTGCTAGCACCGATAAAGTTCGTACCACAGTCCGCGTGTTTAATATTACAGCGTCCTCACCGACTTACAAATCTTCGCAATGCAGCTAGAAAACCATCTGCAGAAAGAGTGGAGACCACCTCGAGGTGGACCGCTTTTGTCGCAAGGCAGACGAATAAACAAAGGTAAGCCTTGTCGATCTTTGCTCCGCGATGAGAACCGAGCTTACTACGAAACGGTCCGCCGAAATCTACGCCTACTACGGAAAACTGTTTGACTTCATTTACTCGATAAGACGGTATGTCACTCATGTAAGGCTCCAAAGGTATCGGTCGCGTTCGGAAGCATCGAATACATTTTGAGAGGCACCGGCGTATAACTCGTTTTGCAGATAGTATCCAAAATTGTTGTAAAAAAAGATAATGAGTAGTATTCTGTCCGATATGGCAATGTTGTCGATGAATTCGATGAGTTTAAATGTAAAGGCATGGTCACTAGGTAAGAGTGCAGGATATTTTTGTTCAAACTCTAGAACAGCGCGAGATAACCGTCCGCCCATCCTAAGAATACCTACCTTATCTATAAACGGATTTAGTTTACGAAAGGGTTTTGATAACGGTTGGTTTAAATTAAGTCGTTGAATTTCATTGTTAAGGACTGAAGCTAGAACGGTTTTAACTAGCAACATTAACGATTGATGATTTTCATATGTCGTTAAAATAGATTCGGTAAGACGTTCAAGTCGATTTCTTTTACGAATACTGTGGACGAAGCGACGAACATAAGACACGATACGAATTATTTTTGCCAAAGACGAAAACCTCTTTAGCAACAAATCAAAAAAGTTTTCTGTGTCATTCGAGAGAGCAATCAATGCCACAGAATTACTTTCTCCAGTGCGCAGAGCTTCTTCTTTGCGCACAATAGCCGAGTTTGAAAAGATCCATCAGCGCAAACAACGCGTAGGTAAATCACCGCTCCGTAGGCTAGTTCCGAACTGTCACAGAACCCATGCAGTTCGTATGATTGACAATTATCATTAGTAAGATGCCGTGGGATATGCAGTTACGTCAGCTTAGACAGCTGGCTGCATAAAGTCTTCCAAATACCAGATATTGATTCTGGTGGCTCTTCATCCCAAGAGACGCCCAAAATCCACAACTTTTGTATTAAACATTTAGCTTGGATGGTAAGTGGTGCTAAAAATCCCAACGGATCGAAGATTTTGGCTATTTGACTAAGAATAATCCGTTTAGTATATGAACAGTTGCTTGACTTCACATCGAATAAAAATGAATCAAAGACTGGGTCCCACTTAAGACCAAGAACCTTAAGAGTAGATAACTGCTGACTATCTGTAAATGCCTTACAATCGAAAAGACATTCTTCTGGTGACAGATCGGAAAGTAATTTTGGCGAATTACTGGCCCGTTTCCTCAATTGGAAATGACCTGATTCAAACAGTTTAGTAATTTGTGATTTAGACTCTAATGCATCGGATAGATTGTCACAACCGGTGATGACGTCATCAATATAAATATCGGATGCCATGATCTGTTTAGCCAAAGGAAACCGAGAACCTTCATCTTCAGCAAGCTGCTTATGCACCATAAGTCACGGTGTTTAATCGAAACTCCTGTAAAACTTGATTAGGGTTAGTTCTCCAAAATATTCTTTGGTAATCCCTGTGATCATCCGAGACTAGAATTTGTCGGTATATTTGACGTATTTTAGCCATAAAGACAATCGCGTGTAATCGAAATCGGAGAATAATACCAACGATATTTGATTGAAGTTTGGGTCCCGTTAGCAACGTATCATTTAGTGAAATGCCTTTGGTATCTTTGGCAGATGCGTCAAAGACGACGCGCAGCTTAGTGGTGGCGCTATCTGGTTTTACAATGCAGTGATGTGGAATGTAAAACTAACCCTGGCATAGCTCACTAGGATCAACTAACGACATGTGACCAGAATTTTCATAATCTGCCATAAAATCGGTATACTGCTTGCACAAGTCAGGATCACGTGACAGGCGACGTTCGATAGCTCGAAATCGTCTTAGCGCAATGTCACGAGAATTTGTGAACAACGGTTCCACTTCGTCCTTAAATGGGAGTCGTACAATATACCTTCCCGATAGGCCACGATGATGATATTTATCATAAGCCTGCTCACATGCAACCTCATCTGGAGTGAGAAAAGACGCTTGTGGAATATTGTCAAGCTCCCAAAAACGTTGGACAAGCGATGTCAAATCGTCATTAGAGTTGGAAGAAACTTGTACTAACGATGACGTAGCCAAGGGTGTACGACCCAGCAATAGCCAACCGAAGACAGAATTAATGGCAGTGGGTTGATTAGCTTTACCCTTTATCCGCTGGTTTAGTAATGAGTCCGCAAAAACATCTGCGCCTAATAAAACATCGATAGGTCCAGGAATATCGAAATCTGGATCGGCTAATGGTAGTGAATTAATGTGTGACCAGCCTACGGTATTTAGCTTGGCAAGTGGTTGGTCACCACAGATGTTTGAAATGACATGCATTTCAATATCGAATAAAGGTTTATTTTGTGATACAATAAGACAGTGAATTACACCCGATATATCAGCAGAAACACCTCCTAAGCCTTGAATATTTGTTTTGAATAGTTGAATATACTTTTTATTTGTAATAAAAAGCCATTCAAGACTGTTAGTACTCAAACATTAAATCGCTGGATCCAGCAAACATACATCCAATTTTTGTACGCAATGGCACGAGCCACGTCGCAAGCTCCAGCACAGGGAATCATTACAGACCGGATCCGAAACACTGCGACCTGGAGCGCGACATCAAGTACATTTGTCAAATTTTATAATAGAACCAAATATACCTAATTTTCACAAACCTTTTTTGAAATATTTATAAATTCTATCATGTGTGTGAATCTATATTTTGGGTTGCTGTAAATTCATTCATCTCATCAAAAACACCAAAACCTATTATTTTTTATTTAGTGGTTTATTGTACACAAAATAGTAAATTATAATATTTGAATATATATATACAAAAGATGTGACTTATGTTAAAACACATCTAGGAAAATATAGCTGCAAAGCTATGCACAGTAGTGATATAATACTAATAAAATTTGTAAGAGATCTATCAAGCGTCGCTGTGAAGAAGACGTCATTAGAGGCTGCAGTCAATAATAACCCAACCGCTTAATAATTTTTGAATTTTGTACCTGCACCAGTCATTTCTATTCTCACGTTCATTTCTTCACGTAAATTAAACAGTTTTAATTTAATTATTTGTCCGTTTTTAAAGTAAGAGTAAAATCAGAAATTTTGTAGATAAGTAATCGAATAAACATTCGCAGGTTCGTTTCTACAATCAAATTTAAGCTCAACCGCTGCTAGAGTACGGTTGAAATGGGATGGTGCTATTTAGTTCAAATAGCACTATCTCTTTCTCACTAGACTCAAGCAGAGGTTGGAGAATTGATTTTAAAATACGATCCATAATTTTTGTTTTCACGGTTTGATGCCGTACAAATGGATCTACATGCTTAACTTCATTAATATGCTGTAAGATTATTTACCATCACTGCTGCAAAAAATTAAATAAGATTGTGAAAATAAGCTACAGAGAACGAAGGTCGATATTGTATTTGTAATTTGTTACAAAACTGTTTGTTGAAATTTTTTATATTGTACTTTAACACTTAAAGAATTCGCGAGAGTTGCATACGTCATCATGCACTGGCCAAAACTATGGCGATAACCTGATCCTGAATGTAATGAAAAAAAATTAGTTTGTTTTTTTATTAACCTAAGTTACTCCTTATTGCAGAAGCTATCTGCCAGTGAAAGTCCCGTCCAAATCAGTTCAGCTGTTCCAGAGATTTGCCGGAACAAACAGAAAGAATTTTTTTTAATATGTATTTTGGTATGTGTACCGTATGTACATTCATATGCATGTAGTAGAAAGCCGTTATTTTAATATTACAAACAGACACTGCAATTTTATTTATTTGTATAGATTAAGGGACTTCTTTAGGGTTACATTTGTACGAAGTAATCAAAGCTGTGCATGCATCTGGAGGGCAGTTCGTTGAAAGCACGTATTCTTCATTAGGATCACTACACGATGCCACTGCAAAAATAAAAGAAGGTCATATATATTCCCATATAAAACACAAGATATTCTATGCTCTGCAAAGGGGTGTTAGGATGAGTTGACACTACCATGTGTTAATCGTTGGACCGAGATTCGTTTTTTACATAAGGCAATGTTTTTGCCTTATGTAGGATGGAAATTGATCAGTTTGTTTGCTTGCCCGCCTGGTTACCAATAATAATTAGAGATATTTGAAAATATAATGGGTTAAATATAAGTAGATATGTAAACTAATGTCGCCATCATAACTATAACAGATGAAAAAGCACCCCAAAATTATCGCACTAATTATATCATGAAAGTTGGTACAGTGAATTACTCTACCGGCAAGGGTTTAATTTTAAAAGTTAAAAAAGTGTTCTTTATTTAAGTAATACACACGTCCTTGTTGCATCTTAGATTTATTATCTTTTCGTATACGAAACTTATATATAAGTTTACCTATATCTCCCATCCCAATATTGCTTCTCGCAAATGTTGTTATTTCTTTCGTAGCCGGAAATACAGTAGCAATGGCTCTTGTTGTGCGTATCGTACAACGTGCAAACGTTGTTGCAGTCACCGCCGCATGAGTAGAACTCGTCTGGGTCTGAGCATGTTTCTGTAATGCAAATAAACTAAAAATTTATTGAAATCAGACACCTATCCCTCTATTGACTGACTTCGATTGCCAACTTCGAGCATTCACTTCAATACACACTATACAATTGCTGTTTACTAGCGAAATAAAACCTGTCATAAAAATTCATGACAGGTTTTATTTCGCTAATATTATACTTGGTAATTGATCACATCTAGTATTTCAAAATTACAAATTGGAATTTATATAGCAGCTCAAGTTATAATTATGGCTAAAGGCGGTCGCGGTGCACTCTTTAAATTAATAATGGAAGCGCTGAATTTCCTCAATAATCCCCAATGGGCACCGAGAGCACGCTAATTGATAATAAGATGGATAAAAATAATGTAATAATAGTACATTACGATATTAGTGCGTTATAACCAATACGCAGGTATATCTTACGACGTTTTTTAACACATTTGCGAGGAAACAGAAAAAAAAAACATTTAAATAAAGTTAATCTGTGAATGCACACTATTGCTTTCCCGCCATTTAACAGCACGCTAGCGCTGTCTACTGACTGGCGCCACGCGGCGATTAGTTCGAAATTCGAATATTAACAGCGCGCGAAATGGCAAATTATACTGTTATTGAATTTGTATGGACTATAACTTAACTATTTGCCTTGGTAACACATGCGTTTTTTATGACCCGCTTTACATATTTAAAACCGGTGGAATTATATCAGCTTTACGAGCAAAGGTGTTAAAAAATAAATATATCAAACTACGTACCACACTGTTTCAACGTGTTGCATTCACCTATCTTATTTCTGTAATACCCTTCTTCGCAGACACACTCGTTAATACACGGTTTTGGGTCTTCTGCGCAGTCGTACTGGATATTTCTGTTACTGCAGGTTCTTTCGGGTGGACATTTATTTACGCAACGTAGAACCTCGTTGGGTCTGTTGCATTCCAATTGTGTGTCTGAAAAAAATATATTTCATCACATAAAAAATACCCTGCAGATTCAAACAACTATTTATTTAAGCTCTTTGTATATATTTGTGTACACTGGCGGACTTAATGCCTTAGGCATTTTCTACTAGTCAACTTTCAGGTGATGCAGAGATACAAACGGATAAATAAATAAATGTACAAAAGACATTAAAAATAGATGTTAATACATATATATATTACTGAAGGTGTGCAGACTGTATAGAATTTATAAAAAAATCGCAATACATAAATAAAACATATATATAATATACTACTACATAATAGCGTAATATCACATTTTATAGCCTAAGACTTCCCTCGACGAAAAGTTTGCGCAATTTATTTAGAACTATATATCCCTAGAACTCTAATTCTGCAGATATCTATGAGCGATCGTAATTGTTTACTAACATTATAACCAAACATATAGTTTTTTAAGGAACTTCAAATTTTTGGTTCTTGGAAAATTTATTTTACCTACTGTACTATGTAAGATCATTACTTAATGCCAAATTTCAAGATTCTAGGTCACCGGGGAGTACCCTGTACGTTTTAATTTCCTTGGAAGTGTCGAAAAAGCCGCAAATTATTTTCTTTTTTCAACTATAAAATTACGATTCATGGATTATTTCTTTTACTTGAGCTACAGGTGGGGTATAAAAGCTGTCTTTTGATTGCATAAAAAAATCCACTACTGCAAGCGATTGCAAACCTGAGTATTGAGATGATACCTGAGATTGATTTCAACTTAATTCTGCGTGTTCTTAAGAAAAAGTATCTTGACAGACGGAAAATTTAACGGACAACGAACTGATCAAAAGTTCCGTTTCTTTCTAGTACAGATTGCGGAACAACTGTATATTGTAAATAATTTATTCACAACAAAGTTACTACTTTGTTGTGAATAAATTATGGTACTCCGCAGGAACTAAAACATAATTGGGTTCCAGTACAGATATTCTACCAATACCTTTTGCAAGTTTCGTTCAAACAAACATAACTAATCAAGGTTATATTAGGAAACTATATTATTCATCATCATCATTATCTCAGCTCATCTATATCCCCATTGATTGGTACAAGTTTTCCTAACCATGAAAGGGCGCTTAGGCCTTAGTCAACCCTGCTGGCCCAGAGCGGATTGGGCGCCTTCTTTGAATTTATTCGCAGATATATGAATGTTTTCTATCACATTAGTACATGGCAGGATCAATTTAACTATTAAAAGAACAGTGCCAATACCAGAGCACTGCTTTTTTTTCTGTTTAATAATTTAAGCTGACCAGTGCCCACTTCGTTGGACAAAATATTAATAATCCTTTTTTAATTTCTAACTGTAATATTAAAAAAACTATTTTTTGTAACTTAAATATAAAATTTAGACGAATGCTTTGACTTTTTGTAGGCATTTACTTACAAGCTTCACATCTTTTCTCTAGAACTCTATATAATATATCTTTCATAGTTAAGGCTGCGTTCGGAAGAAACGCGTTATTTCTCCGATTCACTTTGCAGAAACGGACTACCACGTAAAAGCCTTTTTATTTATCGTTTTTTTATATAACACCTGACACTCAGCAATAATGTGGCTTTCTATTGGTGAAAGAATTTTTGAAATCGGTTCAGTAGATACCGAGATTACCTCTTACAATTTAACAAATATACAAACACACAAACTTTACTATAGTATAGATTATAAATAGTAAAGAAAATTTGTCATTGTATTCAATTATTCTGCTCTCGGCAGAACTGAAGGATGATCGGAGTATTTTTTTTCTAACACAAAAATTACTCGTCCTTTTTTTTCTCAAGCACAATAAAGCTCAAAATGCAATTTGCTTGTGAGAGTAATTGGATGTATTCACAAATTACAAAAAGCTATAACCCTAAACTTATTTAATTTTACCGGAGTTCCTTCTACTAGAGTCTCTATCAGGGCTGTTTACATGGTGGTGTCCCTTCGTTGTCTTCTTTATTATTGCCGTAGAATAGTGTTCGCATTGTTGTGTTCCAGTGTGAACTGGGTGACATACGATGACAACTGATACGATACTGGGTGACAACATGTGACATACACTGTGGTTTTGTGGAAGTTGCAGATTTGTTACTAATATCACAGGAACCATATGTACTTATATGTGACTGTAACAGCTTACCATCAGATGGGTAGTCTACTTATTTGTCAAGATAGCACATAAGAAAAAAATTACTTACCTACGATTGCTGCAAAGAAGGCAATAACGTAACAGAACAATAGGTTCGATAAACCAGTCATAGTCGTTCAAAGTTCTGTCTTCAACTGTGGACCGTGCTAATTGTCGATTCTGTTATGTACTTCAATGTTGTGGGTGTTTCTACTCGTACATTAACAAATTTGTTCATTTTAATTTTACTTAAGGTGTGCTAACTATAGTGTAATTAGAGACAAAGCTTGCTCAGTAGAGATTCCCTATAAGTGTCTTAAAATGAAAACGCAGAAGATGAATAATATGTCGAATTGTATCACGCACTCTTGTGAAGGTTGGAGGATCTACATTGGAATTCATTCATTAGGATATTTACGTTTTTTTATAATATTAGAAAATGTTCAAACATTTCAAAGTGAAATGAAATGAAAAACGCAAAGCAAAGCAGACATTCGACGGATTTTAGGGCCAAATGCCAGTCAAAAGGGGCGTTTTGCGTAAGTATGTCCAATACCAACGTGTCCGCGTCGACTAAGGAGGAGGACACGCCGGGAAAGGACGCGTCGCTACCGGTAAACATCATAAAAAAAAATATAATTTCTACTTGTTAAAATAATTTTAAGGTATTGTGACACAATTAATGCAATAGTTATTTAAGTTATATTCTCAAACTAACATCTCTTGCGGAGTTCTCTTGCGGTGGCTCATTTCCTATTTATCGCATCGTTCTCAGCTTGTGGCGGTGCATGGTTATGATTCGGTACCGTATATATCGACATCCGGAATACCACAAGGATCAAATATGGGACCTCTTTTATTTATAATGTTCATTAATGATTTACTGGAATCAATGTCGTCTAATTGTATAGCATACGCAGATGACATTAAAATATATAGTGAGATCGCGTCTACAAAGGATGCCATAGTACTGCAGGATGATATTCATAGAGTTTTCCGTTGGTGTAGTGACAATAACATGTCTCTAAACATCTCTAAGTGTTGTCTTGTTACTTTTACAAAAAAGAAAACACCAATTCTTTACTCTTACAACATTAACAATATTCGATTAAATCGACAAAATTTGGTCAAAGATCTGGGAGTGTGGTTAGATTCTAAGTTAAGTTATACACACCACTATGATAGCATTATAGCTAAAGTTAACAGGACCCTTGGTTTCATTTGGAGGACTACAAAACCATTTCGTAGGTCGGATGGTATATTGACGTTGTACTATGCCCTTGCTAGAAGTGTTCTGGAATATAACTCTGTCGTATGGTGTCCGCAATACAACGTTCATATCGATAGATTGGAGGCGGTCCAGAGACGTTTCTTGCGGCATCTGAGTACGAAGCTCGGCCTCAGACGTAAATTATCAACATACAGTGCAAGACTGCAGTACTTTGGACTGAATTCTTTGGAGGTTAGACGCTCAATGCAAGATCTTTACATACTGTATAAGATAGTTAATAATCAATGGGATGTCATGGAGTTGTTGAGTGTTCTGTCATTTCGAACAAAGGGTAGTAGTCGAAAATTTAAGTTGTTTTTCGTCCCGTTCTGCGATAATAACGTAACATACAATAGTCCAATCTTTAGAATGTCTAGACTATTTAATGATAATATCGGTGGTTTGGATTTATTTACTCATAGTTCAAGTGCATTTTATAGAAAGGTAAAACAGTTATATACTACGCCTGTTGATTGATGTCCACTATCTATATTGAACTGTAAAAATTATAACTACACGTTATATTTAGTATCAGACCATTACATGTTTTTTTTTATGTCAACGTTGTGTACAGCATTTATCGGACTACAATTTTAATTTATATAACGTTAATTATTTGTCTTGTGAATGTTTTGAATTGTATTCTGTAGTTGTGCCTTATTGTAAAAAAAAAAAAAAAAAAAAACATGCATACTAACTTTCAACCCTTATTTCATCCCCTAGCTGGTCGAAATTTCAAAAATGCTAGAACAAATGTTAATTGATTTCTTATCACTTGATAAGCACTTGATAAGCACTTGCTTAAATATAAAGTTTCGTGGTTTTATCTTTTGAAATTAAGAAATCCCATACAAATTTTCAACCTCTATTTCAACACTTTTTTTTTTCGAAATAAAAAGTCTATGTTCTGTCTCAGGGTCTAAAGATTGTTTGTACCAAATTGCATCAAAATCGGTTGCGAGGTTTAAGCGGGAAAGCGTAACAGACAGACAGAGTTACTTTCGCATAAAATAAGAAATCTTATATTGAATAATCTAATAAACTGTTAAAGTTGAGTGCAGCATCACCCAGCAGAATAGTGTAAAATTTACATAGCAAAACATATGGCTGCAATAAACGTTGTACTGTATTATCAACAAAATATATTTCTCAAATAATGTAACTATTATTTTATTAAATACATTTATTCAGCTGCATCAGTTTTTCTTATAAGCAATAAATATGTACATGTCGCTGCACATATGCAGTGGCTAACAGATACACATATGTAGTCATTGTACCATTCGTATTATGTTGGACTGAGCAATATATTAGTTGTTACTACTCGAAGTTCGGATGACTTATTCGAATTAACAAGTTTAAAAAACAAGAATTCAATCTTTTGTCGATTAGGCCGCAACAGGATGTGTTTAAATCAACAGTTGAGTTAGTTTGGAAGTAATAAAATGTTACCGTTAACTAGTGTTGCCCAAATGCAGGAACAAGACGAGACTTAGCAAGTCTTGGTCTTGGTCTTGCGCCAATACACCTGGTCTTGGTCTTGGTCTTGCGCTTCCAGTCTTCGTCTTGGTCTTGCAGTAAGAGTCATGCAAGTCTTGCAGTTACCTATTAGACTATTGCTATTTATTAAAGCTTACTTTATATCCCAGAAAAACGTATTAGAATTAGAACATCGTGAGCTTGAATTAACATAGCCATAGTAAAGACCAATCAAATTAATTAATTAAGAAATTTAAGAAATATTTTGACTAAATGTACATTTGAATAATAGTAGCTAAGTAATTAGTTTAAACCCATATAATCAATATTATAATGTATACTTACTAGATTTTTTTTATAGGATAGGGCAGCAAACGAGCAAACGGATCACCTGATGGTAAGTGATAACCGTTGCCCATGGACACCCACAACACCAGAGGAGTCACAGATACGTTGCCGGCCCTTTAAAAGGGAATAAGGGGAATAAGAGGAATAAAGGGGAATAAGAGGGTTTGGGTCTCCGGTACCCTCACTCACTCGGCGAAACACAGCGCAAGCGCTATTTTACGCCGGTTTTCTGTGAGGCCGTGGTATCACTCCGGTCGAGCCGGCCCAATTCGTGCCGAAGCATGGCTCTCCCACAGTAGAATAAATTATTATGATCTACTACCTATCCTTACCATTATCTAATCATAATACTACTTGCGTGATCAGTATAATGTATTCGTTTCCATTCTAAGCACTCTGAAACTTATTTATTCTTTGGAACACCTGTACTCTTAAAATTCTAAAATTGAACTTCGTGTCGTACCATCTCGTTTGCTCATATATTAAATAGTGTTAGAGTGAGTGGGACGGCACGACATGAAATTAGAATTTTGCATGAGTATACCTAGGCCCTGTGGCGGCAATCAAACACTTAGTGTCAAATGTTGTGATTTCGGCGCGGCGGCAACGATTGTTGTATGTGATTTCAATAGAAGCCGCCGGCGCGTATATCATCACCATGTACTTCCGACAAGCGGTTTTCTTTGAGAAGTCAGTACAAACCCTTTGATGCCGCATTATCAAAGTGTCGATGGTTAAAACAAAACTGTGCATGCACTCTGTTTAATTTTAATGGATATTTTTTTATTCGCTATGTATGTTTATGGTATTGGTTGTAATGCGCATAGGTCCAGTTTTTCATATTCTTTGATACAGTTTTTTGCGTCTCATAGAATTCCTAAGCAACCTATGTATACACCGAACCGATACTCCGTGAAACAGCGCGAAATCCTAGCTGCAAGACGGAAGAGTTGCTGGATTAGTCTTGTTCTTACTCAAGTCTTGCACAGTCAGTCTTGGTCTTGATCTTGCTAAAAATACGCGGTCTTGTTCCTGGTCTAGGTCTTGCAAAAATGCAAGAACAAGACCAAGACTGCAAGACCAAGACCAAGACTGCAAGACCAAGACCAAGACTGCAAGACAAAGACTGAATATGGGCAACACTACCGTTATCATACATATTAGGGAAGTCGAATTTTGGTTTGGGAAAAGCTACTAACACTGATTGAAAATAGAGCTTAATCTTCTTTAGGTTTTAACACGGGCGCGCAAGTCTACACAACGTAAATTTATAATCTTAATCCTATCTGCTATGTATATAACGCCAAAGTGAGGGCATGGAGGCTTTTTAAAATAATAACATGTGTATATACATCGCGATGCTGTAGCAGTTGTCAGCTCACTCCTCCCACATTGGTAGTCGTGAAGTGGCATTAGCCGTTTGCTTAGTATAAACGATATTATTAACACCACGCACCGATATATTATATACAAATATATATTCATCATATGATCTTGATTACATTAAATGAATATAAAATTAAAAAAAGTTCAAAGCTTCCCTTTCGGTAACAATAAAGAGATGATGTCGTGGGCCCATAGTTAATGCCTGTCTCCATACCTAAATAATAGACTATTCAAATAATGAATTAAATTAAGTGTAACAGTTACGCATGTAACAGAAAAGTATAAAATTAACTGAGCAAGGCAAATGACTTATGTAATTACATACTAGAATGTTATATTCAATTCATTTCAGTACATATAATAATTAAGTAGTAATATGTAAATATATATGTCCAACTGCATAATAGTTCGATATATATAACAAGTACAAGTGTACCTATTCGTATAAGCACATTGTCGACACAGAATTTGATGGTTAATCTGTCAAATAAGAAACAAAGACAAATAAGACAATAGTGTTACGGGTTCAGGAATTGAAAAAAAAAGATACTTGTATTTGTTCAAATTATTATTAATTATTCGCTGGTATTCTTCACCGGTGTGTGGGTTTACCTATCAAACGTTAATCGTCACTGAACAGTCAGGACAAATTATGTCAGCAAACATCCATACTAATATTATAAATGCGAAAGTAACTCTGCCTGTCTGTCTGTCTGTTCCGCTTTCACGCCAAAACTACTGAACCGATTTAAATGAAATTTGGTACACAGATAGACTAGACTAGTCCTGAGAAAGGACAGACGCTACCTATTAAAGCTGAAAAGGGTTATCAAGGGTTGAAAGGAGGGATGAAAGGTTGTATAGAATGAAGTATTGTTAAAACCACTGAACCGATTCAAATGAAGTTTTGTACATAGTCTAGAGCCTGAGAAATGGCAGAGGCTACCTTTTAAAGCAGAAAAGGGTTGTAAAGGGTTGAAAGGAGGGATAAAAGGTTTGGTAAAAACTATATGTACCTATCCCCCGATTTTTTATCATTCTTTTTTTTATTTGCGTCCTTATATAATGATGCAATTTTAAAGACGTATTATTATATAACGTCAAAAATGTAAGTAGGTATTTAAGGCTTATGTGATTGACTTAGGTTTTAATTAGAGTTATTTTGATGTATGTAACACAACAAAATATGTATCAATACTAATATATATAAATGCGAAAGTATCTGTCTGTCTATCCGTCCTTCACATCACTCCCTATTAAACCAGTATTAAACCAGTTTTTATGAAATTTGGTATGAATATTGTTTGAGACCCGGAAATGACATAAAATATTTTACCGCGGTAAAATAACTTTTTCCCATGCGAAAATCCGATAACAACAGCTAATCAATTTTTGTTTTACGTTTGGTATATACGGGGTAACCACCCCGTATATACCAATCGTAAAACCCGAGGACCCAAGGAAGGAAATAATATAATTTTACCGACGGAAGACATATCCTTCCTGTGGGAAATTCGAATATAACGCGGGCGAAGCCGCGGGCGGAAAGCTAGTATATATATAAGCTTCAAATATTGGTTTGAAGAATAATTTGAGGTCCTCGTTATCGAGTGTAATATACATATGTAAACGGAATGTTTTTATGCCACAAAATCAAAAGATGACGTTTTCTCTAACAATCATTATGATGTTATAAAAGATAAAATATCTAGACATGTCAGACCCAGCTTTAGTTATAATACTACCAGCCGATGTCTTAAAAATCTCTAAAATGCTTTAAAAAACCTTTTACGATGCGGTAAATCAAACATACATTTAAGGACCACGATAGTTCTAATTGCCGTTTCCTTGCAGAATTCTATCGAAATACTAATATTTGTTCTGAGATTATCACAGCTAGTACCCATTACTGGTCTGCAGTGGATTAAGCAGTGGCATTTTTTAGTACCATATTTGCTTCGCCTATATCAAACATATACTTTTAAATTTAAATTTAAATTAAGTGAAACAATATACTTTTAGATAAACTATAATTATGGTATCGGTGTTCGTAGCACATACATTTTTCATTTTATACCTTTAAAATTACGAAAAGTATCAGGAAATTGAATATTTATACTACGAGATTGGTTAAATTTAGTAACTTAGATTTGCTCGAATACTAGGTACTTAATAATTCCATTCCTCAAGGTAGTGTAAATAAATGTACCCTTTTTTAAATTTATTTTAATGACGTTCCAATATCAATTGAAGAAGCTTGTGTAGGTATTGTTCACAGATGATATTTGTATTATGACATCTTGAGAGTATATTATAAATTTATTTTTTTTCCGATTGACTGACCACAACTTAATTTAAATTTATCTAAGACATCACTAATTAAGTTTAAACCTTACCTGGAAATGACCCATTGATAGTAAATTTTCAAAGAGTAATATTGAATTAGAATGTGTTGATAGAGCGAAATTATCAGACATACATATATAGCTAAGCTTAAAATACCACATAAAGAGCTTAAGGCAAAATTGTCAAGTTTCACAAACAGACTTAGAGAACTTCAACAAGCAACTACAACATCCTACATATAATATACTTGCGTATTTTCGTGGCTATCTTATTATTCTTTGGCGAAATAGTGTAAATGTCAATTATTTAATGGCACAAAAAAAAAATACATTCTGATTCTCGAGAATATGTGTTCTGGATCCAAATATACCTAATTTTTGCAAACCTTTGTTCAAAAAGCTACTCGTATAACATCTATTCTTTGTATCAATCTATAATTTGTATTGCTGTAAATTCATTACAAAACATTCAGATTATATATTTAATGGTTTATTGCACACTAAATAACGAAGTAGGCAAATATAATACGTGTATATGTACAATAGACTTGTGTTCATCTAGGAATCAGATCTAACAAAATATACCTGCAAAGCTATGCACAGTTGTTATTGTTAATAAGATTTGTAAGAGATATCAAGCGTCACTTTGAAGAAGACGTCATTAGGGGCTGCAGTCAATAACCATTAGCCATTCAATTTTTTTTTGTAATGTTTATTAAAATAATTTCTATTATACTTTAAAACTTAAGCATTCGCGAGATTTGCGCCTTTGCGGGCAACTACATACGTCGATGCATTGACCAAAACTACGGCGATAACCTGATCGGCATTTACATCTATATTGAGGAACTTCTTTAGGGTCACATTTGTACGAAGCAATCAAAGCTATGCATGCGTCTGGAGGGCAGTTCGTCGAAAGCACATATTCTTCATTAGGATCACTGCAAGATGGACCTGCGAAAACAAAAGAATATTCTCATATAAAACGCAAGGTATTATATTTAAAATTCCTAAGTCCTATGCTCTGCAAAGGGTCGTTAGGATGAGTTGAGACTAGTATTGGTAATTGGTGTACAGAGGTTTGATTCTCCATAGAGCAAAAGTTTTTCTGATCAGTTAGTTTGCTTGCCCGCCTAGTTACTAAGTATTAAAAATTGGCTAATTATTGAGAAGTCCAGATAAACAGAATTTTTCACATACATATTTACTGCAAACAGTATACTATTGTGATTCCAAGGGTTGTTTCAATTCATTTTTGTTTGTTATTTTGAATGTTCGAATGTTCTTGTCAAGAAATGACCACAAGTTTTTTATGGGATTTAAATCAGGCGACTGGTGTGGAGTTTTCAGTTGATAAGGAACTCTATCACGAAGCCAGTTTTGGACAATCTTAACAGTATGCTTCGGATCGTTATCTTACTGGAAGTAAAAATTATCACCAAGTCCTACAATTTTAACAGATTCAAATAAATTATCTTTCAATATATTCAGGTACGTTTTTGCATTCCTTATACCCTCAATAAAATGAATTTTTCCTACAGCATTATTTCCCACGCAACCCCAAACCATGACACCACCACCTCCGTGTTTAACTCTTGGAATAACATGTTCCTTCGACAACGCCATACGTTTTTTTTTCTCAAACCTTCCCTTTTGCCACTAGAACCATAAATTTGAAACATGCTCTCGTCTGAGATAATAACAGATTTCCAAAATTCCAATGGTTTACTGAGATATTCTTTAGCAAAATTTAATATTTTTTTTTCTGTTAATTTCACTGATATAGGGTTTTTTAATTGCAGTTCCTCCCTGATATCCACCTTTTCTGATAACTTTCCTGACTGTCTCAGCGCTCTTTCCTCTTCCTCTTAATATTGCAAGGTCTTTTGCAATTGTCTGTACATACGAGTATACAAAAGGATTGGCTCTTACTTCTTGCATAATGTGTCGTTCATCTCTGGTACTTAAAACTTTCGGACGTCCTTTTCTTGGTAAATCACTAAATGTTCCCAATTTATTGTATTTTTGTATAGTATTATATAGTCATTACTTACTTTTATGAAGCATTTTTGCAATCTTTTCATAGCTATTGCCTTACATGTGAAGCGAAATCATTTCAATCAATTTTTCATCACAAGAAAGTTGGTTTTCGCCATTATACACTCGCTTACGTAGAAACTGTGACAGAGCCGATTTCACCGTCCTTCATAGAAACCGAGTTTAATAAAACTTGGTTTTCATTGATCGAGTTCAGAAGTTAGTTGTGATCGTGGCTTACATCCGCACCGATTTCACCAACTCCCACTGATCTCGTTTACTAAAACGTAGTTAATCCACAGATTAGAGTAGTAATCTTTGACAAAGAATGTACGAATGAATGATTGCTTTTAAAGTGTTGCAATCAAAGAAATTATTTCAAATCAAATGGGAACATAAATTATAAGAATTACTTCAGGATACGATATTCTTGATTCACATAGTCAGTAACGGGTGTTAAATATTCCATAATTAATTACTTCTTATAAATAATAACAAAACAATTACTCATCTCGTGTAAATAAAATAAAATTTCAAAACAAAATATAAGGAATTTTAAATAATTGGGTAGCTTCACGGTAGCTTACACTGACCTTGCTTGTTTAACGGACTCCGATTACAATGTCGAAAAGGAAAACGGACCCGACCTTTGCTGCGAGCGAAAAACAAACGCTCATAGAACTTGTCGACATTTCGGCATTTCGATATTGTTGAAAGTAAAAAAATAGATAGCGTCAGCGTAAAATTAAAAAATGAGCTCTTTAAACGCGTTTAGAAACGCTAAACGTCCAGAATCGGCCGTTCAGAAACTGAACCAAGTTTAACATGAACGACGATTACGCAAAGCTGGTGAAATGCAAACTCGGTAGCGAAACTCAGTTTAGAGCGTAAACTGAGTTTAACTTGAACTGATCGCGTTCAATTTCGACGGTGAAATCGGCCCTAAAACCACCTGAACGTGAACGTCGACGTGTCGCGACATGCATTGCTTTGTGTGACGCGTCGGGATCAGCAGCGCACTTTTAAAGTAAGGCGGTCGGGGGTACGAATACTTTGTGGTGCTAAATTTTTACATGTTCATGATTTATTTTACATTTTCATAGATAAATGGTAAAAAAATATTTTGTAGTGTAAATACTAATGATGTACAATATTTTACAAATGTAAAGTTTTATTAAATGTTTACATTCTTAAAAATAATATAGTATTTGCCATCGTACGAATACTTTGTGGTGTCACTGTATATAAAAATCAATAGCACTTTTCGTTGTAATGTTATAACTCAACAATGCCTTTACCGATTTGGCTAGTTTTGGTCTTGAATTATTCGTGGAACTCCAGAAAAGGTATTTATGTAGAAATAATTTTAAAAAAATCTTGACAAAGTGTAAATTAACATCTTTCTATACTTCCATATACAAACAATTTGTATTAATAATCGAAGACAAAAAAGTGACGTTACTTCTTTCAAGCAAATTTAATGTCATCATATGTCATTTCATTTTATCAGCGATAATTATTGCTTTGTTGTGTTTATATTTTCCAAAATAGTCTGTAGAGTCTAGTAGAGTCTGTCGGCTCCGCTAGTAATATATTATAACACTTACCACATTCTGATACAGGAATGCAGTTGCCACTGTCGTCTCTGGCATAACCCTCGTCGCAATAGCATCGCTTATTGCAGATTACGTTTACAATTGGACAGTTAGTTTGATTCTGGTATTTGATTGAATTGCATTCGTTGTCGCATGCGCCCCCACATGAGTAGTACTCATTAGGCCTTGAACATTGTTCTGCAATAGAAACAAACAATCTTACGTTAGGCGTCAACTCATGTAGGAGTGAAATTTGGCACGTATTAAACGTGCCAATCTCATTAATGACTTAAGTCCCAGCAGTACTTTTCACCAACACGTTACAGCAGAATCGATAAACAATCTAAAAACATCGATATAACAATCGATGTATAATTATGTATATTCAACGACATGTCAACTTTACATCTGCACTACGAAAACTGTCGTTATTACTAGCTACATAAGAGATGTCTCAAGGTTAACATATAAAATCACAACACAACACCTTGCTGTGTGTACATAAGTATTTTTACAATATTTTTAAATATCTCACCATAATACAAACCACGTTTTCCTAATCATTAAGTTCAAAATAGGTTTTTATATCAGAAACTCTAGCTTTTCTCAAGTCTTAATCAAGATCTTACATGTTCCAGTTGGCAAGAAATAAAACATTATTAAAGTATCCAAAAAAGCTCATTATAAAATATCTAATTCAACAACTAACCACACTGTTTCCCCGTGATACAATCTCCAATTGAGTTTCTGTAGTAGCCATCTTTACACACACATTTATTAACGCAAGGGTCGGGGTCATCGATGCAGCTGAATTTAATGTTTCTATTTCTGCAGGTATTCTCAGGCGGACATTTTTCTACGCAACGGACTTCTTCATCAGGTCTGTTGCATTGCAGCTGCGAATCTAATGCGAAAACCAATGTTCATGTTAGTACCAGCCATATAGATAATTTGATGGCCGAACTTGTTCAAAAGATTACGACTTCTCATCGGGATATTAAAACGTATATTTTCAAGTAAATAACCTATTATTATCTTTTACTGTGATAAAATAATATAAAAGATTTTTTTATGGTACCTAAAGCAAAACATAATAATTTGACACTCGGTGATGCCTTATAAAATAATTAGAATATAACAGTTGATAATAAATAAGAAACAACAGAGCCGAAAAAGAGTTCTGAAAGTGAAGAAAAGAAATTATACTGCCACATGATTTTTAGCATTCCTGGCTGCAAGACTATGTGCTATTAGAGTTTTAATAATAGTAACAAAAGCACTTATTCTGTAATGTCTATTGATTTTTACTTTTTTAAAAACATTTTGGCCTTACAATGAACCGGCCCATTTAATGAATATTAAAGGTAGTTTTTTCTATAGCTTCCTTCTAAAACGCATTGGCAACTCATTTTTAACAATGTAATACTCTTTACTATTATTTTTAAATGATTTCCATTAATATTTTATTAGTTATACTATGGTTTGAACACCATGTTCGTTAAGTTATTTTTAGAAAGAATGAAATACATTTATTTTGGACCACATAATGTTACTTACAGTTATAACAAAACAATTTATAATAATAACACATAGCGTTGCATGATACCAAAACTTCAATAGAAAGATGACAAGGCTATAGAAGATTATAAAATTTGGAGTATTTAATATACCGTTAAAATTAAAGAGCTTTGTATCTTATTTTAGTAAAACCGGATATTTTTATTGTTACAACCTAAGTTTTTAGCTGAACGACTGATTTATAAAATTGGAAACCTATTCCTGATAAATTTCATACATATTATATGTATGAATATTGCATACAAAATAGAAATAATGTAAAAACAGTTCACTTACCTACTACAGTTGTTAAGAAAACAATCGCATAACAAACCAGTATGTTCAATGAGCGCGTCATTGTTTTTCAAAGTTTGACTTTCAACTGCGAAATGGAATTAATTGTTATTGATGAATTTTGTGGTGGGTGATTCTGTAATTTATTTTGCATTATACTCGTATGTAAATTAGTACAGTACCAGATGAATTGAAAACATTTCAGTATCTTATCTTGCCATAGAACAAGGGTGTCTCTTCTTGTTGTAGCCTTTGTACTTAGACCCACTACGAATCTATTGTATTACTCCGTATTTCTCTTGCCATCTAACCGCCGCCATCGGTTCAATCCATTATACTCAAGAGTCTCATGATCTCCATGATCTCCTCTTATAGGCATGGTGCTAATAGTATGCCGGTCAGCTTTTGTCACCTTCATGCTCAAGCATAACAACGTCATATATATTATGCTATTTTCTCCTCCCTTGCCTACATAGTTTGATTCTAACATTACCCAATCTGTTCAATATGACAACCCTGGAGCCAAAGTGCTGTCAAGTCATGTAGTACTAGTCGGTTCTAAAGCCGGCAAAAGCTCAGTATCATTTTATCCCAGATTTCTATTCTATTTCAGACATTTATTTATAGTCAAAGAACTAAGACTTCATCTTCGAAGGTATTATTAGGTTCCATACAAGTTGACGACACCTACATAGCCTTTTAAGCTGTGATACATCTTATACATTGTCAATTTGGTGATACTTCGATAACAAATTGATAATTTAATGGATTTGGCACAATCCTGTTATCGAGATGTCTAAGCTTCGTACCTGCCATGTCGTTAGTGAACTCATGCCATATTAACTAAAATTATATTACTAAAATTATATGTGTTAAAATATTATCATTTTTAATGATTAAAGTGTATATTGATAATACACATGTGCACAGTATGTGCAGTTCATACAACTAACTAACCACCAGTACAAGTAAAAAAAATACTTTTTCACCTTAGCAGCTCAAACATATTGTGTTCACTGCTTAAAAAGAGTGAGGGAAATGCGATTTCCCTCACTGAGTGAGGAAAATTGATTTGAATTTAGAATGCTGCGAATTATCATTATGTACGAAACATGTCATTCGAAATTCGATTTATTAAATGTCAAAAAAATTTAATAGATACTTAGTTTTTGCAAATATATGTGGTTTCATTTTAATTCATATTGTTTCATTAATATATCTAATAATGTTCTCACTGCTAAGGTGAAAAGTTGTATGTGTCACGCGAGAGAAAAGTTATTTCCATCTTGTGCCTTTGAATCCCTCGCGACGCTCAGGATTCTAATGTAGAATCATTCGCTGACGCTCGTGATTCAATTATTAAAATTCTTCGCTTACTCGGGATTCAAAATTAGCACTCGCTTGAAAAAACCAACTTTCCTCTCTAGTTGAACAAATAACTATTTCATTCATCATGCTCGGAAAATAGAACTGAATTAGATTACTTACATACAATCTTTGGTACAATGATAATATAAGTACTTGGCTGAATGGCCAGTAAAAGGTAACGCGATGTGTTCCAAATTTAAAAATACCTGTGAAAAAGATAATTTTGGCGGAAGGGGAATCTGATACGCTGTACCAAAATCTTGATTGTGTGATTTAGCTATTTAAGAAAAACTCGAAGAATTCAAGCTATTCTGAAATTTCGGCTCCAGATTAAGTCACGAACGAAGCAAATACAATACTCGAAAATATTTAATAAGTTCTATTCATGTTAGGAGTATTTTTATTAATAAATTTTATTAGAAAAGCTATTTTTTATTTTCCTTGCATTCGAAATGAAAAGTAGAGTGCTACGAACGGGTAAAAGGAATCAAACCCTACTCGGACTTACACCTTTTTTTTTTTTTTTTTTTGTTTCCCTGAGGAAAATGCATTAAATTGCATACCCCGGCTGTGGCGAGCCGGCGGTTATGTGGGGCTCTCCTCCCCAGAAGGGGGAGGCCTACCCACTAAGAACCTCAGGGATGGCCTTCCTCAGGCATGTAGGGAGCCCCCGGGAACATCAAGCTCCTTCCGGGAACCCCCAGCCTCCGCTCCCCCGTCGACACAGGGGAGCCCTCCTCGGGGGAGGCTTACTACCTCCCCCGGTCTCCTCCACCGACGACGCCCCCCGGCCACGGAAGGGGCGTGGTCCATCCCGGGTCGCCGTAGCGCTCGCGACTTCCTCGCGCCCGCCGGCGACCCGCGGCGGCGCCGCAGCTGTGCTACTGAGCCCGGCGCCGCCTCCTTCGAGCGGGATCGGCCATCTCCCGACCCCGCTCGGCAGCCTCCTTCTGGAGCATCACTGCTTCACAGAAGGAGGCCACCTCCCTCGTCCGCCAGCATTGCCGCAATCAATGCCGGCGGAGACAGATCTCGCCCGATCTCTGCGACCAAGACTCGGCGCTCGGAGGCCCACGCGGGGCACTCCGCCAGCGTGTGCTGGGCCGAGTCGAGGTCGGATGCGCAGTGGTGACAATGTGTCGATCCCTCCCGTCCTATTCGACACAGATACTCACCGAAGCAGGCTCGGGCTTATACCTTAACAACCTCGCAGGGATTGATTCCTTTCCACCCTTATAAAGCAATTTACTATTACGTAGTTATTTTTTTTTTTTATTGCTGAAGTTGACAAACAAGCAGGCTGCCCACCTGATGGTAAGTGGTAACAGTCGCCTATAGTACATGTGGTTCCCACGAGATTCGCAGCAAATCTGCAAACCTCATAAGAACCACAGTGTACGTTGCCAACTTGTGACATAAGATGTAAAGTCACAGTACCCAGTAATTTCACTGCCTATCTTACCCTTCACGCCGGAACACAGCAAAGCGAACCCTGCTGTTTGGCGGCGGAAATAGGTAAGACGGAGGTACCCATGCAGACGACCCTGGTACAGAGTCTACCTCCTAGAGTACAGAGTCTACCTCCTAGATAGTCTTAAGAGTCTTATAAATGTTCTTTACGGTGGTTATTTCTATGATTTTTGCATATTATTTATATGAAAGTGTTCAGATATAAAGAAACATATTGAGATACATCCGAAAATAAATGAAAATCAATTGCCAATTGCTATTTATCGTCAGTAAGGTGAATAAAACCAAAAATGAGTTAGTAATTTAAAATGAGGTAAATTTGGAATTTGCTTTTAAAGCAAATATATTTCAACAATAAAATTCACTAAATACAAATTTTACAAAACAAGCTTTAAAATATACAAATAAATAAAATTGGAGTGTCTGTTTGTAATAGTAAAATAACCGCTTTCTACTACATGTATATGAGAATGTATGTACGGTACACATACCAAAATACATATTTTTAAAATTTTTGTCTGTCTGTCTGTCTGTTTATTCCGGCTAATCTCTTGAACGACTGGAAAGATTTAGACGGGACTTTCACTGGCAGATAGCGTATGTAATAAATAATATAATATAAATAAATATAAATATTTGTTACACTTACACCAATTAGCCTAGCCCAAACTAAGCTCTGTAAGGCTTGTGCTATGGGATCTAGGGCAACGGATAGACATACATATATTATACATATATAAATATTTTTTATTGAAATATATATCAACAACCATGACTAAGGTACAAATGCTGGCATTCATCACACAAACATCTGCCCCCACCGGGATTCGAACCCGGGACCTCAGAGATGGCGACACCTTGAAACCGGTGTACTATCCACTCGACTATGGAGGTCGTCAAAATAAGGAGTAACGTAGTCTACTAAAAAAAAAAAATTTTTTTCATTACTTTCCACGCGGACGAAGTCGCGGGAGTTAGCTAGTTAGTTATATTTCACTTTTTTACTTATAATAGTTTTATATCTGTAGTATTACAGATATAAAACTATTATATAGATAGATTACATACAGAACACCGGAACTTTAGGTATTGGTGAGGCATATATTACCAATCAAGCAAATGTATATTCTTCAGACGATATTAAAATTATACAAGCATAAAATAAATAAATAAACACCACAACCACAGTAAATAATATTTGCATGGTCATTGTACTATCCTGGTATATAATATTAAAAAAAAAAAACAAATTTAAAATTACTGTAAACAAAATAAAAACAAAATAGAACAAAAGAGTAGTTTATTATTGGTGAGACAATACTTAGGAATTTATGTGCATTTAATAATAATGTTCAAAATTATAGAGCGGTTTTCTTCTAACAGGTCATTGGACTTAAAAGGGGAATTACCAACCAAAATTCTCAATACTTATATTATTATTTTGATTTCTTTAAATAATTATAATAGTTATTCAAACAATATATTTAGAATAAAAAAATGCCTTGTAACATTGTTGGTTAGTGAACGCATAACATTTTAGATGACTAAAACAATAGTTATGTGTTATGCTATATTATTTTTAATCACTGATTTACACATTTAGAATGCTTTAAAAAATATACGATTCACTCTAACAAATACGAGGAAAACGCAATTACTTTACAAACTAGATGGTCCGAAACGAACATGTTTTTCAGACAATACCTTGCTAATAATTATGTGAAATAACGTTATATGTTAAATATATATTTGTACAAATGTATAACGTCAATATCTTGCCTAGGCTATGAGCGGATACTTCGCTTGCGAAAGTATTTCAAGTTGCTTATTTCTTCACGTCCATCACCTACTCACATTATTAAAAAAAAACTTAGCTAACTACTAGAAAAAAATGTCATGCATTCGTTGAGTGAAGTTAGACATTTTATATTTTTGAATAAATTGTATGAATATTTCTCAAAATATATATGTAAACCAAATTTAACTAGAAAAAAATAATCCAAATCTGTGAGCAATCTCGCTTAGTCGTGAGTGATCGGAACATGACGAAGCATTCTGGCTCAACCATGAGTTCGCTATCGTTTTTGTTTTTGGGTTTTTAACGTATAGGAAACTAAAGTTGCTATGTCTCTCTCTAATATTCGTTTATTTTTACTCAGTATGTACTCAGAATATTCTACTGCAAGCTAATCTAATTTTAAAAACATAAAAAGTAGTAAGTCACGTCAACTTTTATTTGACATTGACGTCTTCGTATTATCTGCCTTCTCAACAATGTGTTTTAAAAACCGAACCGCAGAATAATGCTGAACAACACATAAAACTTTACTGAATATAATATATAATAAGCAGAACAAGCAATAGTCTCCATACGCCGACGGGGTCGTGGTAGTTGTAAGCAAGAGTTCTCATAGCCTCGTCAGGGCGCGATTGGTCTTGTTCTGCTAGCATTAAGCACCTTCCTGACGGTCATTTAGTGAAGAATCATTAATCCCACTTGTGGGAGGCCTACCATCGCAAGTTTTTGACGTATATGGTAATTTGAAAATATATCCGCCCCAACTGCAACTGCGAGTATCGTGCACGCTGCCTGAGATTTTTTTTCATGTAATATCTTCTTCATTTTAAGGTTGTGGGGACGCACAAATCGTATCTGTACGAGCTTGCTAAGTACAACGCATTTACCTCTGTCATCAAATTTTTGTATTAAGTGCTAATACAAAAATGTGATGCTGTTAAAATATGTATCAAAATAATATATTTGAGCCTAGTAGCGCCATCAGTATGATGCATGTTAAATGTGGTTTGTGGCCCAGTATATAAAAATAGAAATATATTTTCTATGCCGAGCACTTGTAGTTTTATTGACTGTTGCACTATATTATATTGCACATTTTTAGTTTACATTGATCAACCCTATTAGTCGCTAATTCTCATACCATATATACATTTAGATAAACAGTTAATTTAAGGTTTTACAGTCATCATACTCTTGCTCATTTCCCATTATCTGGGGTCGGCGCAGTAGATCTTTTTCTTCCATTCCTCTCTATCAGCCGTCATTTCCATGCTGTATGTATGTATATCAATTTTACCAAATTATCATCCGCGATTAAAAATATTTCTCTAATGTTAAGGAGCGCACTAAAATAATCGGCATTGAATTTGTACTTTTATTAAAAATTATATTTTACTTCAAAACATTCAACAGTCTGGAGAATTTTTCAATTGTGGGCAGCTGCATTTGTGGATACATTTTCCGTCTAAACGAAAGTAGCCTGATTGGCATATACATCTGTTTTGGGGAACTTCTTTAGAGTCACAATTGTACTTAGCGACCAAAGATTCACATGAATCCGGAGGACAAGTCTTGGAAAGTACGTATTCTTCATTGGGATCACTGCAAGATGGACCTGTAAATAAAAAGCAAGCCTCGTATACAAAAGTATATAAGGTACTCTATATCATATAAATCAATTTAATTTTAAGTTCTTTACATTTTTAAAATTAAACTTTTAGATAGGAGCTATCCAAAAAAAATTTGAGTAATTACAGAGTTGACACACCTATTTTGTAAGTACGAGATGGCAAGATATAGTGTTTCGTATAGAACTAGCCGTCTAGAACGACGTCTTCGCTCTGTTGCTTATTTTGCGACTAAATGCAATAACACCCGATTGGCCTAATTTAAACGGCACAGTTTCGACGCGCTAGTATGATATCTATCTCATGTTTGTATACAACATCATTGATGGATAGAATTAACAATTTGCGGAAGAATAGGGCCACTATTCATAGAGCCATGTTTGGTAACAACATTATTTATAATATTGTATTATTTTTATATGTGTATGTAAACATACATACGACTGTAATCGTATTAGGTATGATTGTATCTTAATTTTGTATTATTATATTATATTATTATAATTATTAAAATTGAAAAGAAGAGATAAAAAATAGACCTTCAGAGTTTCTTGCCTGTTCTTCTCGAGAAGGCTCTCCCAATTTCCGAACAGGTGTAGAGTCAATATTTTTTTTCCTTGTTCGTACATTCGCACAAGATTATTGTTTTTTATAAGCTTTATTTTTGTTTTAACGTCAATAAGTGCCTATAAGGGTCTATGTTGAATAAAGATTATTTTGATTTTGCGCTTTTTATATTGTGTTTATCATATCAGTCTTAACATTATACTTTGGACAAATATGGACATACCGCCCTTCAGGAAATACTGAGATTATTAAGCTGATCACAGATCCGAGGTTCATTTTTCTTGAGGAGAAACGCTTTGCTACTTGGTTTAGTTGTTAGTGGTTTTTGAACCTGTCTACCACCGTTTTATTTAAATTAGTCGCTGCAATAGCTGTTATTAGAACTTGTACATCATAATTTGAGGTAAGATGGCCAGTTTCTAGATTTTTTTTATAGGTTGAAGATCATCTTGATAAATTTCGTAGTTGATGAGTTACAAAATAATAGAGCAGAAGACGAATTTTTGAAACAATAGAAAACCAATTCGCATTCGAAATCGTGAAATTCGTATACGAATTACCGAATTCACTATTTCTGAACTTTCATTTCGTGCGCTGTACAGCGAGTGGTTCAACCCACTCGTTTTTGATTTCTACTAGTAGAATATCCAACGCTGAAGTAACGTTGACAGTGATTTTACTTTGGTTAATGTAAGTTAATGTAAGCTTGTAAATAGGTACATAATAATAAGTAAATATTGTTTGAGTACATTTATTTTAATTTTTGTTGTTGTGACTTTTTTATTTTTCTGCGTGACACGGAATTAATTAAGAATTTGTTTTTAATGACAACACTGAATTCGAGTGATTCAAAAATCTCTAAAATTGTAAGCAGTAGAAAATAATTTCGCGCAGGATTTGTATTCGCATTCGAATTCCAAATTCACGTCTAATGATTTGAATCATTAGACGTGAATTTAGAATACGTCTCCAATACAGTAACAAGCTATAACACAGTGCACACTATGATTTCCCTTCGTTTGGTAAGTAAGTGACAAGTTGGAACCGTTCAGTATTTTTATTGGGTATCTTGTCTTGAACGGATTGTTCTACACGACCCCAGGGATCTCACACTTCTGCAGTAGCTTTAAAAGCTTTTTCATTGAAACTCTAAATAATCAAATTCAAGAGCCTTTTTATTTTAATAATATAATGTCACTTACCACATTCTGATATAGGAATGCAATTGCCGTTATCGTCTCTAGCGTAACCCTTGTCGCAATAACACATCTTATTGCAGACTATGTTGATAATTGGGCAGTTAGTTTGATTCTGATACTTGATTGATTTGCACACGTTATCGCAGGCGCCCCCGCATGAGTAGTACTCATTTGGTTTTGAACATTGATCTGTAGTGTAAATATACAGCACATTAGGAGTTATCATGAACTAATTTGAATACGATTAGTGACAATTTCACAAAAAAAAAACTAAACTTGTCCCAAAATGGAAATAATAACTTTATTCCACTGCCACAGAACACACACACAAAACAAACGGGAATAAACATGACATGACATTATACAAAAGAGTAAATACAATATATAAAATATAATATAAAGATATAGACAACAGCATAGTATACAGATAATGACTTAAATTTTATATTATTATGTAATAAACATAAGCGCTGGTGTGTGTGTGTGTGCGTCACAGCAGGCGAAATAAGGCGACAGCTCAGCATAATATTTACTTGCAGTAAACAAGCAAATTTCAGCTGTAACCATAGTATTTAATAAGTTTTTGAAATGATCCGACCATCCGCAAAACTTCTTCCTAATACTGGTCATTTGACAAAATAGCTACTCATAAAGCTTTGTTTATAAAAGTTACTCGTTATTTTCGGTAGTGAATAAAACCTTACAGTCTGTAATATATAACTTGATACCTGTGACAGTTGTCTGACTGACATAACTAGTGCTTAAAGTAATCAAGGGATGGGGTAATCGATAAAAGTAAATCGACAAATTGTTATTTGTTTTTTCGTGACGTGTTTCAATAATTTATTTAAATTCTTAACTAACAGAAATATTCAATACACCTACTAATAACTGAAATAAGTAAGTAAGTACCCAAAACATTTTTATTTTAAAATCATAATCGCAGTTTGATTATGTTATTGTTATTATTTTTTTGTTTATTAGCGATAAAAGAAAAATTGTAATGGAGCGGACAGACATAGCTCTTAGTCGCATAGACTTTTTGCGCAAAGTCAAAAATATTACGGATTGGAATAAAGTGGTTTTTCTTGATGAAACCTGGCTCAACGCCAACCACACGGTGACGAAATCATGGACGGACGATAAAGTGGAATCGACCACCAAAGTCCTTGAAGGCAAAGGACAACAGCTAATACTGGAACTTCGTTAGGTTTTGTACCCAACTGTCTCCTAGCATTCAAATTAAATTTCAATTAAGTTAAAACAAGTGAACACATGAAGAAATGAATTTTGAGTAATTTAAACAGTGGTTTTTGATTCTACTTAATAACTTAAATGAGCCACATGTAATCATTATGGACAACGCTCCCTACCACTCGGTACAAAAAGATAAAGAGCCAACGACGAGCAATCGCAAAATGGAAATAATTTTATGGCTGCAAAGCAAAGGAGTGGAAGCCAACGAGACGATAATGAAGAAAGAATTGTTAAGACAGGTTAGCATTCATAAGTCGCGAACACCTAGATACATTTTAGATGAAATTGCAAAAGATTTTTTTTCTTTTAAGGTCACGCAGCCAGACATAACACACCACCACCATTTACAGCAAATAAAATGTTGACATTACTACACAATGCTTGTGACCAGGTTACTGCTCAAGACTGGAAGAAGGTGGTTGACAAATCTAAAATAATTATTCAAGAGGATTGGGAGCGTGATGTCCGCTTTGACAACGTTGATCAAGAACTAATTATTAATCTCCAGAACACCTCCAGCGAATCGAAATCTGAATCCGATTATGACGATGATGGTTGTGTACCTTTTACTGAATAAATTTACTTAATATAAGCAATTTCAGTTTGACTTCGTAATAAAACATTATGTTACAAATCCTACTTCACTATCGATAAAATTATACTTGGTTACGTACAGCACTAGTTATGTCAGTCAGATAACTGTCACAGGTATCAAGCTATATTTTACAGACTGTAAGATCATAGCTTACGGTTATTTTTAGAAAGATTTATAACTAAGCAAATACTCTTACCATGACATACACTGAAAATAACTACTTACCACACTGTTGCTCTGTAATGCAATTTCCAATCGAATTTCTGTAGTAGCCATCTTTACACACGCATTTATTGACACACGGATCGGGATCTCTAATGCAGCTGTACATAATGAATCTATTTCTGCAGGTTCTCTCAGGCGGACATTTCTGTACGCAACGGGCTTCTTCGTTGGCTCTATTGCATCTTAACTGTGAATCTGATGTGAGAAAATTATTTACGATATAGTAAGGCATAACAGATTAAAAAAATAGGACGTAACGATTTTCTTTTCCTTTCTCTAGTAATGTTTGTCTGAAAATATTAAGGTTTATATACACAAAATATAAGGTAACTTCATTATATTTAAAACTATCATCGACTATTACGACTGAAACCGGAGACACTTCACTAATGACAACTGTTAAATTAAATTAGAACGTAGCTTTTGACCTTGTTCTTATTTATAAATAAAAAATTGGTTAATTTTTATCATAAGCACTTGCAATACCTCGGATTAATATTGCTATCTCTATTTCTTAAATAAAAAGTAATTTTATATTGTATAAAGACTGATACAATTATATAAATATAGCACAGTGAAACACATATAATAAATTATGTAAAATAATCAACTTACCTACCACTACTGCTAAAAAAGCAATAGCCCAATAAATCAATACATTCAATGAATGCGTCATTATCGATCAACGTCTGGTCTTGAACTGCGAACCAGAATCAATTATGAAATTTATTTATGTAGTTTCTGCTGTGTTATTTATTAACTATATTATGGGTGATTCTATATTTCTAATATTGTATTTTGATATCATAATAAACATGAAAATTGCTAATTACAACTTGCAGTCTTTGTTAGTACGACAGACGGTTAAGAAATACTATCAAATCAACCGCTACCAAATTTGTTGCAGCAGCTGCATATGTACGCACTTTTCAATAATTTACGACAGCGCTGACAATATACTAATGGGTCTAAGGTCTGACATACTATTAACATCGGACTTTTTTGGTATCAGCGTAACCAACGCACACTTCCAGGAAGCCGGTACCGTTCATGTTAGATGTATTATTTTATGAATTGCTTTCAGTAAATGAGGAAGAGTCAATCCAATCATTACTATTGATATACCATCGACGCCCTCCGCATGAGAGGACGAGTTTAATATATTTTTTTCAAATCGTGCTTTCTGTGACTGGAAGGAAATTAAATTCCGCTTCTGTGTATTATGTTTTCTATCTTTTAAGTCTTCAAATAATTTTTCGTCAAATAAGAGATGACCACACCTATCGCCTGACCGCACTAACGTAGTTTTCCGCAATTTTTACCCAATCACCCTACTACGAATACTGCAATTGTAATTATTCCTACAAGCCTTTATTCTTGTAGACTCGCAGATGTTTGGATTATGTTGACGTTGTTTAAACCACAAATGTCAATATTTTGCAGTAAAATGAGATCATACACTTTTTTTATGGCTACTTTGTTTCATAGTGGCCAATTTTATTAAACATTATGCTACATATAGTTTTGAATTGGTGGATTAGGCAGTTCAACTATTTATCTCAAATAAATAAACTTGCCAGCATAAATTGGTTTAAACCTACACGGGGTATTCCACATAATTTTTATCTATGTAATCTATGACTAAGTTAATATTAATGTTATGTTCGCGGGAAATACTCAAATGCGGTATAGACAAGATGTTAATTACGCACTTCCATTAGTCGGTGGTACGAGTACGCTATGACGCACTTTCGTACGGTATTTGGTGACTTCCCGTGAACTATTTATTTGTCAAATCAAAAAGAAAGAGTTTAGATTCAAAAAGCAGAATATCTATTTAGGTATATATATTTTTAGGGCAACCAATTAGTCTTACACTAATAAATTTTTAAAAATTAAATACTAATCTATTTGCTATAAGTTCAGGCACTATCACAGGTTGCTAAGACATGCATAAGTGAACTCGATGTTACACAACTGTTGCATTGTATTAACATTTCCTTTACTTAACTTTACATTAACTTACACATCAAATTACTCTACGTAATACTGTTATATGTTAAAAAATTAAACAATTTCAAGGACCCAATCGATAAATAATTTCAAATTTCATTTGAATTTTACTATTTTGACTGCAATATTTTTTTTCTTATAATATTATATTAATGCTGGAGTATTCATATGGTCTACTCAAGTCTTCTCATGAGTATATTCATTATAACTTAATACAGATACGGCTTTATCAGAGTGAGAGATAAGGCGAGCTCACATCGCAGAAACTATTTACAGCTGTGTTGAAGTATTTGTTCAGACTTCTGGACTGGAAAGGATAGGACAAAAACATCACTGGCGAGAACATGATACAAATTCGCTTTGTGAATGATATCATAGTCATGGCTGAGCCATGACTATGATATGCATAATGCTCAAAAATGAAAAGACTAAAGACCATATCTTTTGACTAATAATATAATTGGGTGATTCACCGATTTACTTTACAGAGCAGATGACGTGATACGAACTTGTTATTTCATACCAAACTTTGGTATATTTTTAGTGTAATAATAATTTATGTTTAATATTTGCACAAATGTATACAGAATTTGGTTATTATTTTCTTTTTGGTTGATTGTCTATTTGTTACGTTGACAAAACTTGCATAGAAGAAGGGCAGCTATTAATCGTTTTTGCTTTTGCTTTGGTGTTTAAGTCATATCTCATATCTACTTCAATAAACTATGGATTATTTAAAAGAGAATAGTGTAATTGATCTTTAAACAAACTTACCCTAAGTGAAGTTGACATAAATTACGTCGCGAGTCGTTACATTTTCGAGATTTTTATTTCGAGATAGATAATGTTTCGAACTTTATTTAAATTTATTTAAATTCCCTAAAGGGAATTTAAATAAATGAAGTCAATTTAAACTAGTTTGATTACAGAAAAATAAAAAATCTAATATTTGTCGATTATAGAATAGCTAAATATTTATGTATTCTATCACAAGATTTATTTATTATAATTATTACCGTTATTATTCACTATTTTTATTTATAATTATCGTAGAAAAATTAATTCGGAAGGTAGTATCAATAGACCTAATTATAAATCGAAGAGAAACTAGTTATCTAACTAACCTGCAATTTTCTTTATTATCGTTGAGATGTAAATTTTAATTTATATCTCCCTGTAAATTGTAATTCATACATACAGTAAAATGAAAAAGTCATGATTGAGATATAAAGGTCATCATTGAGATGACTTTTGCTATGTGCCGTAAATGTTAGATATATGACGAGCGCTAATGTGCTGAGAAAACTTTTGTGTCAATGCAACATTTTTGTAACACCTTAATCCAGCGGTTAATCGTAGAGGTTATGATGTGGCTTACGTTTGTTGGAGGTATAGGGGTAGGTTATAAATCTGTTTATTTTTATAACATTTAAACGTGGCGTTAGTCATGATACATACATACATACATACATACATACACTCACGCCTTTTTCCCACGGGGGTAGGCAGAGATTACGTCCTTCCACTTGCTACGGTCCTTACATATCTCTTTCGCTTCATCTACTTTCATAACATTCCTCATACATGCTCGACGATTGTGGGTACTTCTGACCTGGCCTTTTTTGAGGACACTTTCGATTTGTTCGAAATATGTTCGCCTAGGTCTTCCTCGTCCCGTGTCTCCACTCACTCCAGCTTCATAAATCATTTTGGTCAGTCTACTTTCATCCATCCGTTCCACATGCCCAAACCACCCAAGCATCCCTTTCTCTATTCTTGTCACGATATCCTCTTTCAAACCACATTTCTTTCTAATCACTTCATTATACAATCTGTCACTCAGTTTTACTCCTGCCATACTCCGCAAAGCTCTCATTTCTACTGCATTTATTCTGCTTTCATGTCGTTTCTCCCATACCCAACTTTCACTTCCGTACATTAATGTTGGGACCAGCACGCCCTCATGCACTGCTAGTCGCGCTTTTTCTGAAATTTTCTGACTACTCAGAAACGTATGCATGGCCCCATTCACCATGTTACCAGCTTTCACTCGCTTCTCTATATCATTATCACACCTTCCATCCCTTGTAAACATACATCCCAAATATACAAACTCTTCTACTTGTTCTACTTTTTCTCCTTCTATCATAATGTCACACAATGCCATTTTTACATTTATATTAGAATCACTTACAGAAATATCAACTAATATTGTTAATGATAGCATCTGTACTAATTGTGCAGTCGACAACGTGAGTAGAGGTACCATCTTTTTGTAATGCATATAAATATTAAGTATGATAGTTTATGACAATATTAGTGACAATATTAGTGACCCCGTTGATTTGAAAATTGTAAAAGTGTTTTAGATGTATTAATAACAATACAGTATAAGTTTGGGAAATAGATGAATTGAATACACAATTACGCCAACTGCATTATACCAATCTTATAAAAATATTATAAGTGCGAGTGGAAGAAGAATGTCCTGTTAAACAAAAAATACCATTAGACGATTAATGTTATTACAACCCATCTCGTTTAACCAAATTAAATATTATGTTGAATTGACTACAGTAACCGTTAAAAATATAAAAGGAGTAATGCCTACTATGAGTGGTCTGCCGTTGTTAGACATTGCATGAATAGAATCAAAATAACGACAATCACTATTACATTGATGTGGAAAACATCAATTGATCCATTGGAGAGATAGTTAAACTTCCTAAAGACAAATTCGCTAAGATTGTCATCAAACAAACAAAAACTAGTAAACAAAAAACAATATTATAATTATGAGAGATTAAACTAATCAAACGTACCAAATAAAAATAAAAAATAATAATAATATCAATGCACAACGGATGACGAAATCTCGTTATATTAATTAACTAATAGAATATTAATGACTCAAAAATCTTTGTCACCAGCTTGAAACTAAAAAATAATTATTTATTTTATTATTGTAATAGTATCATTAAAAGGTGACATATAAATATAAATGTTTATTTGATTTCTTTTATTATACCACATTTATATTTAACTACAGTTATTGTGAAAACATTAAACTTGATTAGCGCAATCTGCAGAATTTGCCATTTCTGGGCAATTGCAAATGGGGACACATCTGCCATCTTGACGGAGAAATCCTGATTTGCATCTGCATCTCTTCTCAGGAACTTCGCTAGGGTCGCAACTATATCTAGCAACCAAAGCTTCACACAGATCTGGAGGACAGGTAACACTCAGTACATATTCCTCATTAGGATCGCTGCAAGACGGACCTGAAAATTCCGAATAATGTGGGAATTATTGTCATATACATTATAGCTAATATACGATCTCTCTTAGGCTTCCTGGGAGGCTGGGCTGGGAGGCAGCACAGAGAACATTGCTGGTTTGCGACAAAAATAGTTAAGTTGGAGACACTCAAACAAAGGAACCTGGTTTATAGGCTCTCTATATCTTTACGGAGCCTGCAGCGGATAATGGCCATACGGATCGTACGAGGCTACCGTACCATCTCGTACGAGGCGGCGACGGTTCTGACACGCTCCCCCCCATTCGAAATCCTGGCCGACATGTACGCGGCGACGTATGCGTCGCGGCATGTCAACCGGGGGAGCGATGGGGGAGCGCCCCGGCGTGATGGCGAATTACGGGTCTGCCCGGAAGTTGCTTTGCGTTCCCAGGGGCTCCCTACATGCCTGAGGAAGACCGTCCCTGAGATTTTTAGTGGGTAGGCCTTCCCCTTTTGGGGAGGAGAGCCCCACATAACCGCCGGCTTGCCATAGTCGGGGTATGCAATTTAATGCATTTTACTCAGGGTTACAAAAAAAAAACAAAAAAAAAGAGGCTCTCTATATCTTATCTTTGGAGTAGATCTAGCGAAGTTACTTTAGGAATCCATCAAGCAATGATGTTTTATTGCCTCCTCTTATTAATCCGTTATGTCATTATCAATTCAATCAAATCCAATACAGCCCAATTGATTATACTCATGAGTTTGATGATGACATTCGGTGACATAGCTCTGTATTCTTTCGTTCTTGGGTATCTAATTCACTTTAACTTCCCATACTCTAGAGTACCACAGTGCACAATAAGTATCCTATAGTTTGCCAAGAACCTGATTTGTGGTACTGGCATATTAAATGTTTTCTTTAGTTAAATATATTTGAGAATTACCTCAGATTTTTTGTTCGTCTAATATACTTTGATATTGACTGTACACAATATTTATTTTACTCACCACATTGGGAAATAGGTATGCAGTTTCCATCGCTATCTCTAGCATAGCCTCTGTCACAGTAACATTTTTCGTTACAGACGACGTTCTGGATTGGGCAGTTGGTCTGATTCTGATACTTAATTGAACTGCATTCGTTGTCGCAGTAACCACCGCACGAATAGTACTCGTTTGGCTTCGAGCATTGCACTTGAAAAACATTAATTAATGTAAGACTGACATGCTGGTATTTAAAAGTAACAACAACACAGTGTTAGTAAACTCTATAATAAGGATCGAGAAAAAAAAAGGGGGGGAGGCCAATATGCAACACTAAAGTGTCAATCATCAAAAGATTAATGTTTATAAAAATATTATATATTTAGTTTGATATCATTTTACTATTAATATCATGCACTTACAAATTATTTTAGTTACAGTTAATATGATTTTGACGCTAATGACATGAATGGAGAAACTTAATAAAGCAGTCGTCAATTCGATGATAGTAAATTAGTTATTAAATTGGTGATTCTAATTTTGTGAACACCGTACTGCTGGATAATAATATAAATGCTTATCCAATAATCCTAAATAGGTATGAGACGTTCAATCTTACTGAATATGACTTAAACATATTACTGAGATAGGCGATTATGCTAGTATTTAACTCACTGCATTGATTTCCTGTAATACATTGTCCAATAGCATTTCTGTAATAACCGGGCTTGCAATAACATCTGTTGACACATGGGTTGAGATCGAAGCTACAGATGTAGCGAGTAAATCGATCTCTGCAGGTTCTTTCTCCTGGACAGGTCTTTATGCATCGAACTTCTTCGTTAAATCCGCATTCAAGTGCTACTTCTGAAATACATTAAATTAAAAGATGTGTATGAAAATTGTTAAAATTTTTAAACCTTTACATCGCATATACATTGTAAAATTTTGTCTTGAAATGCAAATATCAATCATATATATATTATGAATTGTTGAAATTGGAACCATTAGTATAATGCAAAAGGTATTGTAATGAAAATGTATTAATGGCAGTTTGAGAAATACTTTATGAAAAAAAATCACAGATATTCAATGGCAATTGCAATTAACTGACTCGATGGACTGACTGATTTGGTTGACTTGTAGCTACAGATGGCTTTTACAGCTTGAAGCTGCTACCCTGACTTAGTCCACACTACAATTCTCACCTCCCCCATAAAAGCATCATGATACGTTTCTTGCAGATCATCATCAGCTTGATATAGTTTCACTAACCGCAATACCGTATAAACACCTTGAATAGCGACTAAGTGGTTTGAGTGGTTTTATTATATTAGTTTATTTAGTAATTATTTTAATAAATATAGTTATTTATTCTCTAAAAGAGATAAACTGATAATAAATCAACAATATATCAAAGGGAATTAACTGAATTTACAAGTAGGAAAAGTAAGTATAATTTATTGTTTAAAGCATATCTTAAGTTTCTATGAATTTAGGCCAAAATTATTACATGAAATATTATGATCACAGATGATAATGTATTTATCTCCTGTGATAATTTAGCGATCGACTGAACAACAACGGCACTCGACTACCTACTTTCACCTGAGCATTGTCAGGCGTATAGAACATAATAATGGCTATAAAAACATTCATCTATTTATTATATCTTGGCTGTACAACAGCTAACCTTACATTAGCCGGAATAAATTTGAAAATAACTGATGTCGCTTATCATTAATACTTTTAATGCGTAAAAACGATTTTATAAGTCATTTACAATTACCTACGAATAACGTTTTTGTTTCGTAAATACATACTTACTTGATGGTGCTGGTGCTGATGACTCATGGGCGTCTGATTGTTGACAAACTGAAATAATTATTAGAATTTTTATTATATTAATTATGACCTATATGTAGCATATTAGGTCTAAATAAAATGCGAGTATCATTGTGTGCATCTTAAGGACATAAAAAAATTTACTTTAAATTAAGGAAATAATGAATTATTTAATTTTTATATATTTTATGATAATGTGGACTTGAAAGCAGTTCTGACCTTTGAAATCGCTCTATATTAGAGGCACCAAATAAACTGAAAAGAATATTTTTGGCATGGGGAACCTAGAACGCCTATATTGATCTGTTTATACGACTATTTTGACGTGCAAGCAAATTATTAGATACCCGTTGATGTATGCAAATATAAGCTGACTATAAAAAAATTGATATAAAAAAATATATACCTGCCGCTACCGCCAAAGAAACGACAATGCAGCCAATATATAAAAACGATAATTGCGCCATAATTGTTCATGAACACACGTTACGGCAGAACGTACAAGAATAAATACAAAATATGGTTTAAAATGTATATCAGTTTGACATTTTATTAATAATACAGCAATAGTGGGTGTTTCTGAATGTTTGCACAGTTGTTAAAACAGTAGTTGTGGAGTTACATCAATAGAATAAAATATACAAATATTTGAAATTTATAAGCACTCAATAATGTCTACTCGTGAAATAAATCATTTGACTGATTAGGCATAACCAAAATGTTCAAAATATTAGGAGGCAAGCTGTATAGTGCAACACTGCGGTGTTGTATTGTTCCGGTTTATACGAGTATTATGTCACAAGTTAGCAATATAGATTGTGGTTATTGTTTGGGTTGCAAAGGAGAATACCCATTGTAGTATGGACTTTAGTATCGCCAAAAATGATTTTGTACCATAATGATTTTTATGATATATTGTAGATTTTTAACTATATATTCAATTATTAAAAACTATTTGACTCTATTTCGATGGGTAAAATAGAAATTAAACACCAAAGACTTTCAAGTTACGAATTTCTCCTATCATCATTTTTGATAATACCTATTTAATTGTAGAAGATTAAAACTATAAAATGATTAAGTCTATCTTATCCAATAAATGTTACAACTATCCAATAATTCATATAAAATAATTAATTAATTTAAAAATAATTGTTTTAGCAACATTGATATTAGCTATCTGTATAAAGAAACTCTTAAAGCAGAATAATGACTAAAATATTAGAGAAAGCAGAAAAAAGACTAAAGAAAATTAATTGTTTTGGTATTCCTTTTACCCTTTCACGAGAGGACAGTGGAATGTATCGAATATATTTTTGACCAATCGATCCGATCGTTAATATATGGCAATACCGAAGAGACTATTTATCATTGAAATTAGAATATCATCAATAAAAATACACGGCGAATGAAATGGAAGTGAAATAACTACTAATTATTATGTGGATTTATCTCCGGCGAAGTTTCGGCTTGGTATATTGCA
Source organism: Scirpophaga incertulas (assembly GCA_036419045.1). NCBI lineage: Eukaryota > Metazoa > Arthropoda > Insecta > Lepidoptera > Crambidae > Scirpophaga > Scirpophaga incertulas. The sequence goes on along the minus strand of CM071639.1, from coordinate 7,776,536 downwards.
GAGTTTTGTTAAAAATTGTTACTTATTTTTTGGTATTAGTTTGGTTAAGGCACAAGGACGAGTAAAGGTGATACTACGAATGGGCATACTCCTTTACTATTTCCACAGGAACTATTTTTGCTAGTGATAAATAACTGTTGCCAATTATCATCACGTGGACAGTCTTATTATTTATAGTAATAAACATCTACAGAAAATCTATCACTAAAGAAACATTTAACTTACCCATTGTTGAATGTATTCACTCACTTACTAGACTATTGGACTTTGCAAGTGATGTTCTGGCTTCGAATTTTAGTTTGGTTGGAACAGTTAAATCGAAGGCTACAAATTACATTGTCACTGGACAATGTAATCTTGTAGCCAGCAAACTTTTAGCATTGCATATTTTCTATTTCACAGTTTTTATTGGATAAATCGTAGAGAGCATTTGCATTCGCTATTTTTATTGTGGATTATTGGGTTGTGGAAATTATACCGTTCATCAAAAAGCGTTCAATTTACACTTTCATAATGCGAACTACGAAAGAATGAAGTTGTTTGCGTTCTCGGTGTATGTACTATTGGGGTCTCTCGCGCCTTACCACTTTTTAGAAATATTCGTTTTTTTTTTTTTTTTTTTCCTCAGGAGTGGAGGCTGAGAATCCATCATGGATACCAACGCAACAGGCAAGCAGGGATGCGTTGATTATGTCGGACTCCTGATACTGTCGAGACGGCTCGACTACACAGACCTACCGACTAAACTCAGCCTAGCCTTTGGTCCTATTGACCCTACTGGCTTTATTAACGAGAGGGAGAAATATTCGTGTGCAAGCGGCTCGCACCGGGCACGACTACGCGATCCGTAGCTATCCCTGATTGGTTACGTATTTTACTACGATTTACTACGACCATTCATTATACCAAAACAGATTTCAAACAAACGATTTTGAAATCTCTTTTGTAATACCCTTTCCATAGAGATATTTTTTTTAATATCGCTCGCTTATCGCTATCTCGCTTGCATGTATCCGCGCGAGCACAATTGTTGAACGAACGGAAGGCGTGGCTTGTAGCCGTAGCATCGTGCAGTGTGCAAGCGACTAACGCTCTAGGACTGGTAAGGCGCCAGTGTCCCCGATAGTACCTACTATAAGTCTAAAGCGAATGATATTCTTTTGAATGGAAACAATACTGCTTAGACAGCATCTGTGTATTTCTTTGGAGGAGACAAGATCAAGGGGAGTCCCAACGAAATAAAAATACAAGTCTGTAATGCGAGCAATATCTAAATAAACATTTTTACTTCTTATTTAGAATCACCCGCTAAGTAAAGTGCTATAGTTACAATAAAACTTATTAAACTTATTTTTCTGTATATCTTTTCTATAGATAGTTATTCACATCATTTTTCATATATAAATATTAAACTGTTTGCTGTTTAAAAATGAAGTTGTCGAGGAAACAGTACTAATATTTGAATAGCTGATATATATGATATCTATTACATAAATTTGAATTTTTAATGCCCATTAAACATACGACAACTGTGTTATTTTTTGCGTCCATTTGTATTATTCAGTTGCTTTTTGAGATCAAGCATAAAATTTTGTCAGAGGAATCATTAAGCAGCTTCAAATTAGATTTCAAAATATTATTGATAAGTTTTCAATTTCTTGTATTGGTGTTTATTAGATTTTTGGTGGAATTGGAAATTAATCTTATACTAAACACAAATTAACCACACACGAGAACGCAACTGTTAAGACATTACACATTTTGTACAATTCTTTGACACATAAAATATATATATATATATATTATATATATATATAAACAAAAGAAAAAAACGAAGCAACGAAATGTTTCGGAAAAACACCACTATTTGAGCAACTGTAAACCATCTTTAAATATTTGCTAACTAATATCGAAGAATAAACAATATCTAACAACTTTTTTTAGTGCCTATTTTAGATACCTTCATTTTTATTCGTTGTTATTTTTAATTATAATTTTAATAAATTGTTGTTATTTTTCTTGTAACTATTTTGCATAATTATTAATAATCTTTTATTAAATAACAATCATAAGTTTAAGTCTTTTACAATATATAAAAAAGAAATATATACACTACATAAAACTTAAGCCGAGTATGCCGCTAGCAGCGGGGTAGTAGCCAAGTTACCTGTGGTTACACCTACAGAGAGAATACGGCGACCCGGGAGGGACCACGACCCTCCCGTCGCCGGGGGCGTCGTCGATGATGGAGATCGGGGGAGGTATAGTAGCCTATGGCCGGATCGTACCGTATGGCCAAAAAAAAACTGTCACCCTAGAAAATACTTTCCTGTATTTTAATCAAGTCTTGTGGTTCAGAACTGCTAATAAGAGCTATAGTCCACTGCCTCAAATAGTTACTTAGAAATAATATTAAAAGTGTAATAATTTTAATTAATCACTATTAATTTTATACAGCTCTAAAATCTTCTCCAGCCATATGATACCGAATCATAGGACTTGTTATAATCAATCTATGCAGCAGAAAGTTATTCCCTGCTTTGCCGAACTTGATGGATAATGGTCATGTCTGTAGGGAGGAATTCCTTGAGGCCAAAATGTAGTTGAACACAATATGTATGTTAATTTTAGGGGTAAATACGCTTATCTATAGCTTTTGTGGATCTGCAGTATTTTCAGATCTGTGCAGCATGATAGTAATACCCATGGTCATAAAAGTAATATTAAGGAACCACGTTCTAAGGCTTCTTAAATTTGTGTAGCTCCAAATCCATGTCAGCCTCATACTAATCATTTTTAGTAAACATAAGTCCAAAATACACAAACAATTTAATAAAGCATTATATAATTTATACAAATATAATACGTTCTTTGTTTACACAACCGTCAGTATGTTGCGTATATAATGAATTCGTGACTTGTATTTAGTATATTTTTGTTGGTGATAAGCTCAACAGTTAAACAATCATGGCGCGCTGGATTTTATTGTTGGCTTCAATTTGTATTGCTGTCACAGTAGTACTGGCAGGTAACGTTCTTTTCTTTTCCTAATGTTCTGAAAATGTAAAACTTGTTATGGCAACAAATAAAACTCTGAGATCATAAGGAATCCATAAAAATAAATATTTTATATATCGACATATTAACAAAAATATGAAAACAGTACATTTCTCACTTTTTTACTTTTCTTCGTTAATATATACGATAAATATTTATTATTCAAGAATTTAAGTATTTAAGTATTAACATGTAAGCAAAAATAAGCCAACTTATTGACCTAACGTAAAGCTTGTAACTTGATTTTTTTATGTTAATTTATTAAGTTCTTCTGCCAAGTATAAGTTTCGATCCAAAGACGGCGGATTTCTTTACATATATGAAATACTTATTTATAACGTCTGTTTAAAATGCATAACAAAATGCAAATAAATTATAAATTATTAGTAAAAAAACTCAAGTGTAATGAGAATATTCAGAGATTCAAAGAGAGAACACATTAAACCCTTTGATGTGCTGATGGCGGAGGATCTCAATTCTAAATTGGATGTCTCATACTGTCTCGCAACTGATGTAAAAGAAGGCATTAAATAGTTTATATTTATATAGTTCTGCGCCTTAAGTTTGGTTTGGTGGTCGGTACCATCCCTCGTGTCATGGTTTCGTCAATAGTGGATGTGACAGTAGCCTCTGCATCTCTCGCTTCTAGAATAACGAACTGGTGAGTAGAAATAGAGAAGTCACGGTGTTACGCAGTTTCTTCCTCATTAATAAGTCCCAAGGCCCCCAGAGTGGATGCAACTAGTGTAAACTTAGAGCTGTATATTCTATAATTTCTTCTATAATTGTGATACTAGTTGGTGCCCGCGATTTGACATGATGTGTTTTTCGTGCGGCTTATATTAGCGTGGCGTATATCTTTGTCAATTGTAGCCTAAGTGTTATTTTGATGTATATACTACATTATTGTAAAGTTTAATTAAAATCCATTGTGTGGTTTTCACGTGAAAGAGTAACAAGTATGCATCCATACAAACTTTTGCATTTTTAATATTGGTAGCACTGGCAAAGTTGGAAAAAATACTAACAGGTTTATTAAATAGCAAATTAAAAATCTATACTTTAAACTCACAAAAGTTTCATTTTTACCCCCAAACGTTTAATTTTCGCCCCTATTTGGGGTAATTTACCCCGGTTCCCCGACCACTGGATTAAGAAGTGTTCAGCTGATTTGATTTCAAAACCCTACAATATAAATAATGATGTAGTCATAACAGAATCATGATGATGTATACTTATTCACATGTCCATCTAAGTCGTAGGACTCTTATGGGCCTTAGGCTTAGGTTTAATTTAGTCGGTGATCATGACGGTCGATCAGCATCGTACAGTTAGGATTCCGTCATAATTACCGTAGTACTTGGTCGCGGTGGTATTCCATGACGATTCTCAGTCTAGAGGAAAAAAGATAGTTATACTTATTCTTATATCTCATAAGTTCCTGCTTGCTATTAAAATTATATTTAGATAAATTAGCAAAAAATTTTCAAAGTTTTCTTTTTAGTAACAGTAAAATATTTTTTATACTCTTTAATATTCCTAATATGATATTTTTTGTATGTACAATTTATCGGTGTAACATTACTTAAATTAATCAAGTTATTGAATACATTACATTATTTATATAAATTAAAAACTAATCATGGTTACCATAGTTCAATAGTACTTCGCCACCGGGAGAACCTACCTATCTTGGATTGGATGACTTCACATTAGCCTTGCAATTTTTATCCTTAAACTTGATCCTTTCGGTGGAGACGTATATGAATAATTTTTAACTTTTGTTACTATTAAATTAATATGGCAAAATATTTCTGTTCGTTACAGACTGTGGCGTAAACGAAGAAAATCGTTTTGTATCCAATTGCCCACCAGAAAAAACTTGTCAGAACCGCAACGAAATATTCAACTGTTTGGGTGTTGTGCAAACATTTAGACAAAAATGCGTGTGCAAAGAAGGCTATTATAGAAGAGATGGGGTTTGTGTTCCTGAATATGATTGTGGTGAGTACCATTATGCTAGTGCCATCTTATAAGAACTATAAGGAAACATACAACGAATAAGATAATAATTGTATTTGCTTTCAAAGTTAATTGCTCTTTTTTTAATTTCAGAGGACATAAATATTGACGATCCAAGACCGCCATTGGAGGAAAATTCTCATGGAATAGGCAGTTGATTAAATAATATATGTTTTAAAATAAATATTTCATAATATTGTCAATGTTAGTAAATATTTTTTTTTGTGAGCGTATTAGAAATTTCTGCATTGACTGCGAATTAAAATTGAATTAAATGAAAGTCGTATCAACCAATTCTAACTATACCTATTATTCGTTTCTTCAATATTTTGTCACGATTCAGATAAATTATAACTAATAAAGTACATTATGAAACTTTTAAAATTGTTTGAATAAATATGAAAAATACATTTGCAATAAACTCCCCTAATTGGACAGGCTATATGTATTTGTTGTTTCAAATTTCATGTTTGCATTAATTTAATGCTCTTAAGGAGAAGGATAATATTGTGAGATAAACTGCATACACCTATGAAGAAATTTAATGGTGTATCTTAAGTCGACCAATCCACACTGGGCGAGCGTGGATTACTTAGGCCTAATGTTCCCAAACATAGTTAGGGTAGGCCAGATATGAGCTGTAATGGAGAATCTTAGTGAAAATATTTTTTCAAGAATTAAATATTATATATATCAGATTTGTTATTTCTAAAACGAAGCCGTCTATAGGTGGTAGGTACCTCCGTGAACATGGCGGATGCGCTGCACCACATCAATAACTCCATAATACATAATACCAGAAAAGTATTATTGATTGAACTAAGGCTGTCAAAAGACTTTATCAAATATTCAGTCAAAGCTAATAATTATGATTATAATTATGCATGTACAGTATGTATTAAAGAGATTGACTTTAATATCCTTTGAGGTCTTGGAAAAACTGTGCACTAAGGAGCACACCTTGTCTACGTCCAAATCATTATCTTTATTTTTTTTAGGATAAGGCAGCAAACGAGCAAACGGATCACCTGATGGTAAGCGATAACCGTTGCCCATGGACACCCGCAACACCCGAGGAGTCGCAAATGCGTTGCCGGCCTTTTAAAAGGGAATAAAGGGGGAAGGGGGGGTTGGGCCTCCGGTACCCTCACTCACTCGGCGAATGGTATCACTCCGGTCGAGCCGGCCCAATTCGTGCCGAAGCATGGCTCTCCCACGGTAAATATTCCCGTGGGAGTATATATATATACCCGCAATGATCATGTGACCAAAATATTGGAATTGTCTCACAATTCAAACTGGCGATCCATTTATGTAAGCTAGTAGCATCTTTGTAGGCCTTTTGGCTACACGAAAAACTGTATGACTGGAGGCAAACTGTTCCCAGTTATAAGTTCGAAAAACTCGCTAAAATCGTGAACGTGGTGGCATAGAGTTTTATTTTTTCCTGCGGATCTTGGGGTCGTTGCGGGCAGTTTAATGTAATGAAATTTAACACGGCGTAAATGTACCCTTTACTAAACAAGGGTCTTTATGGTGAATATATGTAGAAACACACTTCTATGAACAAACAACGCACATAGATGAGTGCGTGGCTCATATGAAACTAACTTCAGATTACTATTTTGATAAGATTTAAAAGTAAATATGTAGCTTATAGATTGTCGTAAATTTTTATTATTTATCAAGACATAGAATTGCTGTATCATTACCTCAATCAATGTCTAGTTACAAAACAGGGTTTAACCAATTCAGCGAACTTCAATGTGCTTAGATAATGGATCGATTTCCTCTTTACAGGGTTCTCGTTCTTTAAAAGGGAATCCCAACCTAGTGCACAAATTGTTATTGTAGTGCTAAAATGATGAAGCTTATTAATAAAACAAGGAATCACAGCCACGATTTATTTCAAATTTGTAAGTTATCATTATTTTTTACTGTTCAATACTAGCATCAGAAGGCCTCTTGCGAACTGAAACAAAAAAAAGTATTGAATTAAATTTTTTACTCATTTTTCTCACAACACTATTGGATGACAATCATAGAAGCTGGTTTAATTTACAAATATACTAAAAGTTCTATATTTATTGTTTCATCTTCGTTATAATTACAGCTCATATCCCACCAATCACCACTGAGACCCACTATCCTCCCAGATCCTCCCCTAAGTTTTTTTTGTCTTAGAATTTCTACGTAGGTGTATGCTAGTTGTCTTACGATATTTTCCTTCAACGAACAGATAAATGTACATATGAAATTCGAATAATGAAAAACATGTTGTTAGATGGCAGGATCGACACCGCGGTGTCCAATTAGTTCAGTGTCGAGACAACATCGTCAACGACACTCGAACGTTTTATTTTGAAGTGAAGTTATATTATCCTAATCATGAGATTTTTCTTCCAGTCGAATCATAATGACAGAATACATGGATGTGAGCCACTTCGCTCCCTTCATATTTTATACTCATGTACTTATATAAAAAATTGGTGTGCAGAATACCTATTTCTGCCGCAAATAGCTTTAAAGGGTAAGTAAGGGTAAGGCATTACCGCGAAAAGGTACGGTGTGATGTGATACTTACCATTAGATAGGCAATCTGTTTGTTTGTCAACATATGACATTTAAAATGATGTAAGAGATTTTGCACACCCTACACAAATAATATTTTATATTTGCAATATACATGCTTCATAATAAAGATATGTCAATAACAAGTAATAACTAAGTACATTCGTATACTATAGATCATTGTTATCAGCACTTTTAAATGTGTTGAATGTATCATTTAGCATATTATTCTGACGCTACAAGCAATACTTACTGATGCATCTAATGTATGGTACACAAATTCCACTCGCATTCTTCCAAAAGTTTTTCTTGCAGCGGCACTTGGGCGTACACTCGAGTATGATCAGAGAGACGCCTATTAGAGGACAGCTGCCATCCGGTGTGGCCTGACTGCAATCATCCTCTGGACAAATAGGCGGGCAAGGGACAAACTGTTGGTTCCGCCCTGGACACTTAAATGGAGCTGAAAGTATTGAGAATATTAGAAATATTAGAAAAGAACACAGAAAGACGTCTTCTGTATTCTGCCTTAGTATATTGATGTCATTACTCCTCCTCCTTGCGTCGATACCCCAGTTACTGAGGGTCGTGATCTCTCTTGTTGAGCACCTTGCTCATGATTATTGACCGCCACTGGTGGCGATCTGCGGCAGTGTGGAACGCGTTGTGGACAGTGGATTCCAGTGTGGTGCGTATCTGGTCTGTCCAACGTATAGGGCTTCTTCCTCTCGGTCTATTTCCTTCGACTTTGCCTGTGACTACAAGTTTCTCGAGGTTGTCATTTCCCTTCCTAGCAATGTGGCCGAAATACTCGAGTTCCTTTCGCAGGCATGAGGTGGATAGCCTGGTTTGCAATTTGAGTTCCCTTAAGATGGATACGTTCATTACTATAATGCATAATTTAGGTACGTAACTACTGGTGATGAATAAAGTGTGAAATATTTTGAATAAAGCCTAATTTAAAATTCAAACAAAAATGTCTGTTATAGTATATATTGGTCGAGCATATACTCACAAAGGTGTTTCTAAGATCGAACGATTTACCAGTTGTATATTGGTTATATAACCAATATAATTTAAACTTACGACAATCTCTCGCAGGAATGCAAGTGCCATTCTGAGCTCGGCGGTAGTTAAACCGACATTTGCAGCCAGGCTGCGGGCAGTCAGTCGGCTCCGGACAGACAGCAGTGGCTTCCTCCTGGTTTGTAGGACAGTAATCAGTCGGGCAGCTCACCGGACAGTCAATGAGAATTTCGTTTTCGCCGCATACTGGTTGAACTGTACCCGTAAAGTTAAGACGAGAGTAAAAATCACGTTTTTAAAGCAATCGGCGGAAATGTCAATCATCAAATAAACACGTCTTAATTATACATAAAATGAACTTCAAAAAGTTGATTTAGTGTATAAGTTAAAACAGTAAAAATATTATTAAGTAATAGGAAATATCAACATTAAAAAGATTAACAATATACATACCCTTGTTTTGAGCCCGACAATATAAAATGGAAGCAAATAATATAATAACTATCATGAAACGTGCCATATTGGAATGCGTCCCCACTAGCAACTAAAGATTGCCCAGCAAAACTTACAGCACTTCACGAAAACAACTTTATTAAATATTTGCCTCGATTTCAATGCACAGGTGCTAAATTTCGTACTAAAAATTCTCGTGTGACTAATAGTTATGCAAACTTCACTGATGATATGTATTTAAATGCGTTAATGCGTTTTATGTTAAAAGCAATTTAAATGAACTGAGTTATCGTCATCAACACTTGTTGAAGACAAAATAATATATCGTATTCCTTAAAAATAAATTCAACAATAACTTTAAGTGAAAAGATATTAATTTGAACCAATACATTACTTTAGACAGCAGTTATTCACAACGTCAGAATCTACATTTCCTCTATCAACCTTAAGTATTAATAAAGTATCATCTCCAAATAATACTGTATCGCACGATCTATAAGTGAACTATCTAGCTGTTTGTCCTATTATCGAACCCTGAGACATGAATAAAAAAGATAAATTAATAGCCGTAAGAACCATCATCGGCCCACACGTTTAGTGGCTAGAGCACCACATGCATAAGTATGATAAACACAAAATCTCTCCATTGCGTTACGTAGTTGGGTAAGACTAACGAGGAAACAGAAATACAGACTATTGGTGCAGTAATACCAATTAGTTGCAGTGTCGCGGTGTGTGTGTGCACAACAGATATTAGTACCACCTCGATAGTTATATTTGCCCGCACGGTTTTACATAAGCTCTATATCAGTGTTATACACAATTGGACCTGATCCGTCATATCTACGAAGAAATGATGTGCAAATGTTAACATTAGATAAAAATTACAAATATTTATTTTTCTTTTTTTACAATCTTATTTATATTTGTTTACACAGCCTCAGATTTGGAACATTTTTGCTAAAATACAACTATATATTCAGCGTTGACAACAGATCTGCGCACGATAAAGAAATATGTATTACACATGACGATTTCAAGCAAGTCTGTGTCCTAACCATATCTTAATAAAATGCATTAAATTATTCTATTTTCATTTATGTTATTAATATATATTTTTGTAGGTTACATGATTTACGATAGAAAATAAAGCATTGGACATGAATTTCATTATATTTTAGTTACCATGTTATTTAAAAATGTAATACAATCTTAAGTTATATCTAAATATATTTTATATTTAGATATAAAATATTTCTAAATCCAATGGTGTTACATACAAACAAGATGTATATATCGCACTAGCGAGTCAAAACTGTGGTATTAAAATACGTGCAATTGGTCATAATTGATATAATTTTAATTAGTTATATACCTACATTAATTTATAATATTTACGTTTTTCACCCCCACGATACGGCAATCTTAAGCGTCCGTGAAAGTAGTGTGAAAGAAGACTCCCTTTCGTTCGACCTAACGGCCTAGAACTGCGCCGGGTCCGTAGTCAAGAGTAAAGACCACGTTCCGATTCTATGGTAGCTAGGGTTAGGTTATCTGCTTCCTTCCTGTGATCTGTATGATCTGTTTCAATCACTAATAATTTCCTAAATCATTAAAGATAAGAACTAAGTATAAAATTAGTCCCTGGTACATGCAATCCGGGTCAGATTTAGACGTAGTAGCTTATGAATATGAGTTATCTATAATATATAATAGCATTAGCTAAACCAATATAATTAAAACACTTTCTGCCCATCCTAAGGTTACCTTGTAAGTTTTCAATGTACACACATATTTTTATTTTGATCAATGTAAAATAAAGTTATATTCTATTTTTTATATTTTAATGCCTATGTTAACTTTGATATAGCATTATATTATATCGTCCATTTGCATGTTTGTAACGGCTTAGCCCAGCAGTGGATGAATTGTAATTGAGGTTAGACAATGATGAAGATAATGTTGTAATAAAAAAACAGAATCAAGTGTAATTTTTTTTATCATGGTATGAGTATCATGAAATCTATATATTCACACATCACTATTTAATTCTCTTTCACGAACTGAAACAAAAAAATATCAAATTTAATATTTTAGATCATGTTTATTAGAACCTTTAAAAAACAACCTTGCAAGACGCTGATGAGGTTTTCAAATAGACTGAATGAAGCTATTCTGCCACTGTTTGCTTAGATTTAATGCTGTATATTTACTAAGTTCTTACTGCATTTTTATTTGTAGCATACTGTGCTTAGCAATTATCTTTATAACGTACACATTTATATAGTCGTTAGTCAATATAAGATAATATGTTTTATTAAGATCAAGATAATATGTATTTATGTGTGCGTAGTTCAAACATCCTCAAGTAAAATACAAATACACAAAATTTTGTTGTCCAAAATATTTTCCGCAAAAGGTTTTTGAACTGTTACTCCGCTACACAAATAATATTATTCATTAAATACATACATGCTTGATAACAAAGGTAAGTTATTAACAGTGCTGATAACTATATTAAAATATAGGTATATCTAGTTGGTTATCAGTAGGTATGCTAAAAGTTTCGTTTCATATTACGTATTGAATTAAAAATCCATACTAACTGCATCTAGAGTAAGGAACACAGACGCCCCTGTTGTTCCTCCAATAGTTCTTCCTGCATCGACACTTCGGCGTGCACTCCAGGATCATCGCAGATGCCATTATCAGAGGACAGCTGCCGTCCGGCGTGGCCTGGCTGCAAACGTCATCTGGACAAATCGGCGGACAATGAACGAACTCCTGGTTCCGATCTGGGCACTTAAAAGGAGCTGAAAGCATTGAGAATAGATTTATTAGTATATGAACTTTCGATATATATTGTATTGCTCGTTACTTTAAATAATTTTGTCATTTTTACACTTTAGTTACATTTTTTTTTCTTTCTTCTAGCTTGCACGGTTTGTGCATTAGCCAATAACGGTATTAAAATTTTAGTTTGTATTTTTGTGTAACAGTTAAAGGTTGGGAAACGCTATGATTATAAAATTATCAGGATAGGAAAGACAGACAAGATAAAGGATCAGGAAAGCAGATGTAATATTATATTTTGATATTATTACTTTAGTTACATTGTTTTGTACGTAAATCATTTGACATCTTATATTATGTCAATCATATTAAATTACATATTTATTAAACAAATGAAACGAAATGCGAACCTAAAAATACGGCATCAGCAATAGTGTTATGATAACAATATGATTAATTTTAGTAAGCATAAGGTCGATATTTTGGTGATACATCCTATGATTTAATTGACAAATAATTTGATGCGATTCTGTCAATTGACAGCTACATATATATGAATCTTCGTATAATGACTCATAAAAAAGGAGTTACTTAATTGTCAATACAGAAGCATATATTATGATCTAGGCACAATTAATCTTATAGTGGAATGGAATTTCGAAATATGTTTATATGACGATTCTATGGCAAATAAAAACATCTGTATACATCTGCGAAGAAATTCATGGACGTATGTAAAGTCGACTAATTACCACTAGACCAGCGTGAATAAAGCCTAATCGCCCTAATATAGTTAGTGCAAATTTGTGCCCCTTGGTGTGGGCGATTGCTGACATCTCTACAACACTTAGTACTAAAAAACTGTAAGTACAATAAATAAGAACACAAATTATATTGTGACTTTTATTTGTCGTGTAAATAGCAGAGACACCAATTGTAACTTAGCGAAACGCAAAGAGTTTACCAATCAAAAGTTCACGGACATTTTAAACGAATATAATTACTAGTCTTATGGCCGTTTTCACCAACCTTGTCTTAGCTTAGGCGACTCCTAAGTGACATGCTGTCACTTTTTATATTAACTGAAAAGAGTGAGACAGCATGTCGCTTAGGAGTCGCTAAGCTAAGACAAAGTTGGTGAAAACGGCCATTAGAATCAAAAGATATTCTCAAATTGTAATTGTTTAAGTGATTTGTCAAAAAAGTTAATCGACTACTATGGAGATATTTATATTTATGGAAAATTAATACTTTTTACTTGAACTTACGACACTGTCTGGCATCAATACAAGTCCCATTTTCAGCTCGGCGGTGATTGAAAGCACATTTGCAGGCAGGCTGGGGGCAGTCATCGGGTTGCGGACAACTGGCGGTAGCTTCGTCCTGGTTCCTAGGACAGTAGTCAGTCGGGCAGCTCATGTGACAATCACTCAAAAATTCGTTTTCACCGCATACTGGTTCATCTGTATTTAATACTTATAACATTAATAATTAATAAAAATATATTTATTACATAAGCAAATTTTAAATTCACATTATAAACAATGCTTCCAAAAATGTATTTTCTTACACTGAAAGTATAATTTATAATAAGAAATATTAAATAATAAAAAAAATAAATGAAACATACCCGTATTTTGAGCTCGACTATATAAAAGTGAAACAAATAACAATAATATACACAAAAAACGCGCCATCTTGTAATACGTCCCCACTAGCAAGTAAAGGTTGCCATAATACAGCTCACCATAAATATTTATTATTTCAATGCACAGGTGCTAAAATACACATAGATCGTTATTTATAAACACTTCAGTGAATATATGTATTCAACTGCACATAAAGTTATTAATTGCTATGCCATATAGCTATTTCAATAAAGGTTTGTGTATTGAACTTTAAATACCGCGTTGAGCTATCTAGCTGCCTATTTGTAGTTCGATTTATAATATGAGAAGTGAAAAATTTTAGTAACTGGAACATAATGTGAACTTAATTCATGTGGAAACTTGACAGTATTTATTTCTTAAAATATAAATCAACCTTATCTCATAGAAAAGTTCTCATTATGAAATAGTTTTTCTATAAATAGAAATATTACATTTGGATACAATTTATTCGACATGTTTGACGAGTGAGTGACTTGCAAATTCCAACTTTCTATTAAGAAATACCCAAACAATTTTGATAATCACTCAGTAAGTCAGTGATTGAGTATCAGTGATTGAGTCAGTAACAAAATCAGGGTTTTTAAGATATCAAATCAATCAAAATCAAAATCTTTTATTGGAACATAAGCAATATATATACATAAACTTAAAGTAAAACGATAATGTCTGCAATAGTTCAGAACTGTGTCGCAGACATTAACGCCCACCTCCAGAGGTAAGGCAACAGCGTTCCAGGGCTTAATCTAGGAAGTCTATATAAACCAAAACTTTTAATATAAATTAAACCTTAAATATTAAAAATATGATATCGTCTAAAAATGTCTATGTGTGTTTGTGTGTGTGTGTGTGTGTGAGTGTGACAGAGAGAGACTGAAGATATAATTTGCGAATAGGATAGTGATGTGTTTATATATTATATACTAGGTGCATACAAACAAACTACCGATGAATTCTTCAGTAGCAGTGTATGTTAAAGTTTTTAGCCATTCAACAATGAAAGACTTGCAGTCACACCAATATAAATATACACAAAAGTGTTCTTTTCTTTAAAAAGTTCACCATTGAAAACATATCCCGAGAATTTTATTATCACTTCATAGTATAAAATAAAGTCGCTTTCTCTGTCCCTTTATCGCTATGTATGCTTAAATCTTTACAAATACGCAACGATTAGATGCGGTTTTTTAATAGATAGAGTGATTAAAGAGGAAGGTCCGCTATTTAACGGAACATAATGGATGTTCCGTTAAATAGTGGAGAAATACTGTTATTTTTGAGTGTCGTAAATAATTACATTTTTTCCGCTTACATTGCAAACGCAAGCTGAACCCTACGAGATTTATCAAAATAATGTACTTAACAACGTTCACAGTTTTTTTGTGGTGTATTTAGTATCAGCATTGCACCTGTGCGAAGTCAAATATAATACGAAACCAAATAATAAAGGTTCATAAAAATGTCCAATAGTCGAAAAAAAGTAAGAAAAAGTTAGTATTCGTAGCAAATCTGCCAACGCCGCAAAAAATACAATAGTACATTATGGTACAAGTGTGTAATGTTGGTGATTACCGCTGAGGCGCATTGAGGCCTGAGCCGTCAGGCGAGGATCTTAAGGAGCCGAGGACGGTAATCATCAATACACACGTGTATCATACAACGTTTTTCAACACACTTCTGAATAAAATAATACTTAAATAAAAAACCATTCTTCATAAATTGTATTTGCAGACATCTTAATTAATAACTAACTAAATAACTTCAATAGAGAAAACGAGACGAGTTGTGAAGAATGTTTCGTAATGGCGGGAAGAATTAATTAGTTTTCCTATGCGCGCGCATCGGCCGTAGACTAAAAAATGAGGTTTCTTTTTTTGGGCTTTTCGCGGATAGCTTTTTAGCGCAAATGTCAGCGTAACTCAACCAATAATATTTAATAAAAACTATTACTCACTCGTGAATAATAGTAATGAAAAAGTCACAGTTTGATTTAGGTGTCATTATGTGTCTAATTGCCATGGGATTAGAGCCTCTTTATGAGGAAGTGTGTGTGATGAAAATAATATTATACTAGGATCGATTACATTGATCACTTCACTTTTAGAATGATAATCTTCTTGTTTTGCTGATCATTCATTATGGCCGATTTATTCTGTAAATTTGAGTCATCGTTTCATGTCGTCTAGTCTATAAGTACTACATATATTTTACATCAATAATAATGCTCTGTAATTGCTCGCATTGCTCGCTCGTGGTTTGGCGGATTTTTCTGTTTAAAACAAATGAAATATTTTTACACAGCTATGTGTTAAAAAATTGTTCTTTATTGCTATAGTCAGACTAAAGAGTATCTTTCTATTTTCCAAAAACATAGAGTACTGTGAGTAACACGTTCTGACAAATGGTTGTGTAAGTCAGAGTAAACTTGTCCTCCTTTCGTTAACCTGATAACTTTCAGGGTATGATGGAAAAGTTATTAATGAGTATGTCATCTCGCAACCAAATACTAAAACTTGTTGTTTTTATATCATGTCCTTAAATTAATAATGAAATGATTGTGAATTTAATATTTTAGTAACATCATGACAAAATTGAGCTTATTTTCATCTTCGATTGTAAATAACTTTTGTTTGCCAACTAACAAATGGTTCACTTCACGCTTTTTACTCTACTTTTACTTTACTTTTTATTTTACTCTTTCACGTAAAAACTGAGGAATATATTTTGATGAAACTTTACAATAATATAGCTTATACATAAGAATGCACATAGGTTACAGGTCATAAAGATATTCGCCACGCCATATAATATACTCAAAATACTATTCCTGCGCAGACGAAATCGCGGGCACCACCTATGAGTTCTTCTCATATAACCTTTGAATTCTGGAACAAAATAACTGTCCGCTTAGATTTCGAAGGTGCGGTTGATATTGTGATTATTTTATAACAAAAAATTATAGCGGCAAATGCGTAGTAATCGACAATTGCAGTAAGTGATTTAATTTGAGAATTATTGTACGTTTATCAATTACCAAGACCTTTATTAAACATGGAAGTTAGACAATTATTGTCTAGAAAACCTTGAAACTTATTTTTAATTTATTGCGACACTTTATTAATGCCGGTTACCTTATATGTGTACCTTAACTACTCCAGAACCAAAGCTGCATAAATAAACTAAACCAGTCTCAAAATGTATGTCTTATATTTCGCGACGTATCAAAAACATTTGATTTCGTTAACCACCAGTCTTTAAGCTCTTAAGTTAGATCACTACGGAATTCGGCACCCTGTTTTACCGTATGGAAATATATCTTAATTTTAAAACAAAAATGAATGAAGAAAGTAACGGAGTTCAATATGAGACTGAAACTGAAATCAATCTGAGCTTTTTTTATTCATAACTTATAAATAAATTGTTAATATTTAATGTTGTTAGAAAAAAAATCTAACTTTGAAAGTATAAACAATGTATTGCAATTTTTAAATAACCATCAATCGACATAGTTTTCAGAAATAGATTATAATTTTAACGTCAATTTTATTTTGAATGTACTGTTTATTTATCAGATGAACAGTTCTCTTGACGTCATAAAGTTCAATTATTCAATTAGCAAACGGAAAGGGTTTGAATTGAATAAATTCTTTTGACTTTTATCTTCTAAGACACTAAATGATATTTTTTTTTTATTTCGGGCAATATATTTTTTATATCTACACATTGTATGTTCTCGCATAAATATGACTTGATCGACTTCCAATACGTGTCTTTGCTCACCACAATTTCATAATACTGTTATAAATAACTTGTAGATGACAAAATTTAATAGGCTTTAGACATAGCCATAAACAATACCCTATTGATATATTTGGTGTATGAAAGTTGCTGGAAATTACTATTTCCAGTATCTTTGAAAATATTTATATCAGTGCAGATCCATAATAATTAATTTTAAATATTTCAGCTTTCTCATTGATTCAAATTTTTTCTTATACAAAATACAATACATTCATATTCAAGCACAGAGCTTGTTATACAGGCCACGAAGTTCTTTATAATGTTTTGTCATATGCCTTTGGACTCATAACAACAAAGAAAAAAGCTACTAAAGAAATAGTAAAGACATCATATATTTGAGCAGCTGTAAAACATCTTTCAATATTTGCGGACTAAATACATATAAGGAAAAACAATATGTGATAACAGTTTTTACACAGTTTACCTCATTCACACTTTGCTACTTGTCTGATAAAACATGGGTCGCTGTACCTTCATTTTCCTGCTTTGTATTGGCACATTGGGGGTATCGTTGGCAGGTAAATTTAATTTAATTTTCTAGTAGTACTTAAAAATGTTGCAATATTATTATAATTGTTTGGTTTGATTTGTGGTAAGGCTTTTTAGTCTAATGTAGTGGCATCGCAATGTGGACGCACACGAAGAGGCAAGGAGAATACCGGGGGTTTTAGTTGGTAGGCTTGGCACTCTTGCTAGGAGAGCTCATACATGCCGCCGTCTCTCCAATGCACGAATACGGTGCGATTACTCAGGATCCCTCGAAAAAAAGGGATTTTTAATCTAACCACATATAACTAAATTTACCGTGATGAACAAGTTAATTGTTATTTATTAGTTTTTGGGGTATTTTTTTATTCAATCTTAAAGTTACTTACCATGTGAATAAACAGCGAAAAATAATAAACATATTTTTTTATTTGAATTAAATTTTGTCTAAACTAACTGATAACTGTCTTAATGATAGACTAGTTAATAAAACTAGCAGACTAAAAAAGATGCAAGATTACTTTTAAGACAAGATTACAAGAGACATATTAGTATTACACCCTGCTATATGTCATTAAACTTAAATTTTCTTTCACATATTTTTAAGTCAACTGAGTGTGACGTTTCAAAAAAAAATTATTCCATAGTCCGCCTATTATCCAAAGTATTGCTCCTTATTACATCAGCTACCTGCCAATAAAATTCCCGTCAAAATTGGTCAGACAGAGAGACAGACGACACTTCAACTTTATTTATATGTATAGATTATGTTTCAAGATGTAATTATATATGACATCCCATCAATTATAACGGTAGAGGCAAAAATAATCGTGAGGCATGTGAATTTTATAAGTATAAATCGTCAATTGCATGTTATGACTTTGTTTTCGTTTTACAAATTTGGTTTGGCGGTACTACATCCTACCATATTTTTTATGCGCCTCATAAATGCTGTAGATTTAATAAAAAAGTTATTGGTGCTTAAAACTACCTCTACCTTAATGTTTACTTTATTCACAAACCTGTCTACTTTATTTATAGTAATATCGCTTAACTTAAATTATTTTAGTGAATTTTCACTAACCCTTTGATTTTTATATGAAACAGATATTTTTTATTTTATTTTATGATGTCTTTGTAATTATGACCCGCTACAAATCGACAGTGTTTTAGAGACGTGTTTCAGAATTGGACATATAAAATAAAATATTGGGGAGCATATTATTGTTGATTAGTCCATTAAACTCTGTTCAATAAATAATGTACGCATATTTTATTTCACCAAACATGCTTTAATATAATTGTTCATTAAATTGAATAATGGCTTCATACAACTTAGATGCGACATTAATTACTAATAACGATAAGTATTTTTTTTAATTTTTAGAAGATATAACCTATTTATTAAAGCTATTAGATAGATGTCATCCAACGACAGAGAGAAGGGAGCAATGAAAAATATAGACGAAGTTACTTGCTAAATTAAGAAAGTTTAAATAAACAAGAAATATTACATTTATGTTGTTACTTTATAGTTTTTCTTTCATAAAACCTACTACTCTATATTTATTTCATCTATTTGTTACTATTTATCAATTGTAATTGTTTAATCAATCTATTATTTAATGTACCTTGTGATTTAAATGGTTTACATAGGTGAATTAAGCTACACCAATTTATTTATTTTTCTTTAGCTATTCATATGTTTTACAAACCTCAATTTGAAAATATTAACATTCGCGAGAAACGTAGTTAATTATTTTAATAACAAAAATACATTAAATACCAAAATATTTAGTTACAGACAAAAGCGGAGGAAACAGAACTAATCATATGTAAATAACTAGAATTAGGCTTATTACTTAAATGAATATGAAGATGTGTGCGCGTTATATGAAAATGTGTGAGAATATGTGTGTGTATGTTTGTATATGACTATTCAGAAATAATTGAGAACTAAGAAAAAAGGTTTAATAGTAGAAAAATCATCTTTCTTTAAGGTCTGCGTACGCTTCTCGGAACTCAGATAGGGGCTGACAAGGCCTGCGCCTTATAAAAAACTCATCACTGCACAAGATAATATGTTAGCTAGAAATATGATTTTTATAACATTAAACTAATCTAATATTATGAAAATCATATTTCTAACTCATTGCTAAATGTAATGTAAAATAGGTTTAAGTAATAAAATCGACAAAATTGTTACATAAAATTCATTGATATTTGACATTTTCTCAAAAAAATACGTAAACTTTGCACAAATTTTATCCTTTAATTACTTTTTCGTGAGTTCATCCTTTTTCATTTTTATGTTGGCCAATGAGCATTTTGATTGAGATTATTTTTTTGTAATATATAGGCAAGATAAGTCACTACTCTAAAAAGTTATTTTATCAACAAACGGTGGAAACTGCAAAAAATAAAAAAGAGTAACAATTTCAAAACTATAGCATAAAATTCTTTTTTTTTATTTTTATCGATAAGATTAGGCATAATTTCACCCTTTTCCGTTTGTGCACTTTATCAAGACTCAACTGTATAAAGTCTGCTTTCATCAGACTTCTTACAGGTTTGTGGATAATGAATTAATATACGAGTAAGTTGCAAATATTTGAAAACGCGACAAATGTTAATTCCTTGAAATATTATTTTTTGTTTAGATGACCTTGGGAATGATATAACATTATGTCAAGATCCTAACGAAGAATTTGTTCAAGAGAAAAGTACTTGTCCAGGCGATAGCTGCATGGCCCTAGTCATAAAGATCGACTGCAGAAATGCTCCTCCGCCACAACCCGGGTGCGTCTGCAGATCGGGTTACCTCCGACTCAACGAATCAGGTCCATGTGTAAAAGTGTGTGACTGCCCACAAATGAAATATGCGCCTGCCTGCAAATATGACATTGCAACGATATCATAAATTCTATTAATTTTATAAAATGTAAAATTTAAATCTATACAATGTTTTTGTACATTTTAGTTTTATTATAATCAATGTACGGTTTTTAACTTTCTTTCGTTATGATGTTTAATAAAGTCATTTGCAACAGAAAATATGTCACTATTTTATTTTTATAGAAACATTATCATTATCATTATCTCTTCTCAGTCCGATAACTTGTTTTAATTATAATGTTATAATTTTAAACAAAGCCGTCCAACAGGTACAGACATATCGTTTTTCCACAGTTAGACAAGAACGTCCACTTTCAGAACAATATTGTATTAAAATAAATCAATGAATAACTTTGGTGCTGGATTAAGGCTAACCAAGTAAAATTTTGAATCTAATTGACTAATCAAAACAACAATGAGTTAGTGTATTTAATTTGTGTTGATTATTTATTTAACTTATTTTACCCTTAACCTAGCCAACATCATGAGGCATCTAGAAGTAAAGGGGTACAAGTGACATTTTTGTAAATTTTGAGATAACAGCAGAGCTGAACTGGAAATTTCTCATTCTATTTAGAGGTAAAGGAATCCAAGTGATAGAGCTACCTGGTGCTGCTATCTAGCGGTCAACCAGTTAACCTCCAAGCAAAACATGAGAAGCATTCAGAAGTCAATGGGTACAAGTGCAATTATACCTCTATTATATGATCACTGATCACTATTCTCTTAGAATATTTTGTCAGGTGATGATGGATGGGCCTAACCACAATTCCGAAAGTAAGTTAAATTCTTTATTTTCTGGCAAAACCACTAGCTTAAAATATTCAAAAAATATCATAGAATTATAAATTTCATTAATTAATTTACCTTAATGTAATTATTTACCTTAATAATTACATGAGGCTGTTATTTATAAAATAGTTCTGTAAATAGTTGAGAAACTATGAAAGGATTTTATTGAAGACTTTATTTACTTTTCAGATTCCAGAAAAATGGGAGAAAGAAGAAATACATCTCAATCCATAGGAGATTCGACTGTTGATTCGACTTCACCACCAAAACAGAGGAGCAGAAAGAATATTCGGAGGCCAGGTCAATGGAAACAAAATAGGGCTAAGAAAGCAAGGAATTCTGGTAAATCTTACATCGACAGAAATCAAAATATTTATGCAGCAAAGGAGTTAAAGGCGCTCGGAAATCACAACTGCATGTATGGATGTATAAATAATATATTTGAAGAACAGAGAACTGCAATATTTGAGGAATACTGCGCTTTAGGAAACTTTGATTTTCAAACAGCTTTTCTAAAAAATCAAAATGCTATTAATAACAAAGGGGTCACTTGTATCTATCATCTGGGGGGTCACAGACTATGTAAAGAGTTTTTGATGAAAACACTTGATGTCTCTAACAAGCGTTTTCAAAATGTAGATGAAAACAAGAAGAAAAATAAATCAGGCATTGCATTCAAAGACAGAAGAGGCAAGAAGGAACCTCCCAATAAAATCTCTATCGAGGAAATTGAAATCATAAAAGAGCATATTAATAGTTTTCCCTGCTATACAAGTCATTACTCTAGAAAGATGACTCTAAATAGAAAGTACCTACCTGAATTTGAAAGAAGTGTATAAACTCTATGTTGACTATTGTAGCGAAGAAAAACAAGTACAGCCTGTGAAGAAAGTTTTTATAGGAATATTTTCAACACTCAGTTCAATCTTAGCTTCAAGATGCCTAGCACAGACACCTGCGAAAGATGTGATAAATTGCAGATAAAAATAGACCATGGTGAAACTGAAGAGAAGGCTACAGCACTAGTAGAAAAAGAACTTCACTTGCGTAAAGCAGATGCTGTAAGATTAGCAAAAGACACATTTCTGAAATTGAATGATGATAGCCAAGTGGCTATTGTCTTTGATTTACAAAAGACTATGCCAACTCCAAGTGTATCCACTTCCAAGGCCTATTACCTGAGACAGCTGTAGACCTATAACCTGGCTATCCACAACTTAAATACCGGAACAGCACATTTCTTCATGTGGCATAAGGGCCAGGCATCTCGTTGCCAGGAAATATCATCCTGTTTACTCAAATTCATCAGAAGCCTACCTTCTTCTGTCAAACACATTACAGCATTCAGTGATAACTGTGGTGGACAAAATAAGAGCCACTACACAGTAAAATTTTGGCTGTTATTGTCAGGAACATTGCAACACCAATATTGAAACGGTAGATCACCGCTTTTTGTAAGTGGCCATTCTTTTAATGATGCGACCAAGATTTCGGTTTGATAGAGACAAAAATGAAAAAGACAAAAAGGGATCTCTATGTACCTCAACGTTGGATGGAGCTTGTAACATCAACAAGTAGGAAATTCATTACAATCCAAATGAGAAATGAAGATATGTGAACCTTGATATTCTCAAACCATTTTTCAGGAAAACTGTGAGCGGAATAAAAGGTTTGCAATGGCTGCATTACCAAAAAGATAAACCTTTCACCCTATTTTATAAGAAGACAGCTGGGAGTGAACTTAAAGAGTTTAGTGAGCTTGCTATGAAGTCAGCTCGCGCTGGGAGAAAATCACCTACCCTGCCAGATCTCCTACCTGTGTCAAGTGATAGAAGACCTCGCACCAAGCATGCTAAGTATACAAATCTACAACAGCTACTGCAGTACGTGCCTCCAATTCACCACGAATTCTTCAAGAATCTTCGTCATGAACTATCAAATCAGTTGGACATCAGAGGAGGAGAAGACGAAGAACAAGTGAATGAAACTGATGATTTAGATCGCAACTATGACACAGATACTTGATTCAATTGACTATAACTGTAATATATTATTCTATTGTTATCATTAATGCGTCTATTTAATCCTTTTACTACAATAAAATAAACCGTACTTTTATCTATGTACTTTTTGATTATTCCTGTTTCTATAAAATTTCATAGAGGTGAAGGGGTACAAGTGCTGCTTAATAACATTTAAATGGATATAAAAACAATATCATTGTATATAATTATAATTTTCTTGCATAAAATAAATGATAAAAAACTACAGCTTTCAGCTGAAGAAAAAGAACCAGTCTAAAACAATCATTGCAATTACAGTATGAAATAAAAAGAATCAATGAAAACTTTAAACACAAAATAGATGCCCTAATAATTTTTGGTGTACATTTCTTCTGACGATTATTAATAGTGCTCGGAATAGGTAGTTTAATTTTATATACATGTAGAAAGAAAAACAATATAACATGGATAAACCTTTTTTTTTTCTTTCCTACCCACTAAAACCCCCCCGAGTTCTCCAGGCCCATGCGGCCATATGGCGGGGTGCGCTTTTGCGATTCGACCACCATGTGTCCCGGGGCCGGCACGACCAAGCTGGTCAAGCCACCGCCAAAGGAGGGACTGCCCGAGAACCCCTGGACAGTCCCCTAGACAGAGACTTCACCACGGCGTACGCGCTGAGCCAGTCTCGCACGCAGCCTCACGCTAGTGTCACTACAGTCGGGTCAATTTAATAGGCCACATTTGACATTTGTTCATAGTGAGGTGACCTGCTTAAACACTCCGATTATGGTGAAAAAATCGATATTTACTTCAAACAAATGTGAATCGAATACAGTTATTATGGAAAAGTACTTTTTTTATAAGATCCCTATCTTATAAAAAAAGTACTTTTCCACAATAACAGTAACTGTAATAGGCAAACGAGCAAATGGATTACTTGATGGTAAGTGATTATCGCAGCCCGCAACAACAGACGTGTTGCCGGCCTTTTAAATGGGAATACGCTCTTTTTTATAGGTACTGTATTAATATATTTTACGAGTTTAATTGCCTTAAAATTTTTTAATAAAAATTATTTCTCTGTTAATGAAGTTATTATTGTTTTTTTTACTATAAAACAAAAGAATAACATGTTTTATTTTAATAAAAATTTGACTCAAAAAAAATCAAAGTCAAAATCAAAATAATCTTTATTCAACATAGACCTTTACAGGCACTTATTGACGTCAACAGACAAAACAAAGCTTAAAAAAAGAAAACAAAAACCTTGTCCATACGTACGAATAAGGAAAAAAAGAAAAAAATAAAAATTGACTCGACACCTGTTCGGAAATTGGGAGAGCCTTCTCGAGAAGAACAGGCAAGAAACTCTGAAGGTATATTTTTTTATCTCCTCTTTACAATGTTAATAATTACAATAATATAATACAATATAGTATAAGATACAATCATACCTAATACGATTACAGTCGTATGTATGTTTACATACAAAAATAATACAATAAACTAACTGACTGACTATTAATTCATGGTGAATAATGCCTTCACAAGTAATCATTGCATTCATTCGATTTTTTTGAGGGATATCACTTACGTATAGACTTCACTGAACGCAACATTGTAACAACGGTCATTTGTGCATTTCCAAACTAAAAAAAATATTGAATATTTTATGTCCGCCATTACAAGGTTAGTTGAGGAATTTTAATGAAATGTCAAATGTGGCCTATTAAATTGACCCGACTGTAGACGGGCAACACCGTGCTTGCGTGCCTTAACATGGAGAAACCTAAAATATTCTGTTTTTATTTGCTATTCGTTTCTTTACGCTTCTTTTGTAAAATTTTATGTTTACAACTTATTATTACAACAATAATCTAAAAGATGAAATACTATGTATTTTGAAAGTTCAATATAATATTTTTACAATCTCTGAAAATAGTAAGTTCCCAGGCATATCCATACTATTGATATTACAAAATCGCAAGTACATAAAATTAAACTACCTGTTCCGAGCACTAGTTATTAGTTAGTGAAGAAAATGTCGTACATAACGTTACTATCATACCTTCTAATAACTAATGCTGTAAATAGCGCGGTGGCGACAAATCCATGTATTGTCTTGTGATGCTATTTTACGGTCAGAAACAAAAAATATTTTTAAAATACCTTGAAGATCTAGGTAGTGTTGCCATGTCGAACAAAGAAAGTATAAAAACTAGTGTTCGTGATGTTCAGAATGAGCACAATACATTACAGATCACATTCATTTTACATAGTAAAAGCAAGCAGTTCTCGCAATGCCAATAAGTTATAATCATAATTACCTAAAGAAGAGCTTTGATTGCAAGCTTCTCTATATGCTATCTCCGTTCCAGTAAAAGTGGTGCTTAAATTAAACTCAAATTACCAGTTATATTCCATTGACTATTAATGGGCTACCACTGGGCATGTGCCTTCCAATCAAGTGAAAACTTTCGACGAGCTTACGATTTAAATAATCAAAACAGTCACCTGTCGAAATGCTTTTCGGAAACTTGGATATTTTTCACATATTTCACTTTGTCACTTTCAGAGCCTACCTGTGGAACAAATGAGGATTACGTCCCTACTAAATCGGAATGCAAGGATACATGTAGCGAATTTCTTAAGAACGATCGTGAATGTTTCTCCGGGCCCTACACTCAATTCGATTGCCGCTGCAAGTTAGGGTTCCTGCGCAAAGACATGAACTCACCATGCAAACCATGGTGCGATATATGCGACGAGTTTCAAACTACAGAATTTTGTCTTTTAACAAATCAGCAGGGGAAATAAAAAACATGTGAAACGATATTCGACTTTATTACTACTACATTATTTCTTTAAGCCGCCAATCAGATGACATGACCTAGTCAGAATAAGTTCTCAGTGTATACAATTAAAAAATAGATTGCTTTAAAGTGCCGTCCCTATTGAAGTCCCTAGTGAGATATGAATGTGTTTTTTTTTTATAAATTTACTTATATTTATAAACTTACTCCCGTATTTAGTCAAACTACCTTATTTTGGTTTAGTCATATAAGGTTATTTCTATGCGAAAGATCACGGAGTGCACAGCCACGCTAAACAAGTATATGCCGTGTAAGTATATAAATCGCCCGATTGTAGAACTCATCTCTCATATAAGAATGAAAGGAGTAAGCATGGAAATGACGGCTGATAGAGAGGAATGGAAGAAAAAGATCTACTGCGCCGGCCCCAGATAATGGGAAATGGGCAAGAGGATGATGATGTAGAACTCATCTCTCTCTCTGACTCTGTTATCTTTACCTTTAAATTATGGGACACAATATTGCTGTCAAGATTGTTATCATGGGGACAAAAATATGGAAGAATGTTTTTGGTGGACAGGCTGGTCGACCAGCCCTAATATTAACCAAATTGGGTGAAATAGATAAGGAGTAAACCCCGAACCTTCCAATCAATGCCCGATGATCCCAACCACCAGACGACAAAGACGGTTAGAAGATTCATATGATACTAGAGAATTCAAATGATTGTATTTTTTTTATACTCACACCTTTTAGTCTAGCCCAAAGTAAGCTTTGTAAAGATTATGTTCTAGAACCTTTAGTAAAGTATAGACATACATTTATTATACGTATATAAATTTTATGATATTTTCGCAGGAGTGAAGGTACAGTAAGGAGTATGGTACAAGGCAATGGAAACCTCTAAAGATTCGACGGCTTGTTATCTTTTATTGTATTTACTAAATCCTATAAGTTAATCATACAGTTTTGAGCGAGTGTTCAGGTGAAGGATACCTCTTATTTTTGCCTTTCAGTATATGCTTACTAGATCTCTCCATTCAACTGGTTCTTAATTTAACTTAATAATGTCAAGCATTTATATTCTTGATTAAAGTAAGAGCCAAATAGGCTCAAAGTTAGAATTGGGATATCCGGTTTGTATTTGATCCAGGCAACCAAATATCAATTCGAAATCAACGCAGTAATTTCTGACTTCAACTCAAAATAAAAATACAAAATAAAAGGACGACTTTATTAAATATTAATTTTAAAAATATATCTCCTAGGATCGACTTTTGACATTGGTCCAATTCGTTGTTCCTTATTAATCCCGAATAAATGGCTTGTAATCTAGAAAATAAAAAGTAACATTAATGAGGAAGTCGTATGAATGTTGATAATAATAGAACATATCAAAAGGTACTCTTGTTCCGTTGAACTTGTTCATTGATTCGTAGGCTTCTTTATAGTCGTACTTACCACATTCATCTTCAGGGTAGCATACTCCGTATTTTCTATAATAACCATCCATGCACACGCATTGCTCGCTAAATGTCGGCTCAACATCGGGACAGTTGACTACCTCGTGGCGGTTCTCGCACGTTTTCTCTGGTGGGCAATCTGGTACTAAGCGTTTCACTTCGTGGAAGGCGCAGTCTGTAACGGAGGAGACACAAATATATTACATGAAATTAGATATATTAGCAAGAAAGAAAAGCGGTTCATATATATTTTCACTAATATAGCAACCTACATATATACAACAGCAAAAGATATCAAAATTATATGTGACGTCATAAAATTCACTCTGTTGCAGCTAAATAAAGCATAATTATTCTAACTTAGTTGGGTTGAGATTTAGCCACATGGCCCTTGATGTATATAAGCTACAACGGTAAGGAAATACACACAAATTAAGCATGTGTATTTTTTTACAGGTTCCAGACGCAGGCAAGTACCGCGGAGATTATTTTCCACTCCACGTCAAGAGGTAAAGCCTGACCGACATGAACTACCAGTGATTCCCAAAATGGTCTATATCGACCCCTAGAAGTCTATGATAACCTGCAAGGGGTCTACGTCAGCGAAAAAAAAATTGGGGGTCCATGAAATGAAAATGAGGGTTCACGATATTAGATCTCAAAAACACTGATAGTACCTATTTATTAGCATTATACTATATTCTATTATAAAGACATAAACATTATTTATAAAAATACTCATAAAGTAAGAAAGTTATTATTAGAGATCGGATAATCGGATGCATATTTACCTAAAGTTAGTTTAAGACAAAGTATGGAAACGGCTTTTTATTGTTTTGTTAAATCAAAATCCCGGGATTGCGGAATTGGATAGCCGGATGTTTATTTATTTACCTAATTTAGTTTTTGACAAAGTATGGAACTGTCTTTTTATTTTATTTCCATAAATAAAAATCCCGGAATTCCGGTACTGTAGAACATTTTGGTAATGCAAAACTAGTCGGTAATATGAGCTTATAATAAATACCACGTGCTAATTTAGTAATTTAGTAATTTTCAAACAATATCACTACGTTAAATTTGCAGTCTCGTATTTTCCCGGGATTTTTATTTAACAAAATGTATTTTAAAAAGCCGCTTCCATAATTTGTGAGCCAAAAATTAACTTTAGGTAAATATGCATCCGATTATCCGATCTCTAGAACTTATTATACATGTTTATAAAATTTTATAACTTGTAAATGTAGGCATTCAATACCAGGTAAGTAGGGGACCTACCCAAAACCGGAAAACATGGCAAAAGGCCTAAGACACAAAAAAGTTTGGAAACCACTGAACTAGACTCTACCTTGTTCCTATTGACTTTATGGCTAGGAATGAGAACGGCTGCTCCTCAGGAGTTAGCGTGGTGCAGATTTGTACATCAACTTAATGTAATATAACGCATTAAATTAACCATTTGAATGTATAATTTTTCTTTTTCTCTCAGGAAATAGAGGGGGAAAGGCCTCACTAGGAAGCACGAAACATGCTCAGGATAGCCCTACAGCGAAGTGCCGCATATATTATGTTAGACTTACAAATTGACCAGCATTGCCTACTTCTACAGCATTAGCCTACCAATAGCAAATAGCATATGGCGCGATGCAAAACTTCACATTAAGGTATATCGAGTTACGAGTAAACAAACGACACTTACACGAAGTAAGACATAAATCCCGTATTTCAAAATATGCCATTATATTGTTGCGATCTTCTTTCGGTTTCGATTATAACAAAGCCATCAATTGTACTATAGGGAATGGCAGATGATGTACAGTAAAATACAGGTGGCAGGGAAGAGTATATGCGGGGAAAAGGAAATTGCATATGTTGCTGAAATATCTCTCAATTGGTTACTTTCCTACTTTCAACTGAATACTTATGTTTTAATTACATATCTGAATATCATAACTTTGAGTTTATTTTTACATAAATTGTCTTGTAATATAGGAAGTATACATATAAATGTAGGAAGTATACATATAAATGTAAAGTAAATAGTAAAGTTGTTAACTATTTTGAGGAGAAGTTAAAAATTTTTTAAAACTGAGTATAATGATCCCATTGAAATATATGAAGAGCGATATAATCTTATATCCTAAATATATATATATAGTCTAAAATTTACAGACATCTAAGGATTTTCTGACAACTTTTTCAATCCAGCAATCCACTACGCCAGTATACACGACGCCTAGGAACATGCAACACTACAACAAAAGCTATTTAAACCATTTCTGAAAGTAAGATATTTTGTGTGATTAGTTTTACAATAATTTAAAAAATGGTAATTTTGTATGATAATGTATAAGGACGTGATATTGGATTTGGATGGGGCATGAGATAAATATACGTTTCTGTATTTATTCCAAAATTTTCGGCCATCTCGCAAATCATTGCTAATATTTAATGTCATGTTAATTTCTTGTAACATACCACATTTGTCTTCAGTCACGCAAGATCCGGTCGAGTTCCTGTAGTAGCCGTCGACGCAGACGCATCTCCTACTGTATGTCATTGGTTCCACAGCCAAACAATTGGCAGCACCCAGCCTGAGAGTGGCGCATGTTGTCTCTCCCGGACAATCTGGTAAAAGGCGGCTCTCTGCGTGTGGTCCACATTCCTGTTCTGTTAAAATTTACATAAGTTTACATAAAATTACATAAAGAATCCATGTGGTACATAGGCATTGCATTCTAGTTGTTGAATACAGTAACACAAAATTACTTTTTTGAGACCTGGAAATGAGACCTGGCGACAACATGGCGAGAATGTTTTTTTATTTTAATTTTCTTTTAATGATTTTATAGTGCCTTCACAGATGTTATTGAGTCAAAATATTGTGTGCTCCTTTTAACATTATAATATTTGTGCCTATCAAAATTGATGTTCTTTAGTATGATAAATGTGCGTTTCCAAAAAAAAAAAAAATGTACAACATTTAAGTATAAAATCTCTGGTTTTTGCATTTTAAGTTTGGTAAATAATTTAAAACGGAAGTAAGTGAGAAATAGAGAACACAAAAAAAATATGTGTAAAAGAGATTTGTCGGTATATCTGAGACGTACATTTAAATTGTACAACTGTTAACGGTTCTTGTACTTGGGAAGATATTGTATTATTAGAATTGATGAGAAACCTCCTAAATTTAGCTAACCTCAGTTTCTTGTCTTTACAAATATTAAATAGTCGCATATTCAGCAATTATATTGTCATAATAAATTGATGCAACCATATGCGTTGCATATACCATATTATAGTATTTATTCGCATTTTAATTCTCATCATAGCTGTTTTCAGTTAAATACATGCCACAATATATATATATATATATATATATATATATATATATATATAATATATATATATATATATATATTATATATATATATATATATATGAAAATTTCAAAACACTAACCATAAATTTGATTAATTCAATGATTTTTATTGTTGCCACGCCACCATGGATGGACAACGTCACGCGTTAATACAATATTATAAGGAAAAAAATTTTAGTTGATAGATTAATATTTTTGCATACAAATTAGCAAGACTGACGAAAAAATCGGGTCTTTGCTAATTTGATTTCGTTTTTCTTTTCTTTAACACAATTAGCTTGTAATAGTCTATTATAGGATAATTTAATTTGTAAGCTAACGGATGTTTAGCATAGGTTTGCACTTAGAATAAAAAAATACCACTTAATTTAAAAATTTTATTAGTGTATGAATTGTTGGTTGTCCTAAAAAATAAATGAATTAACTGAACAGACATAAATAAAGTTCGTTCTCTGAAAATTCTAATTCAAATTTAAAAAAGTGATACATACTTTGTAGTCTTAAATGATGGCAATCAAAAATAATCAATAGCAATCTCGAAGAGCTAATTAGTGTACGGTGTTTTTTTCAGTCCGTCTGCAGCCAATACAAACTGGATGTTTTGCTATGCCTCTATGTGAACATGACTCGTAAAATTATCCTTGTGAAAAACATTGTGTCCTTTAAGTCACAAACATCGTTTGTTCTTTCGATATTTTTTATCATTTCGAATGCCAATCTAATTGGAATTTTAGCGCGTCGAATCGAATCGAATAGAGAAGAAATCGAATTGCCAATTCAGTGGATATTATTGGCATTCGTAGCAACAATACATTACCGGCAAAAAAACCGGCTACAAATTACTTTTTCTACAATGTTTTTAATAACTAATCGCGTGCCATCACACTACCATGGTGCATTTAAATTAAAATATACTTAGATAAAATAGCCATAGTTATGTACAACTTTCAACTGTATATGATGCGGTGACATGGCTGACAAATCGAATGAGTTCGAAAAGTTAAATAATGTACAGCTGTGTCAATATTGTAAACTGTATCCTAGCAACAACTATAATATATGTAATATATTAATAATTAAATCAATGAGCTATGATGAGAACTATCTTTCACATTTTTAAGCGCCAAAAATAGCGATTCCATTGGAAATTAGGACCAGGAGACGTATTTTTGAATCGTTAGACGTGAATTTGGAATTCGAATACGGATCGTGCGCGAAATTATTTTCTACTGATTACAATTTTATAGATTTTTGAATCACTCGAATTCAGTGTTGTCATTAAGAACAAATTCTTAATTAAATTCCGTTTCACGCAGAAAATTTCAAAATTACAACAACGAAAACAAAAATCCGGCGATGACTCACACGTTAAACGGATCATTGTCAGCGTTGGATATTCTACTAGTAGAAATCAAAAACGAGTGGGTTAAATCACTCGTTGTACAACGCACGAAATGAAAATTCATAAATAGTAATTCGTATACGAATCTCACGATTTCGGATGCGAATTGGTTTTCTATTGTTTCGAAAATTCGTCTCCAGGATTGCACTGAGGAAGTAACTGCTACGATCTATATGCAAACACGACTATTTTTAACGACAATAAGAAAAACCAGAAAATATATTTATCTATCAATTCTTGCAAAAACAATATTCTATGAATTCTCAATTATTAGCTGGTTTCATTTTTAAATTAAGAGGCTGTAATTTATATATTTATACATTATTACTTTTTTTAAATTATACATTATTATTGAATTCAATTTTATTTTTATTGGCATATTTGAATATTTTTCATATTATTTGCAATATTTTTTTAAACAAGTGTGTATTTTGTAAAAAAAAACAAGATTTACATATATAGATAGTAATTCAAACAAAGCGTCATTTTTAGGCTTACTACGAGTATGACGCCATGGTTACAAAGGTTTTCTCAAAGAATGTGTTTAAGCAATCCGTGACCGCTAACGAACATAAACTACAAAAATAATAAGTCACCGTTGCTTTCACACTATTACTCATATAATTCATGTCAGTATCAAACAACAAAGTAAGATGTAATTAATAGCGATTTTGCCAACCAATTATGTTAATTATGGTACTACTAACTTTCATTATCGCACTGCTCTGTAGGAACGCACACCCCCATAGAATTCCTTAGGAAGCCATCTTTGCATACGCATTTGAATTTAGTCGGCATTGGTATAATCGCTGGACACCTGTGGGTTTCGTAGGTATTGTTACAGGTCCGTTGCGGGGGGCAGATGGGTACGCGGCGATTTTCTTCATTAACACCACAATTGGCTGAAATTGAAATCAACAATTGGATACCACTTTATTTTTATAAAATTTGAAGCAGCTAATTGCTTTAAGCAGTTTGTCAAAATCAACAGCTTATATAAAACCGTCATATAAAAACGGCAAAAAGTAAAGCGAGAAAATATAATTTTAATATTTATATTGCTGGAAAGCAATCCTTAATAATATTATAAATCGGAAAGTGAGTTTTCACGCTTTCACGCCGTAACTGCAGAAACGATTGCTTTGAAATTTTGCAGACGTAAAGATAAGAGTCCGGATTAAATAATAGACTACTTTTTATCCCGGAAAAATCGACAGATCCCACGGGATGTGCAAAAAAGGCTTCGCTCAAAAACTACTGCACAGATTTTCATGCGGTTTTCATCAATAGATAGAGTGATTCTTGAGCAAGGTTTTGCTGTATTTTTTATCTCAGAAAACTGGATAGTACCACGGGAAGCGCGATAAAACCTTCGCGCCATAAACCGACTTCCGCGCATATGTAGACGCGGGCAAAAGCTACGACCCTTAACCCTCTATAGACCCAATCCCGAAATACACGCGGGCGAAGCCGCGGGCAGAAAGCTAGTAAGTTATATTTAATTAACTTCTCACGATAGCACACAATTAGTTTAATTAATACAGACGTCATAGCATTTACATCAAATAAATTGTATAAAGCTGTCCAATGTTATAACTGCGTGGGCTCAGTGTAAGCAGTACTTACAGTTTAGGTGAGCTATAAGTACTGGTTGTCTGCTGCATAATAAATCGCTCTTACTTACAAATACCCCCTTTCAACCCCTTATAAACCTTAATTCCAAATAAAAAGTAACCTATATAATTTCTCAGACTCGACTCTACTCTCTTATTTGTGTTTCATTTATAAATTTATCGTATTTGTGGCTTAATAGATTGATTTATGTTTTCCCTTTAAGGAGTCTAGGATTAATTTGTGTCATGATTAGCGCTGACCTAGCAACAAATTGATATTGCGTTCGCTTTCAAAAGAGTCCAAAGAAAATTATGTAATTTGGTGTAAAAAGGTATAAAAACACTGTCAAAATACTCATGATTTCAAGTTTCAGAATAATAAAAAACGAAAAATACGTTACCTGCCAACACTGCCGTGGAGACAGCAATACATATCGAACCTAATAACAAGATCCAACGCGCCATGATATCCCTTTGTCCAATGCGTCGCCGACGATAATGATTTTGAATACCAGGCACAAATTCTTTATATAGGCAGCATAATGACTTTGTATAAACTTCCAACGTAACACATATGGCTACTTCTGATTATTTTGTTTAGTAATGATTAATAATAATTAATTCCAATAAGATTAAATACGTTATTCTAAACCAAAACTTAAAAACAATATTTTAAAATAATTTTCGTGCCCTCGGTTATAAAAATCCGTTCGATGTATCGTTTGATTTTTGTTTACAAGATTTTATTTAACTATGTATACTTACTATGTAAGTACCTATATATTTTCTATGTTACTACACATAGAATATATAAACTGTTAGTATCAATTGTAAATTTCCAAACTTTTGTAATTTTGCATGTCACTTACATATGTGAGCTTGGATGACAACACATTGTTAGAATCAAAACAATTTTTTTTAACATAGCCCTATATATATATATATATATATATATAATATATATATATATATATATATATATATATATATATCATCATTCACGAGACGCCCACTACTGGAAATAGGCCACGCCCAAGGTCATAATTGTCTCCACACCGGGGATTTAACTTGGGATGTATCTTGATTAACGCCAGACCTTCGCGTGTTGATTTCCAGGACACACCGCAAGCAGCAAGCTTGGCACAGGTCTTGTCACATGTAAATTCAGAACTCTTTGCATATGTAAAAAGAAGCATTTATTTAAATGTGCTAAGATAAAAATAAAATATATCATATCTATCTGTCAATAATATCAATTTATTATATCGATAAAAATACTTGATAATAAATAGCAATGTAATATAACGCAAATAATTAGTTTCTGACGTAAATAAATCTATAAACAAAGCATACGTATAAATTATAAAATAGGTAAATATATATATTTAGACAACATTATCAGTCATATTTTTCATATTGTAGTTTTAAAACCAGTTCGAAATAAATTTTAAACTAGTTAATAATTAATTTTAAAGTAGTAGTGATTCGTGTTTGCAGGGAGAACGGATAATTTTAAATGGAATATATCTTCGTGATATTTAGGTTACTTTTTATATGACATTTTAAGAATTTTCATTATCAAATAGATGTTGGTCATCTCACTGTCAACTATGAATACGACACTTTGGAATCGGGGAAACCCGAGATGACCTTGAAACGCAACTCTCCGAATCCACTCACTTTGGTCATGTGTCAATGTCATATATAGATTTATTATATACTTAGGTATTCATGCGTCAAATCAAATGGATCATTTTCCCCGGTTTCATTAAGCTGACGCATTGACTACTCTTCGGGGAATTTTATATACCTAGTGGTATTTTATCTTTATTATTTACACGAAGAAACTAACACTGTAAATATAAAGTTGTTTTCGTGATCTTAGTAAGGCAGACAACACATTTGCTTTGACGCTTGATAAACAAGTACTTCTGGGCTGTTTATAGTTCAACGCATGGAGGTATCAAGTTGTAATTAAAATGAAATATTATGATCTATGTACAGTCCTTTCCTCAGAAATATAAGCTTCTTACGACGCATATTTTGAAATTCGCAAGGAAACCAAAACGAATAGGGTACTTTCCGTTCACCTAGTACATCGTGAAATTTTGCATGCCATGTAACAGAAGTAAAGAAAAATAACCAAAACTGTAAATTTGTAAATAGAATGTAAGTAATACATTTTGCAATCAAAACGTATATTACTTTCTGTTAATCTAAAATAACGCAAAAAAGTGCGAAAAACATTTATATCGCGAAAATTCGAAAATTGAAAGTTTCTATTTGTATTGTAAAAATAATCGCGGTTATAAACCTTTCATTTTGTTCCGATACTGGAGCTTGTAGCGTGTAAGCTAGATCCTAATATATTATGTTTCATCTGACTAGCTGACACGTGTCGTTGCGGGGCAGTTAAATAAATTTAAAATGATCGCCATATTTTTTTACTATATAGTTATAACTCATAATTTTTAGTTTATTTGCTGTGATACGTTACTAGTACCATACATAATTATTTTATATATACATAAATAGGTTTTATTGGAAAACGTGAAAAATATAGGTTCTTTTTAATCATAAGATCATCAATTTTGTGAGGACGCCCTATCATCACCAAATATTTAAAAAAAAAAAATGGCAACAACCAATAACGTAATATACTCGTACAAACAAGGGGTATCGCACAAAACTTCGGCATCAAAATTGTTGTATTTAATTTAGTCGCATACTAATAGTAAGAGAATGAAGACGTCTTTCCTAACTTCGATTCTATATTAGTCTAATACAAAAGTAATATCTTTCTGTGTAATATTTTTTTTATGATTTGTTTCATTCATTAATACATGCCTCTTTCTCATGGGGGTTCCCACTTGCTAAGATCCAAACATGCTTGTCTAGATTCCTGGTAGTAATTTGTTATCTGCACGAAAGTTTTATATTCTACAATAAATTCTAAAAACACATAAATCTATAACCTATGATATGAACAGTAAGTTAAAACGTGGAAACACCCCTATTATTGAAGTCCCGGCTACTAAAACTTTATCTGCTAACATGCAATACAACTGTAGATCAGCTACCTTGTATAATAAAATAAATAGAATGCTTAATATATACAATAAATCAAACCATGAATATAAAATCATAGTAACTGAATGGCTAAAAAATATATCTTACGATAACATCGAATCCCTTTTATCTGATCTAAAAATGCAATATAGTTAGTATACATAGCAACTCACCCAATTATTTGCCCACCTAGTTAGTATACATAGCAAATGGTAGTAAATACGTAGATGAAATAGACATTAAAACACACACGCACACAATACATACACACACGAACAACATACACACACAAAATATATGTATAATAAGTTCAAAAATTTTATTAGCTTATTAGAAATCCTTAAGAATTGTAATCTGTTATACCACATTTCAGATTAATATTATGTTAATAGTTAAGAAGGAGCGGGGGAACCTGACACAAGCATATAATAATGCTTAATAGGCAGCCCCAAACCAGAATTATGTAAAAAGATAAAAAGTTACTCTTCTGGTGTTGCGAGTGTCCATGGGCACCAAAATTATTAACACGTAAGTTTCCAAGCATAGATTTTATTACACTTTCACATAAAAATAACTGAATAGATTTCACTGAAACTTTACAATAATATAAAATGCTAATTCAATATAAATGCTAATTCAGCTACTCGAAATACTAATCTTGAATATTATAAAATAAATCTATGTTTCTTGAAAATAAATCGCACTATTGTTAATAAGTTTATTCGTATTTGCCACCATGTTGGTCATCACGAAAATCGCTGTAGTTTTGTTTCATGTAAGATCTGCAAATACAAGAACAATTCATTATTACCCAAAAATAAAATTCCGTCTATAAACACAATAATAATCGCTTGATCAATCGTTACTACTATTGTAGCGTTTGAGAAACATTTTTTTAATAGTTTAAATTTGTACTCCACAGAGTTGTGGCGAATAAATTTTATTTATTTATGTGTTGTAGATCTAATTATTTAACAAAAATAAGTAATTCTGACGCTTATTCTAGAGTAAATCGCGCAGCTTATAGCAAACTATTTACAATAACATAAAATAAATTTACAGAACAATATCATTTAAATTAATAAAAAAATATATAATGTACGATGTTACCTATCTATTTATTTTAAAATCTATTAAAATTTATATTATCTGAAGTATGATCCGTAACCAGCTGGACCAAATCGACAGCCGAGTGCGTGCGGTCAGCTTTCTCTGAACAATTGTCAGCCTAGATTTCTGTTGTTAACTTGGCATAATAATTTTTTAATCTCTCAGGAGAAGTGAGGCTTAGAATCCTCATGGTTACTACTGCAAGGAAGTCCGTGGTAGTTGATAATGTGGTGAAGCTGCTCGACCAATGTGACGTACTGACCAAACTAAGCCTAAGCCTTGCTCTTATTGACTTTTAGGCTTTTAGTGGAAGCAACCGCTCCCCAAGAGAGGGCACTGTGTAGGGACCATTAAATGAAAAATCATACTATATATTTAACATGTCACCTTTTAATACTTATGTTCTAGTCATAAAACATATTTTAAACTTGTATTCTCCACATCGGTATACGGTCAGAGCGTCAGTGGCGCTATTCTCTAGGCCTGGTTCTTTTCGTAGTTTTAATGTACTATACCTTCATGTTCGTTACGTTGATACTGACTGTACTATGGGATTTCGTATGAAAAATTATGCCTAATTACTCAAAATTGTGAAAGAAATTCCAATAAGTCTATTGTTTATTATAATATAGAAATAGTGTTCATTAAAAAACAAACATCGCTTTCAAAATACAAATAATAATGCTTATCAGCGATTTATAATAAAAACACTATTAATGCATAAGATCTAAAAGATCATTTTCTTATTTTTTATTTATTTAATAAAGAACAGCAAACAGCTCCAAATTATGAATAATTGAAAAGGAATAACGTAACAGTTGCTATGTTGTATGATAGCTCGCAGTGCTTTTCACGTATTATTTACTTTCTTAACAATTGTACTAACAAATAGTTGAGAGCCGCTGAATAAAAAACAAGACTATATAATTACTAAATTAATGATTAATGGCACATAACACTAATAAACAAATTAACAATTTTGTAGAAAGAGCTTCTCGGAGCTTTTGAAGAAATAAATCTACATCACTAATGTTGAAACATGCGTTATAAGTAGAGATCGGATAATCGGATGCATATTTACCTAAAGTTAATTTTTGGCTCACAAATTATGGAAGCAGCTTTTTAAAATACATTTTATTAAATAAAAATCCCGGGAAAATACGGGACTGCAAATTTAACGTAGTGATATTGTTTGAAAATTACTAAATTAGCACGTGGTATTTATTTTCAAAAGACCGAGGCTCCGAATTCATTTATACAACTATGCATACGTATTTATGTTCTGCAGTAGGTACCGGAATTCCGGGATTTTTATTTATGCAAATAAAATAAAAAGACAGTTCCATACTTTGTCAAAAACTAAATTAGGTAAATAAATAAACATCCGGCTATCCCATCCCATCCAATTCCGCAATCCCGGGATTTTTATTTAACAAAACAATAAAAAGCCGTTTCCATACTTTGTCTTAAACTAACTTTAGGTAAATATGCATCCGATTATCCGATCTCTACTTATAACTAGAGAACTTTATTTAACAAAATGTATTATAAAAAGCCGCTTCCATAATTTGTGAGCCAAAAATTAACTTTAGGTAAATATGCATCCGATTATCCGATCTCTAGTTATAAGTGTGCATCATTCGACGGAGCCGCACGTGCAATTCGGCGTTACTGCTACACTGGCAAATAGACGGCCTGTATGTACATTTCTAAGTATTGCAAATTTATTGATAACTATTTTGTTCAATATACACTCATGAACAAATCTAGAGGAACGCAAAAAATAGTGTGTATAAAACAATAAATTATGGACATTTCGTTATATACATAATTTTTTTTACAAAATGAATTATTTTAATACAATTAAACCATCTTATTATTAAAAATCGTTTAAGGAAATTGCTTATCAGAAATTAAGACAGCCGGCTTGGTTTGGTTTAGTTTTTACATCAAAATCTCATTTCGTAAATGCTTACTAATTTAATCATTACAATATATAACTATATTGTAATGATTCGCAAAATCGCAATCATACACAAGGTTTAAGGTGTCTTAGAGCGATTGGATATGTAGAAAAATATATAATAAATTTTTATTTATACAAACTAAGAAAACAAGTTAAGAAAAAGAAACTTGTTAAAAACAGCAACGGGTCAAACTTTACATGTTGACCTTGTGATAACTATTATGTCAATCGTAATATGTTTGCATTTGTACTACGAAAATCGCCGATATAACAGGTGACATAGGAATTGTCTTGGTTGATAAATTAATAATGAGAACCTTAGTATGGCATGATAATAATTCTTACAAATTTCCATACAGATAGAAAATTTCATATGCATATATTTCAACCTCCAAATTGTTTCCTGCTTCGTGCTAAAATTTAAAATTAATCTACATTCAATAATGCGCAATCTATTTACGTAAAATAGATATCTTTCGTAAGATGTTATTATCATGTTTAAAAATGAGCTTTGGAAATAATACTTCGGTAATTAATTGCTTTTAATAAACAACTATTTATTTGCGTCTAGTCTCGAGTGATAGAATATCATACTTACTTAGCAATAAGACACGAAGCA
The DNA here is from genome assembly GCA_036419045.1 of Scirpophaga incertulas. NCBI lineage: Eukaryota > Metazoa > Arthropoda > Insecta > Lepidoptera > Crambidae > Scirpophaga > Scirpophaga incertulas. The sequence goes on along the minus strand of CM071639.1, from coordinate 7,735,530 downwards.
GATATGATTTGTGGCATCTCTAGTACAAAAACCTATTTTGAACTGTTTCAATTGCTTCTTTACAAAATTTATACCATGGGTTCCATATGGGTACAGCGTCTTCAAGTTGTTAGCGTACTAGAATTTTGTACAAATACAAATATGTGGAAGGCCGTGTGAAATCAATACATGATCTCATAACATATACATATCGTACATTTTAAATGCTTAGTATGCTCAAATGCTTAGTAATATATATTTAGTTGCAATTTTGAGTCCAAATATCAATTTGGACTCAAAGTTGCGTGGGAAAAAGTTTTTTTTTTTTTTTTTTATTGCTAAAGTTGACAAACAAGCAGGCTCCCACCTGATGGTAAGTGGTAACAGTCGCCTAGGGGAAGTCCGGGCAAAGTGGACACCTTAACCTTTGACAGCCCATGTAAAGAAAATCTAAAGACATAGAATTAAAGGCAAAAGTGTTTGGAATCAGCATTTATTAAAGTTTCAAATAAAATCAAGAAAAACAGTGTAACATCAATACTTTACCAATAATTATCTATAATATTAAAAATAGTATCACAATCCACTTTGCCCAACACACCGGGTAAAGTGGACAACACCATAGGGCAAAGTGAACACATGGTTAATTAAGGAACAATTACCATAAAAAGAGACAAAAATCAAAAAATTATAATAAAAATAATGAGAAATTATAGGAACTAGTCAGTTATCAGTGCAATGGTCGCAAGTAAACGTATTCGTTCCTTCAAAGGCCGTACATTTTTCGTGACTCCATTGCTTACAGGAAATACATTGGATCCTATCATGAAGTGGTTGCCCATTGACTTCAATATAGTCTTCTCCACAAAAGTTGCATGTGTATTTTTCAGTATTTTCGATATGTTTAGATTTCTTCCTAGTATTTTTGGTAGTTTCAATATCTTTGGTCGTTTTAGCATTTTTGGTCTTGCCAGTACTTTTTTTAAGCGTAGGTTTTGTTTTTGTATCTCTGTTAAAGTTCTGCAGTACTTTGGTGCTTGCTTTATCAAATTTTATCTAAGTATAAACTAATAAAAAAATGTGTAAAATAAACAATCAATAATGATAAAAATGTCTACCGGCTAAATCGAATACTACTGGGCAAAGTGGATACTATATTCACTTTACCCGTGTTCATTTTGCCCAATAGGTACATTTTGAACTCAACCTAAACTGAGATGAAAACAACAAACAATATCTCGTCAAAACTTGCTGTAATTCAACACAAGAACATGCACTTTACAGACATTATCACTTCAAAACGATAACGATATATTTAAATACATAATTAGGAAATTACTTACTTTGAAATATCGTAACAAATGACTACTTTTTGATTTTTTTTGTTTTATTCACAAACGACGCGTGACCTTCCGCTATCTCTCTTTGTTTTCGACTGAGGGGTGGGGAGCGAAACTCCCAACAGGAGACGGACATGTTCATACGCGAATTTTGGAATTATTCAGGTATTCACTTTGCCTGAGCTATTCGCTATGCCCGGACTTCCCCTATAGTACATGTGGTTCCCACGAGATTCGCAGCAAATCTGCAAACCTCATAAGAACCACAGTGTACGTTGCCAACTTGTGACATAAGATGTAAAGTCACAGTACCCAGTAATTTCACTGCCTATCTTACCCTTCACGCCGGAACACAGCAAAGCAAACCCTGCTGTTTGGCGGCGGAAATAGGTAAGACGGAGGTACCCATGCAGACGACCCTGGTACAGAGTCTACCTCCTAGAGTTAAGTTAGGGATCTCCCTAAATCTATTAGTACGGTGACTCTATTTAAATTTGATTTAATATTTGTATGGTAATGAATGGTTTTCTTCTTAGTGAAATTAATATAATTATATTTAGGGAAATTGTAGTTTATTAATTTCACAGTAAGTAGTGAACCTGTCGAGATCACCTTGTCAAGCTATATAGCTCGACATGTTCACTATATACATACATATAATGTATACAGGGTGTCTCATTCAAATCGGTCAGTATGGGAAAGTCTGAAACTATAAGACATACGAAGATCTGTTCTGAGGAACCATGTCATCGATTTTAATAACAAGAAAAACTGCATTTACAATTTTAAAAATCATCTGTACTCCGTTCGGGAATCGAACCCGATTGTTGTGAAAAAAAAAACCTACACTATTTCTATTTAGATATCGATTGTGTAGGTCTTAAGCAGTAAATGTCTCTATGAAACATGATGTCTAAAATGAATAAAATGCATTGTTTTCACATACTTTATTTTATTTTAGTAGGTGCTCGAAGTGACCCCCGCTTTTTTCAATACAATATTCAACACGTTTAGGTAACGATCTTATAATTGCATTTTGTATCTTCATGTGGTGAATTTGCGTTAAAATTGTCTATGGCAACTTTTAGGTCTTCAACGGTATCATAACTTGTTTTGTACACTTCATCCTTAACGTATCCCCATAAGAAATAGTCTGGAGGCGTTAAATCGGGCGACCTTGCGGGCAAAATTTGGTAGGACAAAAATGGCAATGTCTCTTGGCAACAATGCATTTTATTCATTTTAGACATCATGTTTCATAGAGACATTTACTGCTTAAGACCTACATAATCGATATCTAAATAGAAATAGTGTAGGTTTTTTTTTCAAAACAATCGGGTTCGATTCCCGAACGGAGTACAGATGATTTTTAAAATGTATGAATGCAGTTTTTCTTGTTATTAAAATCGATGACATGGTTCCTCAGAACAGATCTTCGTATGTCTTATAGTTTCAGACTTTCCCATACTGACCGATTTGAATGAGACACCCGGTATAACAGCTTGAATATGTACAGCTTTAATCTTCCATCAAGTTTATATAAACATCAAATTGAACTCCAATCAGACTGAAATCGTCAAAATAGGAAAAGCTCGAAGATTCTCGGTCCTCGACCAAAATACATGAAACAGCACTTCTTTTATATAGAATTGTCGTGCTATTGACTATTGTGAGCTTGACATTCTCGCGTATTAATTCCTGGCATAATAATGGAAAGGATTCTCATAAACCTAAATTCTTCTTGCCAAACTGTAGGTAAGTAAATTTTGATACTATAAATTTACATATATGGACCAGAGAGAGAGAGAGGACCAGAATTAGGAAACTACATAATATTCCGCACCATTCTGTTATATTGGTTGTTATGAGAAAGTTCTAGTTTCCGTAGTGTATTTTATACACCGTGTAAGATGAGTTAAAAAAACGTAACAAAAATATTGTAGATCGTACAGAAACTACAGTTCAGGACGACCAATCAATTCGTTCATTTTTAGACAAAATACTTACGTTGTTGCAGGTTATGTGGGTTTTTGTCTTTGGAAAACAAAAACAACATGGCCAGATTAGGTCTTTATTTGATTTTATTGTAAATATTATGATGTCTTCGCGGATTTTTGTGCACATGATGTGGAATCAGAATAATTTATTAATTTAACATTAGAGTGATTCTTCGAACCCTAAATTTTCGTTGTCTTGAGGTTTATTTTTGTAAGTAACTGACAAATCAGTCTGCAATTAATTTTATAACATATTTCCGACTATTGTCTATCTTGCACAAGTTATTTTTTTTAAATAATATTTATATAAATATTTCAAAAAAATATTTAAAAGTAGTTCTTCTGACTAATATGGTGTGTCCGTAACCCAGTTTCTTGAACATTACTAACAATAACATTATTTCATATTGATAAATTGATGTAAATTATAATTATTACGAAAGAATATTAGTTGTTTCTTTACACCAAAAAAAATGGTACTAATATTTACGATTGTTTATTTATAAATAAAAAAATAGTGAGTGTCCGGCACAAAAGTCTGATTCATATTCACGCGCTTCACTCGAACGTACCCAGCTAATTAAGAAACATGAGGCGACCCTTTCCCGCGCTGGGGGTAGCCAGTGGCTCGGTTGACGTGGTCGTGGCTGAGAAGTGTGGCTGGTTCGTGTCGTCGCGGAGATATAAAGGTAAATATCTGATTCATATAGCCTTGGTACACCTGTGTTTCTGATTAGTATGTTCGTTTTTATAATTAAAGTAAATGGTTTTCAAACTTGAATCTGCGGGAAATATAATGCCATTGGGGAACAGAAACCTATGTATAAATAACAATCTTTAATTACACACGTGTGATGATTTATCGATGTTTATAGGTAAAATTCTGATTGATATGTGTCTGATTCATATGGTAAAAATACCATATTAATCAGAATGTCACACATATTGTTAATGAAACGTTACATTGGCAGCACGTTACGCCTGTAACAAGTCATTTCGTATGAACCTAATGTTATTTACGTGTCGCATGTCGTAGCAGTCCTAATAACGTCAAAGGGGTTTCATATCTATCGACGACAAAATTTTCGAAAATTAGACTATACCTGAAATTAAAACTAATATATTGGTATTAAACTCCGTTCGTCTAGGTAATAAAATAAAGGTAAACAATAAAAACAAACTTCGTTTAAATGAGAGTTTAAAAATAAAATTAATTAACTAAATAACATAAATAAAATAATAACGAGTGGTTAATGAAACTACCTACTTACTCAACTATTTGTTTTAGCGGTAGTTTATAGGCTCAAACTACTGCTTAGACGAAAAGGGTAATATACTGTAACAATATATTAACTTTTAAGACCGTTATAACGTAACGTGATAAGTCGTGGGTTCGATTCCCGCTCAAGAATTTTTCTTACAATTTTTACTCACCTTTTAATAGGTATACATTATTCATAATTGGGTTGAAACGTCAGGTCATAATAAGGTATCTGTAACTTGAAATTCCATAAAATATTGAAATTTCAGTCATGTGTCAAACAGTGTATTATTTGTATACATACCTACTGTAGTGGCAAATACAAATACAATACTGTACCTGCATGTTGTCAAAATTGAGACAGTCTTATTTAAAGGCATTTTTAAGTATGATTATTAATAAATTTGTAATCTTCGTTTTTATATTACAGTACACAAAAATGCCACCAGTACTATCTAAGGAAGAAAAAAGAGAGAAGAAGAAAATTGCAGAACGTATTAAAAAGTAATTAATATTGTGATGATTGATATTGTCAAGTGCCATATTACGCTGTGATGACTAGATTTAGGTATTATGATAAGCATCATGTGCATTTACTGTGATTTTAATAAATAATTGACTGATTTTTCTAACTAGAATTTCATTTCTATCCCTAATTCTGATTCATATGTCACAGATTCTGATTCATATGGCCCCAAAATTTTTAAAGTTAATTATCTCGGAAACCATTTTATCAAAAAGTGTGCCTTTTTCACACATTGTATCTTAGGTTACCATCTTTCGTAAAAATATGTTTTATAAGCTTAAATGTGAAAAAAAAATTAGGCCATATGAATCAGACAAAGAACGCAATTTCGGAGAAACACTCATTAGCTGTAAAAATTTTTGAAATTTGAATTTGGAAAAATATGTTCCATTGCTAGTGCGAAATGGAAATGTACAGTTTCTGGTTTTAGGAAGCCATATATATATATTTTTTAATTTGGCTTACATAACATAGAATACATGTATCATTTTTGTGCAGGTGGTGCAGAAAGATCTGATAAGTATTTACTTAGTGGCGAACTACTTAGAACTATTGTTAATGTTAGCGATAACATATGAGATATACTCAAAGTCTAAAATCAAACTCAAACTCAAATCACTGCATGAGTATACAGTCAAAAAAGGGTTGTACTGTTGAGCCCACTCAACGCAATCCCTCTCTAACTGTACTCAAGTAGTGATTTAAGTTTGAGTCTCATTCTATAGTACGGACCATAGACTATAATTTTATTTAATTCCGACGCTATTAGTAATACAATAATTATATTACTTGCTTTAATTGTCACACTGCGCTCTAGGGACGCAAACTCCTTTTGAATTTCTTAAGTATCCCAATCTGCATATGCATTTGAGTGTAGTCGGCATTGGTGTGATCGCTGGGCAGTTGTGGTTTTCGTAATTGTTGTTACAAGTCGGCAGTGGGGGGCAGATGGCGACGGTGCGATAAACTTCATTGACACCGCATTTCGCTGAAATAAAAACCAACAACTGAAAAACACTTCATTTTCAAAAAGCCAGTCATGTTTCTATTTATATTAACAATAAAGGTAAAAGCCTGTGTTACAGACAGATTTTATGAAAATCTAATTCAAAAAATCAATCTAAAAAACATTGTTTTGCGCAACCAGTAACTGCATTCTACCTGTTGCTACTATGTTTCAAAATTTGTATGTAACTTTTTTTTAGTTTGGGTTAGATGAAACTAACTCTTGGTTGAGAGATTTTAACAATTCAATCAAAAGTTATGTAAGCTTTGGTACTCAAATTAGTCAGACTATTCTTAAATAGGGTATAGCTTTAATTTAAAATATGTACACAAAAGATTTCAGGTCAAAGAATTACAATATTGTATAAGTACAAAATTTTGGTATATAAACACTTGCAAATAATAAAGGTACTGACAAATTGCACAAATTATGTGACAAATCCAAATTCTGTGACAGTAGCATGATATGACATAACGTTTGCACCGTATTTATTATTCTTTTTTTTTATTTATTACTATCGAGCATTTTTGAGCTATCCGTGGAAATACCCATATATTTTTAAAGTATTCTTAGTTTATTGTTTCTTTTAAAACATTTCACATCAAATATTTTATTTATAATGCTTATGGAATAAATTTAACCATTTTGCAATTGAAGGGGAAAATTTCGAGTCAGGGAAAGGAAGCATTATGGTGTAGCGAGGAAAATGGGGAGATTTTAGACATTTTAGCAGTTAGAGTAGTAATCAAAATGTTATTATATTTTAGACTTTGATTGAAACATGACTATCAGAATTAAATAGATTAAATGCGACGAAACTGTAATCGTGCTGGCTGTTTATAAAGCATTAGCTTGGGCTTAATATTTACACGACATCTTGCAAATTAATTTTATTCAGAAAATATCTGAAAAATTGTTAACATTTAAGAACCCGTAAGAGCAAGTAAGGTGCAGGTCTTAAATCATAAGAGACAATATTCAAAAACGAATTGTTACACTGAAGGCACTGAATGTTTTTTTTGTCCCAGCTCATAACGTGACTACTGTGGTGATTTTATATAAGTCACAAAAACATAATATTTTGATTGTTTGTCTTGAGCCGCTATTGATAGTCAAAGACATAAACGCCAACTACATAACTGTCACTTGTTTTGACATAGCATGACAATTGTTTAATCAAAATTTCTGCAAATAATTTTAATGATCAGTTTGCTAGGCGTAGTGACACTATGGCAGTGCTTTCGCGAAAGCGGATCCTGCCATGTGCCTCGTATGGGCCCAGAGAACACCGGGGGGTTTTAGTAGGTAGGCCGGTCCTCTCAGACCGGAGAGCCCCATACACGGCGGCGTCTTGCCACCACGGCGTCATGGCGTCATAAGGAGCATTTCCCATCTCAAAAAAAAAAGGCATAGTGACACTATTAGTCAATCCGGCAATGATCTTGCCGCTCCTGAATGAGTTGATAGTGTAGAGTGTAAAATAAGTAACAGTTGTAAAAAGAGACTTTTGTTAGTACGGTCGGCCAAGAAAGTGGTCTACCACCCTAAGGTTGAAAATCATTCGCGCGTTATAAAGTAACAGAGTTGATTTTCCCGTGCAAAAATATTCTGACAAAATTGACAGATTAATAGCTGTCAGATTATTTTAGGTTTAAATGTCATCACTCTGCATAATCTTAAAAAGGTAATAAGTACAGGAGTTCAACCTTATCGCTATTTTACTCACATATGAAATTTTGTCAAAACTGGTAGACCACTTTCTTGGCCGACCGTACCATACTCAGAGAGCCTCAGCTGATTCTATTAGTAATACAATAAGTAACGTATATAAGTACTTACGTCTATTCTCACACTGCTCTTCAGGAACGCACACTCCTTTTGAGTTCCGTAGGTAGCCAACTTTGCATATGCATTTGGATTCAGTCGGCATTGGATCGATATCTGGACAGTTGTAGTCTTCATAAGTGTTGTCGCAGGTCGGCATCGGGGGACAGATGGCTACGGTCCGATATACCTCATTGAAGCCGCATTTGGCTAAAACAGATATCAAAAACTTATAAACGCCTTATTTCAACATCACCACCACCGCTCTCGTATAGCGCAGGGTGAATTCCATTAAGTTTCTTTGTATTGATGACAGTCAAGTGGTTAGTACGCCGGTTTCAAGGTGTTGCCATCTCTGAGTTCACGGGTTTGAACCCGTGAACATCTGCCATACAAACATCTGCCCCCACCGGAATCAAGTTCCGGTGGGGGCAGATGTTTGTATGATCAATTGTACTCCAGTTGTGGTTGTTAATACATATTTCTAAAAAATATTTACATATGTATAATATATGTATGTCTATCCTTTATCCTAGATCCCATTACACAACCCTTACAGAACTTACTTTGAGGTAGGCTAATTAATGTTATTGTAAGAAATAATTATTTATATATAAATATTTATTGTGTAAACGGCATATGGCCTATAAAATTCTTAACTTCAATATAACTATAGATACGAGTATAAAAACAAATTAATTAATTATTATGAGAGTAACATTATTATGTATAATATATTTTTATAAATAGCCACGGAATTGTCATCGCGGCTTTTGGTTTCTGTCTGGTGCATCTGTCTGGTTTAGTTCCTTATATTTTTCATTAATCGTTGTACTAGTTTATTAATTATTTTATATCTTTATTTACGTTTTTGCGCGTACATATTTATTTTCGCCCCACACTACGATTTTTACCATATGTCGTGTCACAAACAGAATCTCACATGCACATGCGCCCAAGCCGGAACAATTTCTTCAGATTATACAAAATATTTGTCCCGGGGAATCGAATCCGCGACCCGTGGCACAGTAACCGAACACTCGACCGCTGCACCAACCGTGTCGTACAATTTATCGACTTCACATCCCTTTTCATCATTTTGAATCCATGACAAAGTGGTCTGTTTTTTTGGTGGACTGTAGATGCATAGGTCGCTGGCTCAATCCAGGATTGAAGTCAATAATTTTGTTAATATAAAATTTTAAGCGTAATTTATTTTAAATGAAAAATTAATTTAAAAAGCGTAAATTCAGGTTGTCACTTATTATTATTAAATAGATTACTCCTTACTTTTCTAATATTCGACGACCTACATAGTCGAGTGGATAGTACACCGGTTTCAAGGTGTCGTCGCCATCTCTGAGGTTCCGGGTTCGAATCCCGGTGGGGGCAGATGTTTGTGTGATGAATTTGCATTACATGCATTTGTGCCTTATCATGGTTGTTGATATATATTTCTATAAAAAATATTTATATATGTATAATATATGTATGTCTATCCGTTACCCTAGATCCCATAGCACAAGCCTTACAGACCTTAATTTGGGCTAGGGTAATTGGTGTCAGTGTAAAAAATATTTAAAAAAATATATTTCTAATATACTTGGTGCAGTCAAATCTCACAAATATGTAAATATTTAAATTAGATCAGCCGTATATTAATACTATATTTAATCTATGGAATTTTACAAACACTGCATATAACTTATAAATGGCTTATCGCAAGTGCCACCTATGTATCAGGCTCGGAATAGTCCTCGATTTGTCATTGGGAAAATTCCTAACTATATATTAATGAAATTGTTTTAATAGGAGTAATAGGTACTCACGGCATTCACTGATTGGCACACACATGCCGGAGTCATCTCTAGCGTATCCATCGTCGCAGTAGCATCTCTCGTTACACCTTACGTTAATTATCGGGCAGTTGGTGCGATTCTGCTCGTTGAGAGTGCTGCATTCGTTGTCGCAGGCGCTGCCGCACGAGAAGAACTCGTTGGGCTTGGAGCATTGGTCTGTTCAACGTAGTGGAACGTAAAGATTATTATTTTATGTAAACACTTACAATCGAATATGAAATTATCTAAGTACACACAATCTCATGTGTTTAACCTGATCCTTACGACCCCGGAACGGCGCCGGCAAGGTGTCAAACCCTCCGTTCGTACGCCTAAAGCTGAACATAGCCATCTGCGGCTTCATAGGTCACTCACAAAAAAAGAACAGTCTCATGTGTGAAAGTTAAGAAACTATAACTAAACTATACTCTAACTATACCTCGTAAAAATACGAAACAGCCTTCCGCTAAATAAAATTGATGAAGCACAGTAACTTTTTTGGTCAACTATATGCAACCATGACAAAGATACACTTATAGGTAAATGTATTATAACTGTAAAATCAACAAATAGTTCATTTATTTGAATTTAAATGTGAAAATTGTATTCATACGAGATATATGAAATGAAGGTAATAATATGTGTCGCTTCCAACTTTTGATTAAGGCGATGCTCACGCGGTCACTTCGAAGTAAATTGATTTGTTCTCATGTTCTCTGAGGACTGTTTAATTATAACGTTATTGTTTTGTTCCGTCTTTCAATAACATCATAAATTAAAAACAGATAACGTATATTAACTAAGTCAGGATTAACATAACTTTCATTTCACAACAACGGCGTTATTTATTATATATTATGAGTTGGTATATGCATGTCGTTTTTAGAATAAGTAACTTAGGTGAATGGAAAGGTCTCAGTAGTTATTATTTTTATTGAAATAAATATATGTGTACTATACATATATATTACACAATTTTCATGTAAATTTTAATATTTTCTCAAAATTAATAATTTATATAGAAGTAGACCTAAAATACCAATTTAAAGTACACATATAATGCAAATATTTTACTCTTAAATGTGTTGTTTTATTATCCATCTTGTTAAAGATGCCATCAAAAAAATCGTTAAATCTTATTATTTTCTCGTTACACTCGTCAATTATGTTGTTATTATTATAACAATACTGTTACGTTTTTGGTCGTTTACTTATACATGTTTATTTCTGTTCTATCGCACATTCTAAACCTATTGAAATTAAAATATGGAACATTCTAGAAATACTGTTTCCTATTTTCCTCTTGTCTCTAGCCGCACGGGCTGGGGTATACATCTGTCTACATTACAAAAAATATGATTGTTTTTAATCACTTTACATGATAAGTTTAACTTACCACATTGGGCTTCTGAGATGCACTGGCCGATAGAGTTCCTGTAGTAGCCAGGTTGACAAACACATTTCCTCTGACACGGTTTGTTGTCTCTCTTACAAAATACGTTGTTGACACGGTGCCGGCAGGTTCTCTCCGGGGGACAGGGCTTCACGCATTTCTCTTCTTCGTTGATTCTACACTCCAATGCTTCCAGTTCTCGTTCTGCATGTTAAAAAGGATAAGAATTTCGTTTAATTAAAATGTATAATTAATTGCAGGAATAAAGGAATTTAGGATAACCCCACTCAATCATCACGTACGAAACTGAGCACATTGTATATACATTGAACTACATGTCGCTTATAAATAAAGTAACTACTACTTTTTAAGACATGCGTTGGACCCAATAAATAAACTGGTTGTTCCATTAAATAAAATAAACTTGCTGTTTCAAAGTAAGTTTGTAGAGAATACTTCGACCAAATAGGTGATATCCTGAAGGAATGTTAGGTCAAGAGTACCCGTAACTGACTAGCGTTCATGAAAATATATAAACGAAAGTCGAGGGAGGTAGCAAAATACGTTTGCTTATTGCCCATTGCTTTTTTTTTTGTTCCCCTGAGGTAAATGCATTAAATTTTCATTTCATTATTTTTATTGTACAATAAAGTATTATATATAAATTGCATACCCCGGCTGTGGCGAGCCGGCGGTTATGTGGGGCTCTCCTCCCCAAAAAGGGGAGGCCTACCCACTAAAAACCTCAGGGATTGCCTTCCTCAGGCATGTAGGGAAGCCCCCGGGAACATCAAGCCACTTCCGGGAACCCCCAGCCTCCGCTCCCCTGCCTAGAGGGGAGCCCTCCTCGGGGGAGGCTACTACCTCCCCCGGTCTCCTCCACCGACGTCGCTCCCCAACCACGGAAGGGGCGTGGTCCATCCCGGGTTGCCGTAGCAGTCGCGACTTCCTTGCGCCCGCCGGCGACCCGCGGCGGCGCCGCCTTCTTCGAGCGGGATCGGCCATCTCCCGACCTCGCTCGGCGGCCTCCTTCTGGAGCATCACTGCTTCACAGAAGGAGGCCACAGCCCTCCAACCTCCCTCGTCCGCCAGCATTGTCGCAATCAATGCCGGCGGAGACAGATCTCGCCCGATCTCTGCGACCAAGATTCGGCGCTCGGAGGCCCACGCGGGGACTCCGCCAGCGTGTGCTGGGCCGAGTCAAGGTCGGATGCGCAGTGGTGGCAATGTGTCGATCCCTCCCGTCCTATTCGACACAGATACCTACTCACCGAAGCAGCCGTGCCCAGTGAGTATCTGAGTCAATCGGTAGGTGACCTCCTCCTTCCCGTGGAGCCAACCTTCGAGGTGCAGGAGTACGGCACCGACGGCCCGCTGGCGCGCGCAGATCCGTAATTCGAGCTGCGCACGCCAGGCCGCCACAATCCGTCGGTGCCACTCCCGCTTAGGCACTTCGTGAGCGGGTTGCAGGGCGCTCCGCATCGCTCCCCCGGCCGACACGCCACGACGCATACGTCGCCGCGTTCATGTCGGCCAGGATGTCGAATGGGGGGGAGCGCCCCAGAACCGTCGTCGCCTCGTACGAGATTGTACGGTAGCCTCGTACGATCCGTATGGCCATTATCCGCTGCAGGGTCCGTAGCAGAGCTCTGCAGCGGGGGGTACCTATGTATATGTTTCAATGTAAAGGATTAATATAACTAACAATAGTACTTTCCGTACTCCATTTTAAAATAATTATTTCTGTTGTTATACGCTCACTGCTGGACAAGCCTGCTTTAAATTTGATTGTATTCTCCGAATTATGAACAAATAAAATTTACATTTCTAACAATTCAAACTAAACTACTTTGACATAACGATTTTATTGTATTCAGAAAATAATGTTTTTGAGCGATCCGTGAACGATGCCGACATTTTTATTTACCGACCGAACAATGTTCCTTTAATTTCAGTCGGTATCAAACATCAAAGTTTAAACATAGATACATAGATTTAATTAATGGCGATAGTATTATACTAGTAACCTTCATTGTCGCACTGCTCTTTAGGAACGCACACCCCCATAGAATTCCTTAGGAAGCCATCTTTGCATATGCATTTGAATTTAGTCGGCATTGGTATAATCGCTGGACACCTGTGGGTTTCGTAGGTATTGTTACAGGTCCGCTGCGGGGGGCAGATGGGTACGCGGCGATTTTCTTCATTAACACCGCAATCAGCTGGAATAAAAACTAAAAACTAAAGAAGACTTTACTCACATATTAATCTGAAAAAAACTACTTACTGAACTCTTTAAATAGCTTATTAAATCAATAGCGCACACTCTTCAATCGAAGGAATATTATAAGCAGTGATCTAATAGTACTTTCAGTGATAATGGAATTGTTTCAGTGTCCTTCTTTCTGTATAAAGTAAAGAAACTTTTACTTTTTTTTTGTATTTTCATACGACATTACAGAATTAGCATAATTGATATGGACAGGACAATTAATATTCACAATAAACAAATTGTATTTGTACTGGCGGTTTCCAAACTGCGTCAACTCGGTGTAAGTTGCAACCTTTCTTCTACAGGACACAGGAGTGAATAAAAAAAACGAACAAAATGGCGACACTTATTTAAAAGAGGAATCGAGAAAAGATTTGACCTTAAATTTGTTAACTTCATTACTCTTATGGCCGTTTTCACCAACCTTGTCTTAGCTTAGGTGACTCCTAAGTGACATGCTGTCACTTTTTATATTAACTGAAAAGAGTGAGACAGCATGTCTCTTAGGAGTCACCTAAGCTAAGACAAGGTTGGTGAAAACGGCCATAAGAGTAATGAAGTTAACAAATTTAATATATTATATATATATATATATATATATATAATATATATATATATATATATATATATATATTAACAAATAAACAATGAATATATAGTTTAATTACACGCGTTATTATATCAGACGTACGAGTACTCCTATAATTCGCTTAGCATACACACCAATTAGTGCTAAAATTAAGCCTTTTCAATTATTTATATTTACATAAAATCATAAGTCTAATATCTTTGCATTAAAAGTAGCAGAAGTATCATTAAAAGTTCATATCAGTATTGAATTACAACAATTTCGATTACGTGTTCGCGTTCAAATGTGCCCGAAGAAAATTATATAGGTACTTAGGTGTGAATTAAATGCATAAACCCGTAAAATTGATACCTAATTATTTCAAGGTGTTTCAAATAATAGTATAAAACGCCATTACTTTGACGAATCAAATTTATGTCACTACATAATAGATATATGTTTCATTGATTTTGTATGAAATTCGAGATTTAATTGTAGATCAATGAATGATCAAGTTTTCAGTACACGTGGAAAAGAAAATCAAAATAATCAAAATAATCTTTATTCAACATAGACCTTTACAGGCACTTATTGACGTCAACAAACAATACAAAAAAAAAGCTTAAAAAAAAACAAAAACCTTGTCCGTACGTACGAATAAGGAAAAACAAAAATATATTGACTCGACACCTGTTCGGAAATTGGGAGAGCCTTCTCGAGAAGAACAGGCAAGAAACTCTGAAGGTCAATTTTTTATCTCCTCTTTTCAATGTTAATAATTATAATAATATAATATAAAAATACAATATAGTATAAGATACAATCATACCTAATACGATTACAGTCGTATGTATGTACATACACATATAAAAATAATACAATATTATAAATAATGTTGTTACCAAACATGGCTCTATGAATAGTGTCCCTATTCCCAAATAGTGTGATCATTTAGATAGTCACTTACTTTATAATAACCTTTACTCATGAGTGTCTTTTTGATATGGATTTTAAATTTATATAAAGGCAAATCAATGACACTTTGCGGAAGTTTGTTAAACATAGATATACATTTCCCCAAGAACGAACAGCTAATAGAAGCAGAACAGCTAAAAGAAAAGAAAAGAATGTTACCTGCCATCACTACCGTGGAGACAGCGACACAGGTTGAAGCTAATAAGAAGATCCAGTGCGCCATGATGGTCTCACTGTCCAATGCAGCACCAATAAAAATGCTTTCGAATATCCGCCACGAATACTTTATATAGGCAAATAGTGACGTTATATAAACATTGAATATAACACTTGTGACTACACATAATTAATAAAATAATTAGTATATGTTATATAATTTTTTTCTGTAAACATTGTTTGTAATTTGATATCATACATTATTGAGAAGATTAGTTATTATGATTAATAAATAATTCTCGTGTCTTGGACTATCGTGGGTATAGTTACATTTTAGCTTATCCTATTATTACTATTATAAAGGCGAAAGTTTGTAAGTATGGATGTTTGTTACTCTTTCACGTAAAAACTACTGAATGGATTTGAATGAAACTTTACCATAATATAGCTTATACGTCAGAATAACACATAGGCTACAATTTTTGAGGTTTCTATGAGGTCGTAAAAAAAACACATTTTTTGCGCTTACATTGCAAACGCTGACTAAATCCTACCAGATAGATCAAAACAATTTACTACAGTATTGTACAACTTAAAAAGGTCTACAAAAAGTCCGTGATGGTATATGTTTATCTCTTAGGAATAACCCACAAAAGGAAAAAGATCGTTAAATGTAGTTTATAGGAGCATACTGCAATAGCTACCTATAGGCCTATGATTAGGGCTCTGCAGTGCTTAGTTACCGTATTTCTTACTTATTACTAGACTAGACGGGACGAACCTGAAGTCCACGCGATCGAAGTCGCGGGCAAAAGCTAGTTATATATATCTGAAAAGAAATATTATTGTATGCACATTAAATTGAATGACAATTCCGGTCCTATGCCTTAATTATTTCTGTACAGACTCGGTCCCCCCTTTGTTTATACCTTACATTAGTACCTACTTGATTTTTTGTTTCTGACTCTCATTTGGATACTTTTGTCATTCTATATTCAATATGGCGAATTGTCGAAGATGGCGGAGTAGTTAATTTTTACTCACTCCTATGTTATCAACATTGAATGAAAAGGACTACTGAGAAGAATAAGAAAATATAAAGAATTTAGTGGCACTTGGTTGCCGTGGTATCCATGAGGATTCCGAGGAGGGCTCCCCTGTATCTGCAGGGGAGCGGAAGCTGGGGGTTCCCGGAAGTCGCTTGGTGTTCCCGGGGGCCTGAGGAAGGCCATCCCTGAGGTTTTAGTGGGTAAGCCTCCCCTTCTGGGGAGGAAAGCCCCACATAACCGCCGGCTCGCCACAGCCTCTGCATTTTCCTCAGGGGAACAAAGAAAAATCCATGAGGATTATCTCAGCCTCTCCTCACCAGAGGGACAAAAAATTAAACAGTTCGCTGTGTATTAATTCAAATCGACTATTCGACTTATTTCGGTTCGAAATTAATTTCGAGTCGATTGAAACGGCTTATAGAAGACTCGTGTTTCTAAAGAGAAACAGTTATCCGAGAGAACTATTATAATTGTAAGATAATTTCGCCAAATTTAAGTTTCGCTGTATATGTGTAGATTAATGTTTGATCAATAATTTCTAAAAAAGGGTTATAATGTACATCACGTCTGTGCTGAGGCACAGTGAAAGCGGGCTTACCCTATGAGGCTTTGAAACGCGACCTTCGAAACCCATTTCAATTTAAACATGCAGCAGTATCACGTCCGCTCCACGCTAGAAATAAAATGAACCACTTCGTCATGATGTCGGCGAGGTCACGCATTAAGCAGTCTATGGGGAATTACGTTTTTTTCTGTGGTTTGATGTTTGTTATCTACACGACTTGTTTGAAACGTACTGTTATTTACCAATTCCAATAAATGCCATCATCCGTTAGAGCATAAAACCCCAATTTCATAGTTAAAGACCTATTATTAATTATGTTCAACATGTTATAAATTTCAGACTAATGTTGTTTCTGTCAGTTTCACTTTTTCCAGTGATACAAGTAAAGCCATCTATTATGACTTTTTAAACGGTAGAAATCAATACAAGGAGGAATCTATTCTTCCTTTAAACACTTATGATTTTCAATTTTCTTTTTGAAATGGGCGCTGGCGTTACACGAAACATAAAATTAAGTACGTTAGGTATAGGTAATTATATGAGTAGTCTCTTTGTCACCAAATGAGTATTGGGATCTCTGGTGTAGTCTAAAGAAACTGAAAATTGAACAGACGCTTTAGAAAAAACCTCCCTTAAAATTAAAAACATGTAAATAATATCCTACCTTCATCCACTAACTCAGTAGTCCTAAATGAACCTCTCATTAATAGTTCAGCAATATGAGATGTTGAGCACCACAAGTATATAACTCAAGAGCAATGTTATTACACTTTTCATGAGATAAAAGTAAACAACATTATATGTTCACACTATTACGTGCCCTAGGATGCCATCGCCGTTATAAAACATTCATATTCAGTATCCTTCCAAACGAAAATACAAAACTCTGAAAACGATATGTAATACATTCCACTCCAAAATTGACTTTTGTGTAAAGAATTCAAGGTAAAATTTTATTCCAAATTTGGCTTTATCTTCATTTACCATCAGGAGATAAGCTAAGTAATATTTAAAAGTAGCATTTTAAACCAATTATTGTTTAAAGCAAATACACTTAATTCTTAACTTGACATAAAAGCTGTTTAATTGTTAAATAATATAAATGAAATTATATAGTTCTGTTATAATCAAATGCTGTATCACATATTTGTTATTTTCCCTGCTGATTTTGACAAAATTGTGTTATTTGAAATATATCGCATAAACACAATGGTACGCATGGCGAGTTTGTGTCTTTACGCAAGTACCCTGACTTGCAGCGACAACCGAATTGAGTGAAGGGACCGCCAAAACATGCACGGTCGTTCATAAGAACACCGTCGCATGTGTCTTTACACTCCGGTTTCGTTGGTACATAATCTTCGTTTATTCCACAGGTAGGCCCTGAAAGTTATTAATTAATTGAACATTTTGAGAAAATGTATGGCGGTCCGAAAATCTCTTGGACAGGTGAAATTGTCGTGAATCTTATAAAAAAGGCACATTGTATCGATTTTATTTTTTTTGGAGGTACGTATGCTAAAGCCTCAGATGGCTATATTCAGCTTTACTGTGAGGGTATTTCTGGAAAGTGCAGGAACTAAAGGTTCTGCGCCTTGCCTGCTAGCGACCCAGGCGCCATTCCGAAATCGTTAGAGTAAGGTCAAAAGGATACTAAAGTGAATTGAACTTGTTCTCAATTTTCCGATCACTTGTACCATCTACTTTCCGTGTTCGCTGCTAGTTGCTATCACTATACAACATCTAAGGTCTGCTACAATAGCTGCATTACAACATTAATAACAACATGAACAGTTCATTCTTTGACTCTTTCTCAGTAACTGATAAATTGAGATGAAATGAGATCCATATATTTTTGAGTTAGACGTCATTTCACACATAATACAACATATCCAAAAATCGGCCGATTCTGCCGAAAACCACGATTTTCTAATACAGACTTCAGAGCCCCCTAGCGGGAAAATGAGTCGTTAACTTTTTTTGCGACCATTACATTTTTTGCTCAGCTCGACCAGGAGAACAACATATCCAACATTTAGACCTGGGTCCCGAAAACCACTTGGCCATATAAACAGTATCATCTACTTTACCAATTTGGTAAAATAAATCTAATGGTTTTTCATGTAAATGAAATTAATAATTACAGTGAACACTAAATAGAAAAAAGACAAATATACTAGTATTTAAGAGGATTTAATACAATAAATAATTCATGATTATTGTCGAAAGTTACGAACATTATTAAGTTACAAATTTTATACAAATTAAACAAAAAAAAAATTAATGATCAAACAACATTTGACAGTAACATTTTATTTTAAAAATTTAGGAATACATGTCATATATGCAGGATTATAATTCTGAGTTTCTGTTTTTGTAATTATATTATATATTATCGCTGTGGGATTTTCATATTTTGGAATTTTTATGCCACGATTATTCTAATTATCGCTCACTCTATCACGATTACCACTCATTTCTGGGCAGTCACTCACTCTTACACAGGTTCCGTTGGATCGGAGGTAACCCGACCTGCAAACGCAACCGGGTTGTGGTGGAGGAGCATTTGTGCAGTCGATCTTTATGACTAGGGACTTGCAGGTATCGCCTGGGCAAGTGCTCTTTTCTTGAACAAATTCTTCGTTTGGATCGGAGCATTTCTGGCATTCAGACGATGAAGCTAATTCTGTACATTGGCAAGCTGGTACACATGGAGAATTTTCATCTAATCTCAAATAGTCTCGCTTACAAATACATCCAGGTCTCGGTGGAGGTGCATTCGAGCAATCATAATTCGCGACAACAGATAGACACGTTTGAGGGGGGCATGACCGTTTCTCTTGAACGAATATCTCGTTGGGATCGCTGCAGGTAGGTTGACGTTGACATTCTGGCGATGAAGACATTTCAGGACATTCGCACATTTTTATGCATGGCGATGTCTTATTAATTCTAAAGTATCCTGATCTGCATACGCAACCAGGCTTTGGCGGTGGTGCCTTGGTGCAGTCTACACGAATCACTAACGCTTTGCAAGTGTCACCAGGACAAGTGCTTTTCTCTTCAACAAATTCTTCGTTTGGATCGGAGCATTTCTGGCATTCAGACGATGAAGCTAATTCTGCACATTGGCAAGCTGGTACACATGGAGAATTTTCATGTAATCTCAGATAGTCTCGCTTACAAATACATCCAGGTTTCGGTGGAGGTGCATTCGAGCAATCATAATCCGCTACAATAGATAGACACGTTTGAGGAGGGCATGACCGTTTTTCTTGAACGAATATCTCGTTGGGATCGCTGCAGGTAGGTTGACGTTGACATTCTGGCGATGAAGACATTTCAGGACATTCGCACATTTTTATGCATGGCGATGTCTCATTAATTCTAAAGTATCCTGATCTGCATACGCAACCAGGCTTTGGCGGTGGTGCCTTGGTGCAGTCTACACGAATCACTAACGCTTTGCAAGTGTCACCAGGACAAGTGCTTTTCTCTTCAACAAATTCTTCGTTTGGATCGGAGCATTTCTGGCATTCGGACGATGAAGCTAATTCTGCACATTGGCAAGCTGGTACACATGGAGAATTTTCATGTAATCTCAGATAGTCTCGCTTACAAATACATCCAGGTTTCGGTGGAGGTGCATTCGAGCAATCATAATCCGCTACAATAGATAGACACGTTTGAGGAGGGCATGACCGTTTTTCTTGAACGAATATCTCGTTGGGATCGCTGCAGGTAGGTTGACGTTGACATTCTGGCGATGAAGACATTTCAGGACATTCGCACATTTTTATGCATGGCGATGTCTCATTAATTCTAAAGTATCCTGATCTGCATACGCAACCTGGCTTTGGCGGTGGTGCCTTTGTGCAGTCTACACGAATCACTAATGCTTTGCAGGTGTCACCAGGACAAGTGCTTTTCTCTTCAACAAATTCTTCGTTAGGATCTTTACATTTATTTTTATTAAGACATTCCGGGGAGTTTGCTATCTGTGGACATTGGCAAATGGGAACACAAGGAGATAGTTTATTACGCCTTAAGTAACCAGATTTGCAAGCACAGCCTGGCCGACGGGGCGGTTCTTTCGTGCAATCATATCTGGACATTATAGATGCACAGATTTCAGGTGGGCATGTCCGTTTCTCAAGAACGTACTCTTCGTTTTCATTGCATCTTCGAGGTTTATCTAGACAGAAGTAAATGTGAATAAAATAAAATTTCAAAATCTATAACTCGATTACGTAAAAGGCTTTTTCAAAACGGATGAATCAAGAAAATAATTGATAAAAGAGGAAATGAAGAGTTTCATAAATTCTGTACCAGCCTGATGCGTAAAGGCGACTATCATGGAATTATAACAGATATAGATAGATTGAGAGAAGTGCCAGGGTGGCGGTGATGAATGCTGATACATGGTACATTACATTCATTTGACACGTTTGCCGCACCGGCGAGTGATCGGTTACTGTGCAAAAGGTTGCGAATTCGATTCCCTGACGGGACAGATATTTTGTATGTCCTACAAAAATGTGTTCCGGACTCGATGTACATGCAGGTGAGATTCTATGTTTGTTACTGCCTTCACGACACAGGATAAACATCTTAGTGTTGGCCCACGATTAAAAAAATCCGTGTCATATGTTGCAGGTGCTGCTTCTTGCTCCCTCTGTGCAATAATACGGCACCGGCACGGTGAATCCATGGAATGTTAGCGTTATAAATTCTTTGTTCGCCTGTAGACTTCTTTAACGGAAAGTAGTTTTAAGCTCAATGAGAAAAAATCTAATACTTTTTACTACTTTCGACCTTACGATTGATCGAAATTGACTTCACCTGGGTACCTCGAAAACTTGTAAATCATTATCAATTTACATTTTCATAATGGCGGCGATAGGAAGTAAACTATAGACACACTTAAAAACCCTACCACCAATTGTATCAAGCAGAGTATTTGCATCAGTAAATTATTGTTTAATATATATCTTTAATAAAATACAAAAACAGCAAACTTACCGGCAAAGGATACTCCTAACGTGCCTATACAAAGCATAAATATGAATGTACAGCAATTCATGTTTTATTGGATAAGCAGCAAAATGTGAATGAGGTAAAACAGGTGCTGAAGATGTTTTTTTCCTTTAAAATTAACTCGCAAATATTTAAGTAAGCTCTACAGCTGCTCAAATAATTGATATCTTTACAATCTATTTTGTTGCTTCACTTTTTTTCTTTTGTTTAATAAGCATGTTTGATGTATTCTCTAAATAACACATCAACGTTACTTGAAAACATTTAGTTTAATAATATTATTAGTTATAATAAATTACTTTCCTATTCTGTTGAAATACATAACTTTTAAAAACTATAATTTTCAAAAGTAAACAAAATTGATGTAAATAGCTCCTTTGACATATGTTTTAATCATTAATTATCATTTCAATCAACAACACTAGTCGGTCTTGCGCTACTAACGTCTTCTTCAAATCATGGGCACATCTTGAAAGGGGCCTATCAATGCTGCAGGGTGTGGCATATACCTTCCACTCGAGGACTTTTTCGTCCCAATGGCGAACAATCTTGCGAGCAATGTGCCCTGCCCACTGCTACATAAGGTTTACAATTTTTCGAGTTATATCGGTGACTCTAGTTTTTCTACAATTTCTGATTCCATCACACATATAACCCCGAGCACAGGCCTCTAAATTGTACAATGAATGACTTTGACTCTCCTTATAAGGCCTATTATGAGTATTATAAGTCATCACTAGTAATGCGCAAAAATCAAAGACTACAATATTCCTCCTCATATTCTCGCGCTATTAAATAATCATATAATTATCAATCAATAGCGCGAGAATATGAGGCATAATTTCCCGAACGCTGTCCAACTGGGTAGGATCCGTCAACTGACGGAAGTCGTCTTTCTGGAAGTTGGAGTTGGAAGTTTTATTGAGGTCTATAAGCATTGTCATTTATGGTCTCAGCCACGACTACAATATCATCAGTAAGCCGTTGTAAACCACCAGCCATTTCCTGTCCAAAAGCTTAAAAAAATAAATCGCAGCTATGAACAATTTCCACGATAACACATGGCCTTGTCTCAAACCTCGCTCATGCCGTATCTGCCAAGAATTTCGGTCCTGAAAACGGACAGATATTGCATTTTGGTACAATAACTGCAATACTTGTATATAACTAAGATCGAAACACAAATCAGGTCAACGTCATACGTCAAGCACAGTGTCTGATTAAGCTCTTCGGTTTTCTGTATAACATACCGTAGCATATACGACCACATGAGCCATGGATCCGGCTTGTTCAGTAGGTTGAATGTCGTCAAATCTTCATACGACACGATTCGTGATGTCTTTTAAGAACAGGTTATAAATATATTGTCTCAGGAGCATGATAGCCTAATTGATAATAATGATGTAATGGGATAGTTCTTAATTTGGTTCTATCCCCCTTTTTAAAGAGCAGTGTCGTCATAGTCTATGCCAAAGGCGTTTTGTTATCGAGTATGGCGAAGTTGAAGAGTCTCTGAAATGCTTTGGCCTAGACTGGTAGTCCACATGCCTTCGTAAACTCTACTGTAACTCCATTATCACCCATTGCTTGTTGTTTTTAAACTGTTTGAGATCCACACTAATCTCATACAGGCCAAAGACCGGGATGATTTCGGTGTAATGTAGAGGTAATTTGTCTCTAGGTTATGAGAACGGAACACTGTTTGATTTGTCACAAACCAACGTAACGGCAATAGCACATTATTAATCAACATTCGCGTCTAACCTGATTGTACCCGTCCATGCCAAAGCACAAACACTGCTACATACATTATACATGACAAAAATTGATATACAAAAATGAATTAATTTTTTTTGTATTTTTTCCGACATGAATTTACATTAGACCTCATGGCGGCTCTAAATAATGCCTATTGCATTCCATAAGAAACATATGAATATTGTCTCACTATATCTACAAATAATTTTGAATAAGTTTGTTTATACTGGTTCAAACAGATAAAAAATGTTGAATAATATATACCAATTTGAACAATATTAAACAAAAAAGGTTTCCTGTTACGTATGACAGTACCAGGTAAAGCAGCTCTTGGCGTTTTCTTATTTATATTGACGTCAATAAGTGTCTTTACTGAAAACGGCTATATTGAATAAACATAATTTTGAATTAAATTTTACTAGAAATTACTTCTACCATCAATGCCATGATCTAGTAATTTCCAAAACAGATAT
Organism: Scirpophaga incertulas; assembly: GCA_036419045.1. Lineage (NCBI taxonomy): Eukaryota > Metazoa > Arthropoda > Insecta > Lepidoptera > Crambidae > Scirpophaga > Scirpophaga incertulas. Next base: position 7,711,513 of record CM071639.1, on the reverse strand, counting down.
TTTAATATATAAATAATTCCTTTATAATTTGAAATACCTGAATTTGAATAATTATTCTGTTATTATTCACGAAGAGAAATCAATAAATAGATAGTCATTCATTATTTATTACAAATGTACATTATCTATTATTTTATGAATTCTTTACTGCTACAATAAAATTTGGATAGTTTTATAAACTAGCAATGTTGTATTATATCATTTTGTAGGAAAAACGGAATCGAACAGTCATTAAAATAATAAATGAATAAATTAAATTAGTTAAAACGCTTAAATGAAATTAAGGGTCTTGGAGTACTACCGGATAACAAACTGTTTTTTTTTAACTCGCATAGACAATTCAATGAACAATACCTTTAAGCTTTAAAATTAATATTATGTGTGGAAATTTTTTTATATCTGTTAATCAAATCAAATCAAATCAATATTAACTTTATTCAAATACGACTTTATAGAAAGCTCTTTTGAATCGTCAATTTTTTTCCCCTACCACTCATTCAGGACGTATTTTTTAGCTTATGATAAGAAGAATGGGCGCAAGAAACTTATCAGCTTTATCAAACGTAATAACAACATTTACAATAAATTATGCCGTTATCATACAATGTACATATGTGTTTACAATTTATACGGGAAAACAAATATTTACAATTTAGAATGTAATATCTTCCAATCAATACCAAGCATTGGAATCATTTAAATAATCCTTGACTTTGTAAATAGCCCTTACTCAGTAGCGTTTAATAAGTAAATTAATAAGTAATCTATCTATAAGTGAGTTTTTTTAATAATATATTAGTGAGATGAAGGACCAAAAACTTCCAAAAGTTTACACATGAAAGACATATTCCTATTAAAAAATTGTTTAAATGTACTATACCTGCTATACTTATACAAATAAATAATACTCTATAATATTTCAAAAAATGGTTTCAAAAAAGAGAACTACCAAAGTGACTCGAGACCCTAGGAAACCTATGGTGTTTTCCTGTAACGAACTCCGAATCTTTAAAATCAATGTGCCTGCGCCATTTATATCGCATTCTGTTCTTCTACCTTAGCTTATATATATTGAATAGTTAATATATTTGTATCGGCTAATGTGTCTGGAGAATCATACAACAAAATTGGGTCATTATTCTGATTCAAGGTTAATCATTCCATCTGAACTGTTCAGACTTAGAAAAGATCATACCGCGATAGATAATTTAGTTGAATTTGTATAGGAATAATTATGTAGGTACACCGTATAAAAAAATGTTTTTTTTTCTTACTTTCGTTTGAGCTTCCAATAACATTAATACATTAATTTGAATGTACCTATTAGTTAAAACTTGTAAGGCGAAGTTTGTAAATGAATATTGAGTTCTTTAATCTTCAGGTGTTATTTACTAGTAATAATCAATTATTTTATGTACCCTGTGAAATATATAAAAGTGCTGTTAACGATATCAATTTAATATAAATAATGTAATCAAATACTGTCCGAGAGTAACTTCGTAATTATTACAATATCTAAAATGAAATACAGAATTTAGATTGAGAAAATGGACAGACGACTTTAATTATTTATGCTTAATAAAAACAAAACAAAATCAAAGCAATTAACTTTAAAGCAATGCATCTGCGAGTAACATTGCTGTAGAAATGTTATCAGGCGTAACATCTCAATTTTATAGAACCGTAAAAAATACTGTCTTAATAGGCCTATTACAATTCTTCATTCTGCGAGATTATTCGATAAAATATGTTTGTTCGACTAGTACTGAAGTAGTAAGCCAACGCATCTGCAAGTAACATTGCTGTAGAAATTTTATCAGGCGTAACATCTCAATGCTAAAGCAACGTTACTAAAAATACTGTCTTAATTGTTCGACAAGTACTGAAAGGATTATTAAAAAGTATAATAAAATAAATTAGCTCAGAGAGACAATAAAATTTAAATTTGAATTATTTATATGAAAGGATATAACACCTGTTCTGTATGAGTCGAAATTACTTTAATCCTTGAGAAATTTGACGAACTCTCTTTAAGTTCGGACAAATGGAATGTCCTTGTCAGGGCAAATGTAGCGGACAAACCGAATAAAGGTTACTATGGTTCGTCAAGTTACCCGTCAATGTAAATGTAATGCTTTATTTAAAATACATATGTAGACGTGACGTGATTTACGTGGAGATAGTTGAAGGGATGAAGAGTAACATAGGCTACTTTTTATACCGGAAAAATCGACAGATCCCACGGGATGTGCAATAAAGGCTTCGCTCAAAAATTAATGCACAGATTTTCATGCGGTTTTCATCAATAGATAGAGTGATTCTTGAGCAAGGTTTTGCGTTATTTTTTATCTCGGAAAAACGGATAGTCCCAGGAAGCGCGATAAAACCTTCGCGCCATAAACCAACTTCCGCGCATATGTCGCTGTGGGCAAATCTGTGACCCTTAACCCTCTAAGAACAATGGCAAAAAATTTGCTCAGAGATTCCTTTAGTGTACACAAATGACATCATTACAAATGTTACTAAAATAATTTCTTATATTTTTTGCAAAAACGATATTATCATAGAAAAGTCTAAATAAAAAAATACTTTTAAAAGAAGTGCAAACGCCTAAGTATGTACCTATGTAGATAATAAATATACACTTCACTCCATGCTTCACTGACACTAGGGTAGGGACAGGTAAATGAAATAATATCGATATGTGTCGTATCGATTTATTTGAAGAAAAAATATTGATATGTCGATATTTTTGGCTCAAGGCGTTATTATGTGAATAAAAAAGAACAATATAATGTATAAAGAATATGTAATTATAATAAATAATATTATTTAATCGTGACCTTTGACTATAATTATTTTTTGTCTGAGTTTCGTCATAATAAGTCTCGCCTTAGTTCTTACACAAGTTAAAATATGTATATAACGTAATTCAATATGTATAATTTCATTGTTTTGTTTTTGATAATAATGAAGTTATCAATTCTTCTAACGAATCCAGCAGTATAATTTAACAACTCTGCAATTATTACTATCATGTGTGCGTTTAGAACAAAACCTATTTTTATTAATATTTAATAAATAAAGTTGTATTAGTTGTGATATAAATGATTTTTTGTTGAAACGACATTTAATTAAATATGAAAATGTTAGTACATTATTACAGCAATAGACATCACTTTCCGAGGTAAACCATGATTTTTAATAATAGCAAAATAATGAAGATCTTATAAAAAACTTATTTTCATCGACCCCCCATGTGTGATTGTGTGTGTGTGATGAACACGAATGAACCTTAGTCGTGGTCATAATAAGTTCTCTACATAATATTCCATTGAAACAAATCTTAGTTTTCACGGTTTCGTAGATACCTCCAAAGTAATTCGTGCTCTTCAAACACATTTTAATGATGTCTTATAATAGATCTGAGGATATATATTAAATAATTATGATATTATTAAATAATTATAGCTGTGTTTTTCACTAAAACAATAAAATATAACCATAAAGTATTTTTAGATTTTGGCGGTTTTTATTGAGACATAACTGTGAGTATTTTATATTATATCTGATATGTGGGTAGATTAAAAAGTTAAGTTAAAAAAGAAATGTGAGAGGAATAAATCAGTCTGCATCCAGCCAACCGTTGTATTACTACATACCCAAAACTTAACAATAACCTCCAAAACTTTATAAGCCGATATCTTTTTTTCTAGACTTCGTAGAATCTTCATTCTACTACCGTTTTACTCAGATAATAGATCTCTATACTTTGATATATGTTTCATGACTGTACACAAAAAAAAAGTATGAGCAAAAATTTGTTTGGGATTTTGCCATTGTTCTTTGTGTACGGTACTATGTTTTTTTTTTCGATTATATCTGTTTTTCTTCACTACCTTGTTTATGTATTGTTATCCCATTTCAAACATGTCCGCTTGATAGTCGATCTTTTAGATACTCGTAGAATGTACATACATACATGTACATACATATAAATTAATTTTGTTTAAGCTGGTTGTAACCTGTTTTATACTTATTATTAAATAAATAATCAAATGTCATATAATAACCTTATGGGGTGAATTACTAAATTGATAATAAGAAATATTCGGCTTAATCATATTTCTTAATTTCTGCTTCTATCATATACACTGCAGTTTGTTCTTCATACATTTTATGTTCAAACTTCAAATTGAAGGTGGTGGTCATATTTCCTTTATGAACTCCTCCTCTTTTACTTCAAGTAATTAATTTCGATAATTTTGATCTTCGTAATTAATGTGCAGGCGAAAAAACAAAAACATATTTTAGATCGTAAAAATGAACAATCGACTTTGATTACTTGCTTGAGAATTACAATACTAAAAAATAGCAATCTTTTAGAGTAATTTATGAGTGACATTGGTCTAAAAAAATGATTAGGCGTAAGATTTTTTAAATCCAAATAATTAATTTTAACCTTCGGGCACATCACACGTAACAAGGACTCCATGGAACGATTAGTCGTGCAAGGGAAAGTCGAAGGCAAAAGATCTCGTGGACGCTCACCGACACGATGGACTGACCTCATTAGATCTGCAACCCACTCTACAATAAATGATAGCTCCCACATCGCCGAACACAGGGATGCATGGCGTCGCATCACTGAGACAGTGCAAGACCGAGACATGACCACGACCACTCTGCCAAGAGTGAACGACTAAGAAGAAGAATTAATTTTAACACCTTTTTTTATTCTTTGATTTGCAGAAAAATACGAAAAAAAAGTTATGTCAACAAATGAACCGAAATGTACAAAACGGGCACTACTAATTTTCATAATTTACATGTGTAGGTTGAGGAAAATCCTGAAATGTCTATTTTTAAGTTTTCAATACGATTTTTCCGTGACTATTTAGGCTGAATCGATTGATGATTACTTATTTGGACTCATTGAGCTACAGTCAATTGTTCATCATTCTTACATATTATAATAAATTACAAATCGCAGTTAAAATCAATATAATCTTTATTTTCCACAGGCCTTTCCAGACACTTAACGACGAGAAAACAAATGTATGCATAAGAGAACAAAAACCTTGTACTTGCATACAAACATGAAAAAAAAACACCACACCTGTACTCAAATCAGAACGGCCTTTTTTGGTGACCAGTGCTATCAAGAGAAATCATGGATGGAATGTTTTGCAGAAAATGTATAAAGTGAAAATAGTTATTTGTGCAACAAGTGAGCAAAGTTGATGTTTGCTGCGCGTGCTGATTTGAGTCCCGAGCAAGCGAAGGATTCTGTTTGAATCACGAGCGAAGCGAGTGATTCTAGAGTAGAATCTTGAGCGTGTCGAGGGATTCAAAGGCACGAGATGCAAACAACTTTGCTCTCGTGTGACACACATAACTTTTCACTTCAGCAGCGAAATATCACGTCAATTATGCCTGACACTTCTCGTTTTTCTGTGTTACGCATACCACTTTAAACAAATGTAAAATAAATTGTCAAAAGAACAGAAAATAATTGTTAAAATATGTCTTCAAAAATAATAAGTAAGTAAATTATTGTTATTATTATTCCCTGTTAGTAAATTAAGCGAATTAAATAAAAAAAAAATATTAAAATCTCAAGAATGTATGATGCGTGGAAAGGAACTTCTGTCAATAGTTCCGTTCCGCGCATCATTCTTGAGATTTTAATAAGTACTTATTATGTTCCGTTCCTCAGAGACATTTTTTTAACAATTATTTTTCTGATTTCTTGCCAATATATTTTACATTAGTTTAAAGTGGTACCTATGCGTGACACGGAACAACGAGAAGTGTCAGGCAGATCCAATGTCCATGGGCATATTATCTTAGGGCGAAACAACATAGTCTGTATGGTTATCCCATTAGTTACTATACATAGGTTACTATAATCTGTGGTTAGCTTTGTCTCACTAGTGAGTAAAAATCGATTTTACTCACTGATTTTAAGCAGCAAAACCTTCATGTTTGAGCTACTGAAGTGAAAAATATATTTTTTTAAGCGTCGCCCCCCCCCGAAGTTGAATAGACACCTTTACAACATGAAACTAAAGGACACTGACACATGCAGAGTCTGCGAACAAGAGCGTGAAACACCAATACACCTCTTGTGCTACTGTGAACCGCTGATTCACAAAAGAAACAGACATCTGGGGAAACACATCCTTGACCCAGATGAAATAAAAACAATCCGAACTGGGAACATCCTATCTTTCTTGGTCAGTGCCCAGTTAAGGAAGCTACTGTAGAGCCTACATAGAACCTACATAGGAGGCTGGTCACAATAGATCTTAGTAGGTCGCAGTGATGCATATCAGCCCCGACTTACCTACACACGAAATAGAAATAGAAGCGTCGCCCCCCATTTGAATTTTTATATTGTGTCGTGGGTGCTGTTCCAACATACAATAGAATTTCATTTTCACACCCAGACCAGAACAAACTTCATAAAAAATGTGCATCCCGTGCAGCAATTGAACCCTCTACCCATCGCATAGTAGCCTTTCATATGAACGCTGAAAATGAAATGAAAATGATGAAACATTAGCATGCAATGCACCAATGCTAGTTATTAAAAACACCTGGATTATCTTTTCACCGGTGCCGGCGTATGACATCTATTTGTTTGTAATAATTGTTTACCACGGAGGTTTTTTTAAATAAACTGATGTTGCAATCACAACCTTTCTCGGAACACTCATAACAAGTTATTTTCCTTCACAATAGGAGATAAATGTACATATGAAATGAAAAACGAAAATCACACATCATTATCATTAACGTCCTTTGTAGCTGGGGCAGAGGGCGTCCACAGTGAGTCTCCATCCCGCACGGTCTTGAGCTTCGCATTTGATTTCGCTCCAGATTTTTCCAATGACTTTCGCTTGACCAATGACAGTCCGCCGCCAGGTCTGTTTTGTTTTTTCCTTGGGGATTCCAGTCTAGGGCTTGCCTCGGTATGTGGTTTGGATCCCTTCGGAGAGAGTGGCCTATCCAACTCAATTTACGGCGTTTGATGTGCTGGTCGATCCGGACTTCATCACAACGTTCCCATAGCTGCTCGTTGTGATCGTATGCTAATGTCAACGAATTGAGAGTGGAAGTACAAAATACTATCAATAATATTCACCACAACACACTTTTAAAGGCTACGAGCAATGAAATCGTACGAAGAATAAATTTGTGTATTCAAGAAAATGGGCACATTTCGAACAATTAATTAGTTAGTGTATCATTTTTTGTACATACTTAATTAATGTTTTCCTTTCATTTAATTTATGAAGTTTGTTAGAGAGATTTGATCCTTATAATTGACCCTACCGATCGGTGCAATAAAATACAGGGTGAAACTTTTGCAGATTTTAGTCGGTTCGATTACCAGGGGCAAGTGAATTTTCAAAAATCTTCAAAATTTTCAAAATTTTCAAAATAAATAAAGGAATGTTTCCTTTAAGTAAAACTTTCTATCTACAGTATTAAGAGTAATTTTCCTCCAGGTGGCATTACAAATTTCCACCCTGTATATATATATTGATAAACAAGAAAATAATGATCTGTACCGCTGCATGATGCCATGACTGTGGCAAGGTCAGTATAAGCAGCAGGCATGGCCCTGGTATTCTGCTTGCCACAGTACTGACATTAGGAACGAAAACAACACAACAAGAAAATTACAAAGACAAATTTCACACCAATAAATTTAGAAAAAAAATAAAAAAAGACAAAGACGACATTTACAAATACATACTCCGCGTACTGATTAAACGTGACAATAATAATAACAAGGAATACAAAATGATAAACACAATATTAAAAAGACAAGTAAGTTCATAATATATAGGTATATAATAATTGTTATATAGGTATATAGAAGGATTGTTAATAGAGTTCTTACTCTTCAAGGTTAATACCTCAAGATCTAGAGGCGTAGATGGGTTGAAGAGCGGAGCGCCGACTGGCTGGTGGCCTTGAGTATGTCCAGAACCCAATTCCCAGACATCATGGTAAAAGATATCAACCGCCGAGTGGACAGGGCGACCGAGCAAGTGCGGGGAAACCAAAATATGGGATCGCATAGTCAAGGTCACTATTTCGCCCGATACTTACACACGAACACTGAGTAGGTATAGTCAACCTTACAAGCTATTTTTCCGGAGTTGAGGAAGTGGGTTGGTCGCCGGCATAGCAGCCTCTCATACCGTATGCTACAGATATTTGGCCGGAAATGGATGTTTCGGTTACTACCTGCACAAGATCACTCGGCGGGAAGAAACGCCACTATGTCATCAGTGCGGCGTTCCCGACAACACAGCCGAGCACACTTTACAGAAGTGCTCGGCTTGGCATACTCAGGGTCGCAGTTTAAGTACGTTACGGTATAGCGTTGCGCTTCGATAACCTGTCGCTGCCAGTAATTGTAAAGTAGATGCTGGCTAGTGAGGGAGAATGAGAGGCAGTCGCTTCCTTCTGCGAGAATGTAATATCACAGAAGGAAGCAGAGGAGAGGGGGCGCGAAAATGATCCATACGCCGCTCCTCTCCGGCGCAGGTGATTGGGCGGTAGAAGGCGGGTCTATGACATCCGTCTTCCATAACCGACCGAACTGAGGCCTGCGCGCTTAGCCGGCTGATACACGTTGTTACAAGACCCTCCGTTCGTGGATTACCCTTATGTCCAGGGTAATCTTCCAAAGGCGCTAAGACCCAGCCCAAAAGCTGGTCGGGTAATCCTGGGGTTGTCCGGAGTAATTGGGTTTCCCAGTCCCTGAATGGCCCTTAGTATGGACAAACAGGACATCGAGGTGGTTTAGTGAGTATGCCCGGGCATCTGCCGGGAGAGTCCCACACGCGCCTGTTGATTAGCCAAATCAATAGGTAAGGTTATTAACTGCATTCCACCGCAATTTGTGAGATAACAAATAGCAAACTTATAAAAAAGAATTAAAAATGTAAACTAGTTGAACTCTCTGTTAGTTTACGCAGCTAACCAAACACAATCGTATATAATTCCGACATTTTCCATGCTCGAACAAAATTGAAGAGAACTGTATAATAACTTTTAAGACAAAGAAACTGGTTCACTGCTTCAGAAATTTTATAACCTTTGTATAACACTTTTGTTTTGACTTGTGTCATGTTAACTGCGTCGAAATTAAGCATGTGCTTAGGTATATACAAAAATGGCGCTATCAAACTATAGACAGCTTCTTGTACCTAGGTCGAAGAAAGTACAAGATTATTTGAACGAATCGGTTGGCTCGTTGTGTGATGATTCCAAATCAAGTAGTATACTTATGGCTCTTGCTATAGTACTTCAAATATTTTTGAGGTTTAAGAATTAAATTGCAATGATACGTACACATTTCCATATTTATTTATTATGTTAACCATCGTTTGCTTACACATATGTATGTACCAATAATTATGATATTAAACATACGCTTACAAATAGTAAAAAGTATATTCAATGGAACTTTACAAATAAAAACATAACTTAAATTGTGATCAGTACGCATAATCACTAATGTACTGTAAATCTCATAAATAAATTATTATTTGTATTTATAAGTTCGCATTTTATAAAAATACTAGATTTCGGGATTGGGTCTATAGAGGGTTAAGGGTCATAGCTTTTGCCCACGGCTACATATGCGCGGAAGTCGGTTTATGGCGCGAAGGTTTTATCGCGCTTCCCCTGGTACTATCCGTTTTTCCGAAATAAAAAATACCACAAAACCTTGCTCAAGAATCACTCTATCTATTGATGAACCGCATGAAAATCTGTGCAGTAGTTTTTGAGCGAAGCCTTTGTTGCGCATCCCGTGGGATCTGACGATTTTTCCGGGATAAAAAGTAGCCTATGTTACTCGGGGATAATGTAGCTTTCCAAGGGTGAAAGAATTTTTGAAATCGGTCCAGTAGTTTCGGAGCCTATTCATTACAAACAAACAAATCTTTCCTCTTTATAATATTAATATAGACAAAATCACAACATAGTATAAAACAAAGCCGCTATCTCTGTCGGTATATTCCTGAAACCTTTAAAATTACGTAACGGATTTTGACGTGATTTTTTTTATAGATAGATTGATTTAAGTGGAAGGTTTATATGTATAATAACATCCAATAAATAGTGGACTGGATGTGATGTCATAAATAATTATATTTTTTACTTACTATTACTGAATGTTATAAAGTAGTTAGTATCTGCATTGCACCTGTGCGAAGCTGGGGCGGGTCACCAGTAAATGTTGGTATAAATAATAAAAACCGTGACGACGCCTCAGCTATTCAGCCACCTAGCACTGTACGACCAAATCCAAATATTTCAACAGTATCTATCACATTTTGATTTGTTAAGCCAAAGTAGGTACTTTATTTACTATTATACGACGGAGGGTCACCTGAGTTAAAGCCAGGGATCGTTTCCATCCACCACTGCGCATCCGACCTCGACTCGGCCCAGCACACGCTGGCGGAGTGCCCCGCGTGGGCCTCCGAGCGCCGAGTCTTGGTCGCAGAGATCGGGCGAGATCTGTCTCAGCCGGCATTGATTGATGCAATGCTGGCGGACGAGGGAGGTTGGAGGGCTGTGGCCTCCTTCTGTGAAGCAGTGATGCTCCAGAAGGAGGCCGCCGAGCGGGGTCGGGAGATAGCCGATCCCGCTCGAAGAAGGCGGCGCCGGGCTCGGTAGCACAGCTGCGGCGCCGCCGCGGGTCGACGGGCGAACCGGGATGGACCACGCCCCTTCCGTGGCCGGGAGGCGTCGTCGGTGGAGGAGACCGGGAGAGGTAGTAGCCTCCCCCGAGGAGGGCTCCCCTCTAGGCAAGGGAGCGGAGGCTGGGGGTTCCCGGAAGTAGCTTGATGTTCCCGGGGGCTCCCTACATGCCTGAGGAAGGCCATCCCTGAGGTTTTTAGTGGGTAGGCCTCCCCCTTCTGGGGAGGAAAGCCCCACATAACCGCCCCACATAACCGCCGGCTCGCCACAGCCGGGGTATGCAATTTAATGCATTTTCCTCAGCAATTCTGGAAATCAAGCCCTTTGGGGACAGGCCTATTGTTTGCATCTGGGCAAACAAAGTAATTTTATTATCGCCACTACAGAAGGACATCTGGGTAGTATGAAAGGGCCATACACAACCTTTTGTACTATCTACTTGGGCCGGACGACGACTTGTCCTGGGACACTCCTTATCGCAGGCAAGTGCGATTAATGGTCACCTTTAAGAGCAGATGGTCCTTCTCTTACACAGGAATTAGTTGGGAAAATAGTCAGATATATCCCTAATATGGCCCTGGGGATTAATACAATAACCGTCGGCCGAACGTAACAGATCTGCTCAAAACAACTTCGGTCGAACCGGACTATCCAGTCTGGCAGCTGCTGATGGGATAAGACTTTTTTAACGATAGGGACTTTTTTATGATATGCTTTAGTCAATGGTCATGACTCGAATCTTCTAAAGATCAAAGAGCGTGCCAACCATGTGTCAGTGTTTTTACTCGGATGCTCAGAACGGCCCGGTTGCCGGCGAAGTCGAAGCCCGCTCCAGAAAACATTCTGCCCTCACGTGGTAGAATCAGCTTGTATTTGACGTAATAGATTTTTTATGTAACTTGGTTTCCTACTCGTGGTAGTGATTTGACTAAAGTGGCACCTAATTTGTATCTGTAAGTGTCTAGTATTTAATTTACTTGGAAGATTATATCACCTTCAAGTTTGTAGTATTACTAGAATTTATGAATTGTTTATATCCAATTATTTGGTGTGTATTTATATCTTAGAGCGCTACTAACATCAGTTCTTGATAAATTTATTGCAGAACCAAATTATTTACAGCGTAAAGAGTCTAGAAGAACCCCGGACGAACAACATCATCGCTACATACCTTTTCAGTTTATTTCTCTAAAACAAACTTTGCCGCGAAATTCTTAACATATTTAATAATACATAAGAGTTCTGTCCATTATTAAATTATTTTAAATGCGACACTTAATATATTAGATAAAGTTAACAACAGTATTGAAAACTGGAATTTCACTTTCACATCACCAGTTAGATTTTCTCATCCGCACAACACAAAGCTACTGTTGATGCAAACGACATGGTGTTTGTGAGGGAACATACGAGAGTTGCATTGTGCTTATATATCGTTACTTAGGCACCGGTAGCAGGTAGTTTAGTAGCATTTAGTGCTACTAAATGTTTACTACACTTTCGAATTTTATAACGTCATTTAAATAATAATCCAAAGTCCTAATACTTTTATTACATAAATGTTCACTATGAGTACGTCATAGTGAACATTTGTGTAATAAAGATTACGTATAAGCGTGTAACGGATACTTTTGTCATAACACGCGTGTTATAATTTTGTGACCACATTCCTCATTAGTCACACGTGTAAATGTTATCTCTTTGCGATAAGTCACATGACATTACACGATTTTCACAACAGATGGAATGTTAATGTCAAGGCCAGTGACGCGAGTTAAAACCACTTATAACAGTAACCTACAAAACTACTCAAATAAACATGTATTTCATTTCTATGATAAAACATGATTAGCGTCAATATAATTAGGCATTGACATTATTATCATTTCAATCAATAGGTCTTATTTCTATTTCTGCACATAACGCTTAAGCTTAAGCCTCTCCATTAACCTTTGGGTAACTCTAAGTAAGAGGTTCCCAAACTTTTTGTGTCATAGAACACATCTCACAACATACAAAATTTTAGAAATATATATAATATCTTTTTTACTTCATAGGTTCTTTTATATATATGTTTATATATAATAATGTATATGTGTTTATGTTAGAAGATAGTATAATTAAATAGAAACTATCCGTGTATGTTGAGATCTATTATTATGGACCCCCACTTTCATTTCATGGATCCCCACATTTTTTTTTGTTGACGTAAACTCCTTGCAGGTTGTCATAGATCCCTAGGCGTCGATATATCTTTGGGAATCACTGCTCTAAGCCATAATAAATGGCCAGATTTCAGTTCCGTGTCACTCAAATCAAAGACTTTTATCTGGAGGTACTGCGGTGGATGAGTCGTGAATATAATAGCCACGTAAATTTCCAAACCTGGTTCAACCGTCAATCGACGGATCCAGCTTGATCCGTCGAATTGAAAATTTACAGAAAGTTGAAACTACCTAGGTAAACTATTTATCACTAGAAAATATACTATTCCAGTATACATCCAGTATAGCATCTAATCTTCATTAAAGCGAGTGCTACATATAAATTCGACATAATTTTTATTTTGTCCATGTTCATTTTAAGACCCACATGTCGGATTACTCAGCCACGATTAGGGGATATCCGAATTGAGTTACATCAATTTATACAGTAAAGTTGGGTTATGTAGAGCTTTCGACCATAGTTAACAACTACATAAACTCTTGAGCAATCTCTTAACCATTACTTTTTTCTTTCTACTTTGTAATACCAGAAAGTTCGTACCCGCAATATTTATAGACATTCCCTAATAAAAAGTGACTAAATTCATATTTATTTAAACGAATAAATATAAAATGTAGGTACGTAACTATTGCAGATGAGAAAAAGTTGATGTGAAGTGGCACCGCACTTTTCTTCATCTTTCAACTTTAAGTGACAAAATGTGTCTTTATTTTTCTCTCAGGAGAGAAAGGCTCTCAGGAGAAATCATACAAGGTGTACGAAACGTACCCAGGAAATTGCTGCAGCGACTAGTGGTACGGTGATTATGTCGAACCCCATGCCAGCCGCAGTGGTTCTACCGGTATGACCTACCGACTAACTGACTCTAACTAACTTAGTGTTATGCCTAAATTCTAAGAACTACCTTTTTTTTTGTTCCCCTGAGGAAAATGCATTAAATTACATACACTGGCTGTGGCGAGTTGGCGGTTATGTGGGGCTCTCCTCCCCAGAAGGGGGAGGCCTACCTACTAAAAACCTCAGGGATGGCCTTCCTCGGGCATGTAGGGAGCCCCCGGAACGCCAAGCGACTTCCGGGAACCCCCAGCCTCCGCTCCCCCCAGCCTGCCGACAGGGGAGCCCTCCTCGGAGGAGGCTACAAATACCTCCTCCGATCTCCTCCACCGACGACGCCCTACGGCCACGGGAGCGGCGTAGGCCCTCCCGGGTCGCCGGCGGGCGCGAGAGAGTCGCGCCCGCGGATACGGCGACCCGCGGATACCTGAATTCTAAGAACTAGAACTATCTAGACGAATCATAAGGGCGACTGCCCTCTAAGGAGAGGGGCGGTGCGTAGCTGGCCTATAAAGGGGGCCATATGAACATGAAGCGGTGCGGGAAGTCAAAGTCCGCCGGCCGTTATCATGACAGCAAAAGTTACTTTGTTGTAGGATTATTTTAACACTGCGTTACGAGTGAAATATTAGGGCGTTGTAAGCATGCTGTCATCTTGTGGTATCACCGGCAGCGTAGATAAAATTTAATGGCATTAACAATAAGATAGTATTTACAATGTTTGTGATGTTTGGTTAGGAGGCACGAGTAGATAAACGACTATGAACTTTTAAAAATTTACTAAAGCCGAATGAAACCTTTTTTAATCTCCATGATACTGGATAATTTATGACACCAGAATACGGTAATACAGATGTCAATAAGTATGCGATACATCAAATTGGTCAACGTTGTATTTATCTTATAAGCGATTTCTGCCAATCAATTTTAGGGTGATTGAGGTGTAAATGTTTAAAAATCAAATTATGACAAAAATTTAAATTATTTACACCCAAATAATATACACATATATATATATATACATATTGTTTCAGAGATAATAACGTAATATTTTAGGGTTAACCGAGTCAAAATGAAAGAAAACCTTCTTCAAAAAGAAAGCGAAATGACACCCCTAGTCAGCTGTTAACACAAAAGAAATTGTAACTAGACGCAATGACGCTCAATTGCTTGCTGCGTAGTTTTCGTCGTACGCCGACGTAGGGCTGTCGATATTTTGTTTCTGAGAGAAAATGACGTAGTAGGTATATTTCCTATAGTAATATATTCTATTTTTTCTATAGTACCTTCACTTCGAATGGTTAGACGAAAATAATATTTCGAATTTGCTGACACGGTAAATGTCAAAGAGATGCATGAAATAATGGCGTCGCGTAAGAAACGAAAAGATGAAATATTCCTACAGTACATGCTTATAATGAAAGAATTGGACAAGAGAGCAAAATTCCCTGATTACGTATCTGTACAGTACATAGTGGATGGTATAGAGGACTATGAAACAAATAAAGTACTATTATACGACATTACAAGTTTTAATGCATTGAAGGAGAAATTAATACTCGTAATTTACGAGAAAATGAAGATCAAAGCAAATGGACAGGGTCGAAGCTTAATGGAAAACCGGCCTAGAACTAAATGGAATAGTTCGTTTGGAATGCGTGAACAACGGCACTATAACTGTACCAGGCGCATGCAAAAATGGTGTGAAATGTTTCCGTTGTAATCAGTTCGGTCATATTGGAACTAATTGCCCGGCCGTAGCGAATTATGTTTATTTATTTATTTTATTTATTTATTTAAGTTATTTATTTATGTTGGCGGCGGATCGACTGGAATGAAGTCAAGAGAGAGAGCAGGACGGCCGTATGTGGGAAATGGAACGCAAGTATGTGAGAGAGATGATTATATGTGTGAGAAAGGGATGGATGATAATGAAGTGCGGAGAGGGATTTGACAGCGAGATAGATATAAGATGGCGACGCCAAGTTAAGTAAGATCGTAGTTGGTTGTGCTCTTAATTAAAATAATATTTCAAGAAGTTGTTAAGTTTCTTTTTCTTGACATCATATCCCATATATATACATATATATATATATATATATATATATGCTCTTAATTATTATGTTATATATATTATATATATATATTATATATATATATATTATATATATATATATATATATATATATATATATATATATATATATATATACATGAAAGTCGAGAAAGCAAGAGAAGTGTGCCAGGATCGTAGCAAGTGGAGAGAGGTGGTCTCTGCCTACCCTATTGGGAACATGGCGTGACATATATGTATTTATGTATGTTTTACGTGAAAGAGTTACAAACATCAATCCTTACAAAAATTTATAATATTAGTAGGGATGTATAGAATCTTACACAAGTTTCTATTCAATGATTTGAATTTCTAGAAATTAACAATCACCTAAACAAAAAAAACCAGCTACCACCTAAACCAGCAAAACAGAACAGAAACATACGAACGGAACTCTAAAATAATTTGATCCTAACCACTTGTGACAATTTCAATTAGATTAGTAATGGTTAAATATTGACTTTAGCAGCGTTTTTATACGAAATCGCTCGCACTGCAAAGTCATTTCTTTGTTGTGCGTAGACCACCAAAGGAAAATGTCGCGGAATACCGTACTACTCTTCTCTTGCGTTATCGCAGCTGTCATTGGTTTTGGTAAGAGTTGATTGCTATTTTTACAAGCTTTTATATTAGCTTCACTTGTAACTATGTAAAAAAATCTTGGAATCTTAATTTGACCCACTTCCCGGTCTCCGATTGAGCTGAAATTTTGTATGCATGTGTAAGGCCCAATTTCACCAACAACAGATAAATATAAGATAAATATAAAGAATAAAGACCCCAGTTACTCTCAGCTAACCAAATTTACATTTCACCAACCATGTATCCTTAGAATAACGAAGTAACAGTTATCGGAGAGTAAATATTGGGAGTAATTTCATCTGTAGAATTGTTATACTTGGATAATGACGACTTGGTGAAATTGGGCCTAAGTCGGATAACAATGCGTGGTTATGTATGTGACGTCATTCTAAATCTAACATGGCGGCATTAACAAGATGGCGGATCAATTATTTTTAATGCACCACTACAATATGGGTATGAAATGAAAGGGATTGCTAAGCTTGGTTTTTTAGTCGCAAAATAAATTAAAAGTAATTTTTTAAATACATTTATTAAATGCGCTAAAATCGTCATCATATAAACATTTACATAGAAAATCTTGTCGTTATAAATATTGTATAAGTAAGTAAATCTCGCGACAAGCTTTTTTATGTAAAATAGTTTTTTAGCGCATTTATTAAAAGCTTGTATTAAAAAAAATACTTTTAATTTATTAACAAGTCTTAAGTGTCATCTCAAAAGGATTCATAACTAAATGTACTTCCGCCCTATCGAGAATTTAAATCCAATAATCTGACATCTACACGACTGCGCGTAAATAATTTGTAATATTTTTAATAGTAAATTATTTCACTTGCTTTTGTTTGGTTCTCCTCGCTCAGATCTCAATTGTGTTAACCTATTAAACTTAATACTATAGAAAGTTTGCGCAGAACTTAACTTTCGTAGATAAATTATTAGCTAAATTGCTAAGCTGGATTTTTCCATTAATCGTCTACATAGTAACAGTACTACATAGTCAATACAGTACCCCAACCAAATCTACAATAAAGATAAATAGATATACAATTCCATAATACCAATACGAATGATCGTTCGGTTTGTCGCGTCGAATCTTCAATCGCCATTTCTATATTATAATTCTCTGCCTCTTGATCTAACGCTATGCACCGTATGATATGGCCTGCATAGTGCAGCTTTCGTATATTAATTTCAACATTCAATTTATATTCGTCAATATATTACATATAGGTCCATTGATAGCCTATACAACTAGCATATATAAAGATATATAATATTTTTCCACAACCGCATACATGAAGAATCTTCCAAAAATCATCAAGGAGCCACACGCAATCTTAAAACAAATTAAATGAAAAAATGATTAAAATTTTCAGTGTTTATTGATCATAAATAATCTTAAATCATAAACTTTATTAAAATAAAATTAATTATTTTCCGTGTAAAGAAAATTCCGTGTAAGATAAAAAAAAATACTAATTATATATAAATTTCATTGAATAATTTATTTAACTGATGGAGAAAGCAGTTTTGTAGTAGGTACTTGTAGTTTGTCTTGTGGCGTAACCGTAAAGATTCATCAACACAATCTGATAAGTGTTATCTCAAATTATACGTATAAGTGATGGAGTTCCCGGACTGATAGCAAAGAAGTTTCCTAAAGACAACATCACAGAAGATAATAATATGCTGAGTAATTTATGATAGATATAGATTAAATTATTGATGAGAATTATGCTTTTGACTGAACGTCACTGTGAACCTTACCTGAAACTGAGATTTACCTTTTTTTTCGAGGGGAAATGTTCCTTAAGCACCGTGACACCGCGCTGGCTAGGTGCGGCCGTGTGTGGGGCTCTCCGGTCAAATGGACCGGCCTACCCACTAAAACCCCCCGGTGTCCTGTAAACCCATATCGGGGCGCGTGGCGGGGTCCGCTTTCACGATTCTACCGCCACCAAACTGCGATTTACCTAAAAAATCGTTACAAAACGACGTGTAATCAGCTTCGTCCAAATTAAGAATAAGATATCACAATTTCGGTATAAAAGCGAAGATAAATAATCTATAGATATTAATAAAATAGGAGGATCGTCTGTCTGCAATTTCCAAGTACTGTCCAGGAGACCTATTTTTGAATTACGAATGCGATTTCGAAATCACCGCTGACTAAATAGTCAGCGGTGACTTTGAGGTCACGGATTCCTAAACATCCAATTTTTGAAAGTCGAGCGCAGAGCTGCCAACATAGATAAAGTACACACATAAATGTAAGAGTTCGGTTCCACGCAGAATGTAGCCGCTGCCAGTTGTTGCCGGCTTAACCATTGCGGTTATTATATATATATATATATGTAATACACACACACACACACATATATATATAATATATATATATATATATATATGTATGTGTGTGTGCTAAATTCATATATGTATATTGTATATATAGACTGAAAAATCAAACAAAACACAGATAACATTTCCACAAGTATGACTTGATTACAAGTGGGTGAGGGCACTCGTAATGAAATCACAGCTGTGACTAAGGTAGTCACATCAGTGATATTCAAAAATAACAATTATTGAAAATCGGTGATTATTGGTCACATCGGTGATTTCGAAGTCGCATTCGTAATTCAAAAATAGGTCTCCTGGACTGCGCGACCAACTCACGCGAGAATGTCTTTAGCTCCATCTTTATATAAAGATATTTTGCAATAAAACTGAAAATAAATGATAATTAAAATAAAAATGCAAAAAATTAAATAAACTAATCAACTTTATTGTTAAATTCCACGTGAACAAAGTGCGGGTAAAGCTAGTAATTATTAATAATAATACACCAGTTTTACCAAAACCGTTATAAAATTGATGTGAAGGGATATTCCAGAAACGTAAAAGTATTAAATTTATATAAAGGTCAAAATTCAATTCTACATAATTAAAAATTACATTCCATTTATTGCTTTTCACTTTTACGCCGAACAAACAAACTATACATGCCTAACAAAAATTTATTAACATTGTACATGTATTCACGTTGTTATCACTATAATAATGTATATAATACTTAATATTCGGAATATATAATTCTATTGAAACACGTGTGTCAAGATACAATGAACTGTTTTCGTTTTACTTAGCGCCTTATTTACCAATTATCTTTTATCTCAACTCATGGGTGAGACTGGCCCCCAGGAACGCACTTCGACCTACTCAAATCTTTTTTACTTCCCCTCTTATTAGTCTAGTCTGTAGCCTTCCGGTCTTGGGTATTTCATACCCGTTAACTTTAGTCTCCTGCAGACTAGAGCATCACTGTGACAAGTGTTCCATGCTTTCCTCTTGGAACTTCCATATCCCATATTTATTAGCTTTTCTAAAATTATCGCTCATTAGGCGGATTTGTGCCCTGCTTGAGTTCAGTGCAAAATTGAGCCAGATTTCCGTGATCATAAAGCTCTTGACATGTGGCATTTCTTTATCATATGCATCAATTTTGTCTTGATGTCTTCTTAACGATTGAGCTCTTAGGCGTGCACTGACCGTTTGAGTTGTTAAGCCGAAAAATAATTCCGGACCCAATAAATGAGTTTGATGTCCTGTTCCGTTCTTTATGAACTTTATGTTTCTTAGACCAGGATGGCATATGTTTCAGCCTACCCATACTACCCTGAGGGTTTGCTCGCCCTTTATGCCATTCCGCCCTAATTGGCATGTGTACTTGGAAGAGTCAGCTAAATATGTATTTAGATGCAATTCTAAAAAAAATGTAGAAACGGAACTAACTTTGTTATATGATGACAACATTCCTAAAACTGTATTACTAATCTGTAATTTATGTAAACAAAGTAATTTAATTTTATTTTGTTATTCGTAATTATTGATTACAACGATATATTTGTATAAAATACGACAGAATATATTAAATATGAAAAAAAAAAAACAACCAGAAGCTCTAACAGAGAGGTGATCTTTCATGTTTATAAGCGGACATCGCTTTTGGGGTTGCTACATTAAACAACAGTGTAACTCTATTTATTTCTATTCTATTTTGATAAACTATAGCGTGTGTATTCTCATCTTAATGCTTTTATTCCTAATATGTCGTAACTGTTGCTCATTCAAACTCCATAGTCATGAAGTTATAATCCTATAGAGCGCTGGAACTAGATAGGTCTCCTACCATTCATAAATACGTAAAAAAATATCATGGGGTGATTCAATACCAGGGTCCTCTGCTCGAGCACCACCGTCTTACCTATATTTGCTGCAAAATAGTAGTGTTCACATCGATGTGAAAATTAAGATAGGCAGTTAAATTATTGGGTACTGAAACTTTACATGCAAGGTACACTGTGATGGTTGTGGGGGTTGCAGATTTGCTGCAAATCTCATAGAAACCACAATGTATAGCTACTCAATACCAAGTTTGCTTGTTTGTGGATGTACAGCCATAAAAAATTTGAATATATTTATAATGCTAAATATATTTGTTATACAATATATATATTTTTTTATAAAATAACCTATTAACAATTTTATTTCTACATTCCAGGAGCCGCAGACACTTCGAGTGATGGTTCATCAGGTAAGCACATAGGCTTAGGTTCACTATATCAGGATAATGAACTCCTTAATAATTAGTTACTATAATGCTGACTCTGACGGTGCCTCCTGGTAACTCTCAAGTTTTCATTAGTTAGGCTTAGCCTTCCACATTTTCGATTTAATCAGTTATTCGCAAGATGGACTTGATTAAAGTGATTGATTTAGTTTATTTATGTATGTTCCTACCATTATTGTAATATCTCACATCCATATTACCACGTCGTCTCTCTCCAGCAGTCAACAACACACGTTATATTATATTATCATCCATTATACGTTTACATTTTAGCATCAGTCTATTCTAACAGTCGTGAATTGTGTGAAATTTATACTGTTATTTATACTGGTATTTATACCATCTGTAAAACCAAATATTTCACAGCAGTCACATGTATCAAATGGCACGATGGCAATATGGGTTATCGTATAGGATAGGGCAAATTCCTATAACATATATTTTTTTTCGGAATTTCTTATACTCTGCGAATTTTATTATTGGGCAGGTTACTTCAGATACTTGGTCATTATCATTATCTATTACTTTTTTTTTATTTATTACTTTATTTTTAATTACTTTATATTTATTGCTTTATATTTAATTTAATTATTATTAAAATTTCTTACACTCACACCAATTAATCTAGCCAAAGTACGCTTGGTAAAGCTTGTGAAATGTAATCTAGAATAACACAAAGATATATCAATAACTAAGGTTAAGGTACAAAAATGGCATTCATTACATAAGCATCTCTATCGGGACTCGAACCGGGATTTCTGAAATGGTGACGTCTTGAAAGCGGTGTTTATTTGTTTGTTTATTTCTATTTTTCTTACTATGTTATTGCTTTGCTATTCTACTTAACTACATTTTGTAGTTACATATATATATAATGTTTATATCTAATATAATATTTAGTGCTTATTTTTTATTTAATTAATAAATTTATTTAAATTATCGTATATAATTATTTATATGTATTGTATTTTGATTATAGTATGTGTTGTATGAAATAAATGGTTTCCAATCTTGAAATCTAATTAATGATTTTTTGGAATATTAGCGTGATTTTACTTTTATCATATTCGTAATAAAAGAGTGTTAAATTCAGGATAGCTTATAGATTGTGTTAATAATAAACCAAAGTGGAATTACTGTCTGAAAATTGACATATGCGGATCGAGGGTGAAGTCCCTTTCACTTTTGTTTGGTGTTACCTCGCCTTCGGTAGAGTCTGGATTGGGCATGAAATCAAAATCAAATCAAAATTAAAATCAAAATAATCTTTATTCAACATAGACCTTTACAGGCACTTATTGACGTCAAAACAAACAAAACAACAAAAAAAAAGCTTAATAAAAACCTTGTCCGTATGTACGAATATGGAAAAAAAAATATTGACTCTACACCTGTTTAGAAATTGGGAGAGCCTTCTCGAGAAGAACAGGCAAGAAACTCTGAAGGTCAATTTTTTATCTCCTCTTTTCAATGTTAATAATTATAATAATATAATATAAAAATACAATATAGTATAAGATACAATCATACCTAATACGATTACAGTCGTATGTATGTTTACATACACATATAAAATAATACAATATTATAAATAATGTTGTTACCAAACATGGCTCTATGAATAGTGTCCCTATTCCCAAATACTGTGATCATTTAGATAGTCACTTACTTTATAATAACCTTTACTCATGAGTGTCTTTTTGATATGGATTTTAAATTTATATAAAGGCAAATCAATGACACCTTGCGGAAGTTTGTTAAACATAGATATACATTTCCCCAAGAACGAACAGCTAGTTTTATGGAGTCTGAACATTGGAACGGCAAGTTTATTTTTGTTTCTAGTATTCACATTATATAGATCACTGTTTTTATTGAATTTATTATATGTACAAAAACTAAATTATCATATATATATTGACTAGCTAAAGTTGAAGTATTAATTTCCTTGAACAATTCTTTTAGGGATTCTCTAGGCCGTAAACAGTATAGCACGAATCGCTCTTTTTTGTAAAAGGAAAATACTCTCAATGTCATGACATAACACTATGAAAGTAGCTGAAATAAACAATTCTTGCCGTTTCAACATTAGTTAAAAGTCTAATTTTTTTACTGCGTATGCCGCTGAACTAAGTTTGATTGTCAAAGTTTTAATATGTGGATCCCACTGTAGTCGTGAATCTAACGTAATGCCTAAGAATTTAGTATTATTTACTAAGTCAATGACATCACCATTCATATTTAAACGAGTATCAACCTGCCTTACATTGGGCAAAGAGAATTTGAAACATTTTGCTTTCTTAGAATTTAAAAACAAATTAATAATTTGTTGTGAACCAATATAGAACTCTCGAGAGAGCACTATTTACATCGTCATAACATTCCTTTTGTCTATCAACTTTGAATAGTAAAGAAGTATCATCTGCAAACAATACTGTCTCACACGATTCTGTAATGTAGTAAACAGTAGAGGACCCAATATTGATCCCTGGGGAACCCCCATCGTTATAGGCGAGCTAGCAGATTCTGATCTATTAATAACAAAAGACAACATAAAATAAAAAAAAGGATTGAATATTTTTAAGCTTATAAATTATTTTACACTACATATGCTGTAGGTACATACCAGTCTTATCCATAGAATAGTTTATATGACTCTGTTGAGTAAAATTGAGTTGACTTGTAAATTTTTTAGTTACATTGCAATCTAAATATATGATCATTTGCTAGAATATTTAAAGGTTTCTAAAGTAAGCCATTGAAAAAGTTATCAACTATCGGATTAATAAAAAAATTAACAATTTAAAAGTATTTTTGAAAATAGTATCATATATTTTGCAATAAATATCAAATAAATTATGACGAATATATACGAACTTTGAGCCGCGAACTGTGATGTAAGTTAGAGATTAAATAAGTTTTGTTTTATTTATTTACCGTGATTCATTCGTGTGCTTCGGTCTCCGAGAAATAAAAACGTTTTCGTACTAGAAAACTTTATAAAATAACGCCCGACCCGAACATAAAAATTGAAAGTTGTTGTGATTTATTCATTATACGTGCCGGTTATTGATATTATCTTGATGAAGATTTTATTGTCAAGCAGATAAGTATTTTGACTTGGTTTTTAATGTATAATTTATGTTATTTATGTTTGTAAGGTTTTTTTATTATTAATCAACATCGTGACTTTTATACCACTCGAGTTATTAATGTTGTTGGAACCATCACACCCAACTATTTCCAGTATAACACCCGCTCTGAAATATTTCATACAAAAAGTTCAAGACCTTATCACACTTGACTAAATGTATAAAAGAATAGACGTGAATAAATTCCAAATAAGTTTGATGTTATAGTTTCTCGTATGATTAAAAGTCACGTTGTTTATATGTTATGTTATGTCCATTTAAATAATAACGTTATATTACTAATAATATTCGTATATTTAATTATACAATCTTACATTTTTTAACAATATAAATATATAAAATGAACATAAATACTACTTATAAAAAACTTAAACCTCATATGCCGCTGGCAGCGAGGCAAGGCCAAAGTTAACCGGTGATTGAATTTATAATTATCTTTAGACAGATAGTTATAAATTCAATCACACACAAAATCTAACTGTCCGTGTTACATTGTGTGATACGGATAGGAAGAGTGATCAATTGTTCTTAACATTGATAACCTAAGCCTTGATTTGCCTAGCCAGTGATTGCCATTCGAGTAATTAAATAATTTTATAAAATGGTGGGTTAATGATTTATAAACCATTAACTCAAGATTATAAATAATGTAACATTTAATCGTTTTAGTTTTCAGTTCATTAAACATATTTAAATAGTTGCAATTATTTAACACTAATTAGAAACTGTGCTTTTAATTGAACCATATCTTATGGTATGTGTGTAGAACATTTATTGTAAGATGAAATCAGAAAAAAATATCATGAAATTTATTTGACGTAAATTATTAATGACCCCAGTTAAAAATGTAATTACTGATACATTTAATGTTGTGATTGTTTTAATTATGATTGATAAAAATAATACAATACAATATCTTTATTATAGATTTCGAATCGTTCTGTGCGATAAATGAAGTATTTAGATGCGTGAACTGCCCAGAAAAGTCATGCGACAATCGGGATATAGAGTTTGTCTGTCCACCAGACCGTCCATGCAGAAACAAATGTGTGTGCAAGCCTGGCTACTATAGAAATGCAATCGGTCAATGCATTACAGAAACGCAATGTAGTAAGTAATCTATTTCCATTACATTTATGTATATGGCTTTGTTTTTCTGACCGAGCGTCAGTGGCGCTTTGGTCTCGGCACTAGTCTGCGAATCTCATGATTTGGGATATAACCTTTCTTTTTGCGAGGACAAATGCTCATTACCATGCACCATGACGCCGCGCTGGCAAGGCGAGGCCGTGTGTGGGGCTCTCCGGTCTGAGCGGACCGGCCTACTCACTAAAACCCCGCAGTGTTCTCTGGGCCCATGCGGACCACTTTTTTTTTTTTTTTTTCCTCAGGAGAGGAGGCTGAGAATCCATCATGGATACCAACGCAACAGGCAAGCAGGGATGCGTTGATTATGTCGGACTCCTGGTACTGTCGAGACGGCTCGACTACACAGACCTACCGACTAAACTCAGCCTAGCCTTTGGTCCTATTGACCCTACTGGCTTTATTGACGAGAGGGCCGCACCTCAGGAGAGGCACGGTTAGCGCTACCCCATGGTGAGGGTATATGCGCTAGAAGAAGGCACGAATCTCCAAAGTGGGACCGGCCAGTATTGACGAGAACCTATTCAGGCTAAGCAGAAGGCTGCCGTTTAGGGGTTGACAAGGGGGAGCGACGGCTCAGACGCCGCCGCTTGCAGGTCTAGAAGTTCCTGCGTGAGTTGGTTGGGAGGGTCGCTAAGGACATGTCGCGGTCTACGAATCCTCAGCCGGTATTGACTAGTGTTGCCTTGTGACAGGCTCACAGTTGGTGGTATTGACGGGATGCGGACCACATGGCAGGATCCACTTCGCGACTCCACTGCCATGCGCCCCGGGGCCGGCTCGAGCTAGAATTGGTCGAACCAACGCCAAGGGGGATGATTTGGGATACCCGGAGATCCTACAATTATGCTAAGCTCCTACTGTGCAGAAAAATATTTTGAGCAACCTGCATATACCTGCGAAAAAAATACAAAGATGTATGTAGTAATTAATCCGCACCAGTGTGGTTGTCTAAAGCCCAATTACATAAAAAAATATTATTTTAGAGAACTTATTTAACTATAAGGCAATATTATAACTACAGTTAATATTGTTACGAGCTGGGGTCAGTAAATCAAACGGCGGTCTACCAAAACACTGGACTTTTATTAATTAGCACACTAACAGTCACTAATCACTTCACTGAAAGCACTGAAAGTCACTTCTTAGTTCTCCAATATCACTTCTTAGATGTTTTCGCACTGTATCGCAAAACAATACTCTCCTCCCGGCGTTTTTTTTTTTTCCCACGGTGGAGGGTAGTGAATCCTCATAGGGGGCGCGCCACCACAGTGGTCGCTATTGACAACCCTCTGGTGCTCGGACGACCTCGCACCGGATACCACCCGCAACCGGTCTACGGCGGATGGTTATGTTGGACTCCAGCAGAAGGCCAGCCTACCAACTAAACACTACCTACAGCCTTTGGTCGGGCGGAAGGCCTGGGACCCTATCGGCTTGAACTAACGCTCCCGCCCTCCAGAACGGGGCGGTGCACCCAGAACGGGGCGGTGCACTCCTCCCGGCGGCCGGACACAGCCTTATATAGTCCCCTAAGGTACTTGCCACTCTTGCCAGAACATTCGCGGACACACTCGAATGTGTAGTCCAATACATAAGCGCGTAGGAATGACGTCGCGCGTTCGGGAAGTTTCGAGTATAACTGTCTCTTCCTTGTGCTATCCTTGTCACACAATACTCGAATATTCCCGTACTATCTTTCTCGAATATTCTGTGTTTGTCTATCTCTTTCTAATGATGTTTTCTCATTCTAATACTTCTCGAATGTTCCAACTATATCTGTCTCTTTCTACTATTGCTATCTCTTTCACTCCTATTGAAATTTATGTCCTTTTACTGAAGTAGGCTTAATGGCTCATAAGGGGTCCTGAAAACTACTGTAATGTGGGTGTAATTTAGATTTTTTTAGTATGTGAAAGGGCTACTTCTGAAACGGCCTGATACGACGTTTCAGCCTGCTGAAAACGTTTCTAAGTCACAAAAAATCATTTTTGAAGTTTTACTAAGCCACCGGCGTAACAATATTATAGTAATAAAGTTTTGTGCAATTATTGATAAAATAAATTATGTTGTATTATCACAGAAAAATGTTCCAAACCAAACGAGTTCTTCGCCTGCGGTAACATCTGCGACAATACATGCAGCGGACTAGGCGGTCTAAACCGTACTAATTGTCCGTTCATATCATTGAGGTTTTGCACCGAGAAATGCTACTGCAAGGATGGATATGCAAGAGACGCCAACAACAACTGTATACCAGTTTCCCAATGCGGTAAGTTATTTAAGTTTAGGCATTAGGATGAGGTTCCACTTGAACGCTAAGCTACGTTGCTGATTATATGTTAGTTCTATTAGACAAAAACATTATAATAGAAGTTGACGTATGTTAGACATGAATGGACAAGAACCAGAACATGCATTGCATCAATTACCCCAAAAATTAGATTAGAGGGAAGAAGTTGAAAACATAACTCCATTGAATCAGTGATTCATACGCTACTTTCCCACTTACACCCATTTATATACACTTGTACCATTACAAGTATATAACATACAGTTCCAAAATTAGTATAAGTTGGACATATTTCATATACATTTCTAAATACAGAAACAAAATATAAATTTCTCAGCATAGAAAAACCAGAAATCACGTTAAAAAACAACAGAAACAGAAAATCGAACATTTTAGTCATAATGATTAGTAAAAATATATTTTCGACTTCGTGGTCCGTTATAACAGCGTCTAAGCTATGTAATTATTATTTTTGCAATAAAGCAAGCGTGCAATCACTCGATTACCCAGATTTCTTGAGAAACCTTCTCATAACGAGGCGTGCAATTGATGCAAAACAAGTATTAGATCTAGATAGCTATCTCCAGTCTTTATACTGTAGTATAGTTACTACACATATAAATATTCTGTCAAAAGAAACAAAATTTTTTAAAAACGACTTTACTGAATTATTATTAGAGTGCAGTATTTTCTCCGTACCTATCCCGCATCCCATATCCCGTTGCTATCTTTTTGCAGTTGTACATGGAAGAGCAAGCAGAGTATTATCAGCGTACATGTAACTAACACGCTTTTTCCCTCAGCTATGTAGGTCTTGTAGAAAGAGTAATTTTAAAAGCCATAATAATTTAGTTGCTTCGCACTGCGATACTCTATTGGAACCATGCCCTAATACTTTTTTATATATTATGTTATTAAATACAACCCGACAAGTAAAATGTTAAGAATTGTTTTTTTATATTAATAAAGAAAGTGAAACGAATTTTTACTTTAATAAAGCTCTAAAACATTACATCTTTTAATTACTTCATAGGCTTACTATTAATACCAAATGATTGCTTAATGAAACACTGGTGAATGATTTTGTAATCTATCAAGTCGAGTCAGAGAATCATAAATCGTACGATTCGATTACGCTACAAATAGAAATTTCTACGTACTTAAGGTGAGAAAAATAATTTTATTCGGAGCAGTTCCAATTAGAATTAATTGTTACATTGACGACTTTTCAAAATGTCATAAGAAGTCTGCAGAGTGCAAATTCTTTTGATTATTAATAAAATGGAAGGGAATGAAAGGTACAGTTAGTACCATCATTATGACAGATAATATTCGGCCCTACCAAGGGGCACGAAACTTCTCAAAGTTACAGAAGGCCCCTCGGTTGACTAATCGCCTTAACATTGTTAGAGACTATGTTAATGCGATTAGGTCACTGCACCAAGCTGACCCAGTGCTGATTAGTCGAATTCACATAAATCTTTAATTTTATTGCAAGTGTATGCAGGTTTCCTCATAATGTTTTTTTTTTTTCACCATAAGAGCTTTATTTAAACAGCCTAATTAAATAATGTACCGGAGAAAATCGACTTTAGGTCACCCGAACCTCGAGATCAGTCCGAGACTACGGCAAAGTCTAGTGCTAGAAGCATATTTTAAATAATTTGCTCCTAAATAATGAATCCTAGTTCCGTATATATAAAAAATAGGTGAGAAAAGCAATAGTCCTTGTTAATTTTCCTACTGGTTCTATCCAGTACAAGGACCCGCCATAGACTTGCGATGACGTGAGTTATATCGTTGGTATCATGAGTATAAAATATACATACATTTATTGGCAAATGATTTTCGGTTCACTCCGATTTCACGTTTAGTGCGATGCTATCAGAGAACAAAACATGTTGTAATCAATTTTTGTTACGTAATTGATTTTTAATCGAATCACATTTTAGATTACAAATAGAGGACTTCAATATTATATTTATCCTGTTTTATCTTTCATTAGGACAACCTGCTTGTGGACCAAACGAAAGGCTCGACGATTGCCCCGCTGATTGCCCAGCAGATAAGTGCCCCAGAAGCGAAAAGGAAGCTAAGAATTCTGGCTCAGTATTCTGCGCACAGCCAGACACATGTCCACCGCCCGCTTGCAAATGTATATTCAACTATCGCCGTTCTGAAAACGGAACATGCATCCCGACTAGACAATGCCGTAAGTTCTTTAATATTGTTACTTAGAATCTACTAAAATCGATAGTTATATAAGCGCTTTGCCAATCGCTGGTTGAAGTACACAACATAAATGAATGACATGAAAAACAGGTCAAAAAGAGTAATACTTTTTTTCTTAATACTAATAGTCCATGTAAAATGATAAAAAGAGAAATAAGTAAGATTTTTTTTTGGCAATTCTTTTACTTAATTGTATTTTTTTTCTCTCAACAGCTGCCTTCTCATGCAGTGGAAGGAACGAAGAATACAATCCATGTCCTCCACTCTGCCCTACCGACGATTGCAGCCAAGCCTCCCCTGATGGCAAATGCCCGTCAATAGGGAGAATCGGTATTGTACTGCCATGCTCACCTACATGCCGATGCCAGAAAGGCTACTGGAGGAAGGACGGTGTTTGCGTACCATATGCAGAATGTCGTAAGTTCTAATTTGTGATCTTTTTACAAGATGTAAGTATATATGTATATACAGTGTGTGACCTGAAATCAGGGATCTGACCCTCCTATCTCCTATGGCGCTATCAACCGTGAGATCCTACAGACAACACTCTGCCGCGCACATTTCTTGACTCCCCGCAAATTATTTTAAGTATCCATTTACACTGCGTCCCTCTCCCTATTCTAAGGCGGAACTTGTCACCTCGAATGTAATGAGCCGGTGGTCGATTTTGTCTAGCAGCACTTACCATCTCATCACGCGAATCTTGTTGTTAGCGCTAGATCAATGTTGATCGATCCATTCTGTGTACAGAATGTAGGTATGACGCCCCTGTGGCCGTTCAAAAAGAGCACTGCTCGGTCGGAGGTGTCCGAGTGCGTTGCTCCTGACTGGGGTCCCATGATATTGGATTTGGGTGAGTTGGCCTAGATGACGGCCTTATAGACTGCTTGAGCAGGTCTGGCCACATTTTTCAGTGTTCCAGGCGGCGGCTGGATCGTAGAGGTTTTGTATGACACCGCGGTCGTGGATGGTGAGATCATAACCTACCTAGTGGTCTTTGGAAAGGAACTCTCCGGCCGAAACATTCCTTCCTCCTGGTGTCCTTGGGGCGGGATGTACACCACTACCTCCGTCGATATTGAACTAATTAGAGCAAATTTCCGGGAGGAACGTACTTAATACTTTAAAGTATCGGTACTTTCTATACCGGGTTGTATAATGGCGAGCGACCTTAACATAACCCGAGTAATCGATCCTCACCAAAATTAATGGCTAAACAATGCCGTAGTTTTACCGGAAAAATAAGTGATGTTTCCGGTAATATCTCAAAATCTGGGTGCATCAAAAAAAATCCACTGATACTATCCAAAGCGCCAATAAAAGGAGAACGTAAAATTTTTATCTGACCTTGCCGGCAATAATCAACACTAAGGATACTTGCCGTAAGTACTCAATGTAAATACTTGTGAAATTGTCCCCACACTTATGCGACGTATTTTTATGGTTACCATTCATAATTAGTGTATTATTCCAAAACCGTATTATCCGTCGCAAACAAACTGCGACTTATGATATCTGTGTAAACTGTGAAAAAAAACGTTCCGAGTGTTTCTGAATAAGTACGATGTCTGCATCTCTGTCACACGAGTTGAGAAATTTGTGACAAAAAAATAGGTAAGTTTTGACTTTAATCAGTTGAGGCCATAATGATTGAACCACTAGTCTATGTTTTCAAGATTATCCCAAATTTTAGACCACACTCTGGATATACCTATATAGGTATATCCTTAGAGCTACATATGTAGCTCTAAGGGTACAACGAACATTAATGAAATTATATTTAGAGAAAATGTATTTAAAAATTTTAGTATTTGTTAACACTTGTTCATCCTACTCGTAGCGGCTTTAAGAAACATGTCAAATGAAGATTTCATGTTGCAGCATTTAAATTTATCTATAAATCTTATTGTTTCAGCCAATGCGTCTAGTAGTGGAAACTCCAGCTCCAGCGGAAGGAAATAAAGGGCTAGCGGACTTGCTAAAAACAACTTCATAACGGTCAAATCACCTAACAAATGAAGAATACAGAATTTGATTAATTGAGTTTATTTATTGAGTCATCAACATTTACCTATATTAAAATCACCATGCATATTATCCTTTTCTGTACAAAACAGAATCATACACCTACGTAACAATTACAATAACATGTGTGACAGTGACAACAAAATATTAGTGGACTCGAATTCCAAAGACTGCACTACCACTGACAATTCTAAAACAATAAGAATACCTACTACAAAAGCACATAGTACGGTTTTCCAGAGATTTTATCATGTAGTAGGTACTTTATTGGAGCAGGAGTATATAGTTTTTGAGCATGGCACTCTGTGCTCCGTTACGTCATGCAACACATTCCGTTGGTTCTCGTTATTTTGATACAGTAGATACAGGTATTTGATACAGTCTTTAACTGTCTACAACTAAACTGACCACATTCAATTCATATATATAAATAAATATAATATATAAATATGTATTTATATATTTATATATATATACATACATACATATATATATATATATATATATATATATATATATATATTATATATATATATATATATATTACATTTATTAGTTTTTTATGTGATTCGCACACTAACTACACTACACACATTTTCGCATTCAAACCCTCCATTTTCTAAAGCAGTAATATACATCCTCTACACGTAGAGTAAGAGTTAAGTAATGACCAACATAACGTAGCAAATTTATTATGAAAAGTATCTTCTTTATAAGTGTGATATAATCTGTGATCAATGGGTAGGTATCGTGGTTGTTAATGCTTGAAAGGTTTTGATAAAACAAAAAAATATCGTGGCTTATTGTTTCGATTTAAGGTGAATTAACAAGATTCTTTATTTTACAGCGGTAGTAATGTGTTACTATGGCACATGGGCTACTCACAGAAGTGGCCTGGGCAAATTCGATGTCGACGATATGGATCCCTACCTTTGCACTCATTTGGTATACGCGTTTGCTGGGATCAACGATAATGGAGAACTCACTGCTCTGGATCCGGAATTGGATTTAGCAGACAACGGAGGAAATGGTTTGTGAGATTTTTCAAAGTCAGTTATGCCTGTTAAGGCTTAAAAGACCAACAATAGCATATTAATTTAATGATTCAAAATTAATTGTTACACAAAATTACTGACACTAATCGCATGTAACAATTTGATTATAAAATATATGAATGACTTACTCCTTCGCACTTTCAGATAATTACCGAAAATTCAACGCTCTTAAGAAAAAGAATCCATATCTTAAGACGTTGTTAGCAGTTGGTGGATGGGGAGAGGGGTCAGCGAAATATTCTAAAGTAAGGTTACAAAAATATAACATTCACGTGTTTTATATAATTAGGGCAGGTCAATTATCAAAGAGAGCGGCCAATATAGATTGTTAGCAATTAATTCTATTGTTTTTTTACCTCCACGTTTTTGTATACACGTTAATGAATAGATTTTTTTTTATTCGTAGATGGCAGCGGACCCAGTTATGCGTGCAGCTTTTATTAAGACGGCCCTTAAAACTCTACTCGATTGTGGATTTAATGGAATGGATATGGACTGGGAGTACCCTACTGCTCGGGATTCGGTCAACGGAGCAGCTGACGTTCAAAACTTCGTGACACTTCTAAAAGAAATGAAATCGGAATTCGCAAATTACAATTTACTTTTAACTGCTGCTGTTGCTGCTGCTAAATCTAGTGCGTCGGTATTTTACGATATTCCTGCCATATCAAAGTAAGTAGGGAAATATAAATATATTATTTATTCCATTTATTTTTTGGTATTCATAATCTTATTGGTATCAACAATTATTATTTGCGATAATATTAATTATCAGTAATTTAAACGATGCATAAATCATTGACAGATACCTGGATTATATCAATATAATGGCATATGATCTGCGAGGTCCGTGGGAATCAACAACTGGTTACAATGCTGCTCTATTCCGAACAGCGAGTGAAGCAGGCCAACCTCTCTACTCTGTACTGACAGACCAAGCTGCTGTAAGATATTGGATTGAGGCAGGTAAGTCATGAGTTCATATTACTCTGGATCGGATGAGTTGTCAAATAGACATGGAGTTGGGATAATGGTTAACACAAAAACCATCAAATCTGCCGTGAATTTCATACCCGTATCAAACAGAGCAATGATGATCCAAATACAAGTTAAACCTACTAACATCAATGTAATACAATTGTATGCTCCAACAACAGACGGATCGGAACAAGACATCAAAGACTTCTACGGGGAAGTGGAACGCCTACTGAAGATTTCGAAAAACCACGAAGTAAATTTGGTTATGGGTAACATGAATGCCAAGGTGGGCCAAGGAGAAGTCCAAAACACTGTTGGTAAATTTGGGCTAGGTTCTAGAAACGAAAGAGGGGACACGTTGCTACAATTCTGCCAGGAGAACGATCTAGTCATCATGAATACTTTCTTTCAATTACCCCCTAGGAGACTCTACACATGGACGTCACTAAGGCATACTCCCGGTCACATCATAAGAAATCAGATAGATTATATCATGATCAACAGCCGCTTTAAAAACTGTATTAAATCTGCTAGAACATATCCGGGTGCCGACATAAAATCTGATCATAACCCAGTTGTGGCTAATCTGAGGTGTGTTTTCAAAAACATTAAGAAAAAAATCGGAAAATAGTAGAGTCAATATTATAAAAATCCATGATCCCAATATTCGGCCTGTAGTACATAACGCGATCAATGAGTGGGCTGTAAAGACTAATGAAAATCCTTCGGTCTCTGTAGAGGAAAACTGGTACCAGCTAAGAGATACGGTACACATCATCAACAAGAACTATCTCAAACCAGAGAAATGGACACCGAAACATCACTGGATGAGTGACAGAATTTATCAGCTTTTAGAAGAGCGGAAGAGCTACAAACAAATCGACTGTTCAAAATACAATGACATTGACAAAAAGATCCGTCAAGAAGTAAGATATGCACGAATTACTTGGTATAAGCAAAAACGTGAACACATAGAAAAGTTGCAAGAGAATCATGATGCCTTCAACTTACACAAGGAAATTAAGGCGATGACAGGTCGTCAATTAGTCACACAACAACACCTGGTAGATGAACAGAATCTTCCAATTTTAGACATAAACAGGAAATTATACCTATGGGAACAGTACATAAAGGAAATGTTCGCAGACAATTCCAGAAGTCAATTGTCCGTTTCTGAGGTCGGGGAAGGATCGCCAATTTTGAAGGATGAAGTAAAAAGAGCCCTAAAGAAAGCTAAAACTGGAAAAGCTGTGTGTGTGACTTGATAATGTTCATATAGAGGCGCTAAAACTGATAGAGGAAGAACATTTGACTGCTTTGGTTCATTTTCTTAATCTCATTTATGACACCGGATGCTTAATAAAGGACTGGTTGAAATCAGTTTTTATTACTCTGCCTGAAAAGAAAAATACCAAGAGGTGCGAAGAATTTAGAACAGTAAGTCTGATGAGCCAGGTTCTGAAACTTTTCTTAGGACTCATCCACAATAGGGTCCGATCGAAATGTGATGACGAACTCGCTGACAGCCAATTTGGATTTCGCTCCGGAGTGGGTACAAGAGAGGCACTTTTTGCAGTACAGGTTCTCGTCCAAAAGTGTAAAGATATGCAGCAGGACGTATTCATGTGCTTCATTGACTACGAGAAAGCCTTTGATCTATCAAAGGTTTTCTCGTTGTCAATTATGCCTGACTCTAGTCAGGCATAATCGACTTGTTTCACTTCTATAAGACATAGGTCTGAATGATAAGAACATCAGAATTATACAGCATCTGTACTGGAATCAGACAGCCATTGTTAGAGTCGAAGGAGAGGAGTCCAATGAGGTTCAAATAAGGAGAGGTGTTCGTCAGGGATGTATCCTGTCTCCAACTCAATTTAACATCTACTCAGAGTCTATTATGACCGAGGCTCTGGAGGGCATCGACTGCGGCGTCAAAGTAAATGGTCGTCTAATAAATAACTTTAGATACGCGGATGACACCGTCATTATAGCGTCATTAGAAGTAGACCTACAACGAATAGTAGACCGAGTTAATGAGTGTAGTGAGAAGGCAGGAATAAAACTCAATGTGAGAAAGACTAAAACTATGGCGGTCCCGAAACACATTAAGTCCTTCCATTGTGGTCGCAGAGCAGACACTAGAAAATGTTGCCAAATGTACTTGGGTAAATGGCTGACCGAAAACTGGGAATTAGATATTGAGATTAAAACCCGCATAGAAGTCGCCAGAAGTTCTTTCAATACCATGAAAAAGGGACCCTAAACGTGAAACTTCGAGTTCGACTCCTTCACTGCTATGTATGGCCCATCCTTCTGTATGGATGTGAAGCATGGACTCTTAAGGAAGACTTAAGAAAGCGTATAGAAGCGTTTGAGATGTGGGTCTATAGACGCATGCTGAAAATAAGTTGGACACAAACGGTTCGCAACGAAGAAGTACTGCGGTGCATAGGAAGGAAGCGCGAATTGTGGGACACCGTCAGAAAGAGAAAAGTAGCATATCTCGGACACATATTTAGGCACGAACGATACGAGCTTCTACAACTTATTATGATGGGTAAAATCGCTGGAAGGAGATCCGTGGGCCGCAGAAGGAAGTCCTGGTTGAGAAACATCCGAGAGTGGACCGGAATCGCGAGTGCTGCCCAACTCTTCCGCCTCGCAAAAGATAGAACAAAATATGCGGAGCTGACGGCCAACCTACGCTAGTCGGAGAGGCACACAAAGAAGAAGAAGAACGCTTACTAAAGCACACATATATTTTTTATTTTTTATTAATAATGTGTTGTCTTTTACTTTTACAATGAAATTGAAAGAGATGGACTAACATTAATGAATACGTAAACATTAAGTGGCGTTTTCGAGTACAGTGGTTAAATATAAATAAAAATATAAGTAATAAAAATAATAAGTAAATTGAGAGAATGATTACATGTAAACTACTGTTTTTCCAGGTGCTCCTGTTAATAAATTATTGCTGGGTGTGCCGTTCTATGGCCACACGTACAAGTTGAAAGACCCCAATCAGAACACCGTAGGCTCTCCGTCCAGCGGCCCTGGAATTGCCGGTCCCTACACAGCACAAAGTGGAACCATCAGCTATAACGAGGTAAGTAATACGGACCTTGTTACCTTGAGTTATTAATATAAATATATCGCTATTAAAATTCAGAAGTACATATTGCTATTGGCCAAAGATGGAGTTATTGTGTAATAAATATGAAAAAAATATTTCACAAAAGCGGAATCCTATTAGTCGAATTTGTGAAAATATCAGGAACGGACTTATTGAAACATCCTATTAAGGCATATTTAGAACTCATATTTACACCATTTCATATACATTTTCATATATGAAGTTTTTAGTAACCCTGATCTGCCTATTTTAATTAGAATTTGACATGTTGTACGGTGCAAATGCAAACTAGTGATAGATAAAACAGTAGACAAATTATTGAAAACGGATTTGTGCAACGTT
The DNA here is from genome assembly GCA_036419045.1 of Scirpophaga incertulas. Taxonomy (NCBI): domain Eukaryota; kingdom Metazoa; phylum Arthropoda; class Insecta; order Lepidoptera; family Crambidae; genus Scirpophaga; species Scirpophaga incertulas. The sequence goes on along the minus strand of CM071639.1, from coordinate 7,674,026 downwards.
CGAAAAATGTATAAAATACAATGCTAAAAATACAATGTGTATGCGTTAAAAATACAATGCTAATTCCTTTTTCCACAGTTCTGCGTCGAACTCGTAAACAAAACGGCAAATTGGAACGTTGTGTACGATACGAACGCTCAGGTTCCATATGCGTACCGCGGCGACGATTGGGTATCCTACGACAACGTGCGGTCTATAGTAGCGAAAACGAAGTATGCCAAGAAGCTCAACCTTGGCGGTGTCATGATCTGGAGCATCGAATCTGACGATTTCCACGCACTGTGCGGCAAAAAACAATTCCCGCTTTTAAAAGCTATTAATACTGAATTGGGGAATTATGTTTGAGCTGCCTAAACATTGTCAAGATTTGTAGAAAAACAAAATTAAAAAATAGGAGTCATCATTTTAATAGATAACCATGTTAATAATAATAGATATCGTTGTTAATAATAATAGATAACGATGTTAATAATAATAGATACCGATGTTAATAATAATAGATAATGATGTTAATAATAATAGATAACGATGTTAATAACACTTGTATATAAATTATATTAAATATAAGATTATACGTCTATTTTTTATTTCTCTTAGGACCTAGGACTCTTGTACCAATCATAAGCATAAAGAATATAATTCTTATAGTGTCTTATACTAAATAACGTTAATTTCCATCATCTAATCGTCTTATTTCATCATCTGGAACTTAATAACTTTCTCCAACCGCAACGATGAACGTTTAATTATCGTACCTGTATCGTTCCGTTTTAACAATACCTCCTCTTGTATTTCCTAGTCCTTGGGAACTTCCTCCTGGCTAGGTGTCTCGTCCGGGTGATAAACATGTGGTGATAAAATCGGTGTTGAAACTCGTACTCATCTACAAGTTTTAGATTTCAGTACTCAAAAACAATAAGATAATACTATCCAGTAAGAAGAAATCGGTCAAATCCTACACAGGAAATACCTATACATACACTTTGCTACAAAACATTACAAGGTTTTAGACCATAACACAGGCAAGTAGACAACGACAACAGCACACCTCCGTAGCCTTGCGTACGCCGGTTTTAAGTTGTGGTCATCTCTGCGGTACCGAGTTCGAGTCCCGGTGGAGTGTAAGTCCCATATATTTCTATGCAAAATATATATAATATATCTATGTCTATCCGTTTCCTTAGATCCCATAACACGAGCTTTACAGTGCTTACTTTAGGCTAGAATAATTGGTGTGAGTGAAAGAAACATTGATTATTAATTTATTGTTATTACGTATATATATCATCCTAATGATAATAACGCCGGAATAAGAAACAACATGCACTTCTCCATTCATTTATTCACCCCACTTACCCTCTCTCACCCACCTTCATGTTCCCAACATTCTAACAAGAAAAATTGAAACAATAATAAGCATATGTCAAACAAAGATTTTATATTTGATACTCGTACATGCTCATTGTATTACTAAAAATGCACAACTTTTTCTCCTTACATCATATATCAGCTATTAGAGAACGAACAAATACAGTGCATAAATGTTAGTGTATAGATAAATGTGGTATTGTATTTATTTCAGATGTTGTAATGTGTTACTATGGTACGTGGGCTGCAAGGTTTCCTGGTGTCGGCAAGTTCACCGTTAACGATGTAAACACGACTCTATGCACCCACCTTATGTATGCATTTGCTGGAATCAACGAAGAAGGAGAAATGATCTCACTTGACCCACAATTAGATTTATCTGACAACGGCGGACAAGGTAAATATAATAATAATCATTATTTTTATTTCAGATTTCACATCCTTTTTTGTAACAATTTTACTTATTTTATTGTTGGTATACTCGTATAGCACACAAACAAACACAACACATACACAATCGCTATGCCAATCCGTAGGAAATGACGCTACAGCGATTCATGTAGACCCAATCCAATCGGCAAGCGATCATGCCCCAGGATCCTGTTGATACTACTACGCACTCTGCGTATCAAGGACGCGCATCTTTTATGCATTATGGCATAGAAACAATTTACAAGGTATTTCGCGAACATCCCCGACGCACTACAAAAACGCGGCAGCCCCAACAACACCCGGTGTGCACTGTAGGTTTTTTTATTATAGTCTGTCCATAGGCTGCAAGTGTAAAAACATGTCCAGTAAGATTTAAATAGTGTCAGTTTTACTTCTGCAGAACAGCGAGCAAACCTACGCGCTATCATGTTCGTCCTCATCTACAGTGCCCTCCGTTTCTCTCAAGGTCATCGTCTCTGAGGCCTGGGGACAAAACATGTCCCAGGTGCTTAATGCTTTGTACTCTTGGCAGAGTTACACCATTCAATCCTACCTCCGGATAAATTATTGCACTTTTGCCTTTCGCCGCAAAAACCATAACCTCCCTTTTCTTCATATTATCACTCCATGATGCCCAGCATATTGCTCACAAGCAGTAATAAGTTTCCTCAAGCCACATACGGACGTACTCAGCAGTACCATATCATCAGCGTAGCTTATTATTATTAGCTAGACGGATGCTGCTGAGGGCGACAATAAGGTCATTTACATACAAATTGAAAAGGGCAGGCGAAGACTACCCGCCGTCTCACTCCGCATTCCAACATACATGGAGCGTGTCTAACTCACTCTATTCTCCTGATTACTGTACCAATATTTGCAAATATTGACTAATTCCAGTAGATTTGTTCTAATTTCTTCTGCAAAATATCATACAAAACCAATTCAAACGCTTTTGACAAATCAAGGAAGCATGCATAGGCCGATGTATCACGCCGTGTGTAATATCTGACAACATGTTTAGCACACAATACAGCGCTTTCTGTTGACAGCCCGTTACGTAAGCGAAATTGAGAATTTGATATAGGAATCCAATTTCAGAAATAAACTAGATCAAAAGTTATAAATTGTATTATACTTGACTGTGACAGTTAATTAAATGGCTATAATATTTTCAGATAATTTCAGAAAATTTACCGCTTTAAAATTGAAGAATCCAAAACTCAAGACCATTTTATCAGTTGGAGGATGGAACGAAGGATCGCGAAAATATTCTAAGGTTAGTAGATGGTTTCAGTTTAATATTTCATTGTACATAACCGCCTCGTTATAGGATTTATTTAGAGCTATTACAAATCTCTTCTATGTATAAATAAATAGAATAGATTAATGACCTAGAGCATAATATTTCCTTTTAGTGGTCATATCAAAGAAAAAGATCATAATATGTGAATTTAACCTTTAAGTGACCATAAGACATTTAAGTTACAGGTTCTGAAGTATTATTATCTATTTCATCTCTATATCAGAACACAACTTATTGAATTATCAGAAATGAGATCTGGGCAATGTCAGTGATAATTACAAATATTGCAGATGGCAGGCAATGCAACATTGCGAGCAAATTTTATCCGGACTGCCATGAAAGTTCTATTGGACTGCGGCTTTGATGGATTGGACATGGACTGGGAGTACCCCACGGCCCGAGATACGGTCTACGGAGAAGCTGACGTCGACCACTTTACCCAGCTTCTGACGGAACTCAAATATACATTTGAGCCATATGGACTACTTTTGACTGCCGCTGTGGCTGCTGTGAAGAATAGTGCATCAGTTTTCTATGATATCCCTGCGATATCAAAGTAAGTTGATAACGATTCCTGACGTAACCGGTAGCTCTTTGTTGAACTGAATATTACCCAAGAAATATCTTTTTACTGCTACGTAGTATGTCCAACATAGGTATTGTTGGTGATTTCCATTACAAATTCAACTACATTAGAATATTCTTTCGTCTGCAGTAAGGATAAAATAATGTCGACCGATTAAATACGTCGATTGAATTTGTATCTAAACTGCATTTTTTTTTTTTTATCACAGGTATTTAGACTACATAAATATAATGACGTATGACTTACACGGATCATGGGACGATGTGACTGGTTACAATGCTGCCCTATTCAGAACAAAAGATGAAGCAGATACGCCTCTAGATTCGCTTTTCATCGGTCAAGCCGCAATAGAGTTCTGGATAAGTGCAGGTAAGCCAACTAAATTATTTTCAATTTATGAATTATCTGAAATTTTATAATAATAAAAAATATTTAAATAAATCATGAATGTTAATTGTATTTCAGGTGCTCCCCGCAATAAGATATTGATGGGAGTGCCGTTCTATGGGCACACTTTCAAACTCACGAACTCCAGCCAGCACGGTGTGGGGTCTCCGTCGAGTGGTGCTGGAATCACTGGTCCTTTCAGTGATGAAAATGGAACCATCGGTTACAACGAAGTAAGTCAACTTTTATGTCAAATACCTGTGACTCTAACATTTGCTATCAATTGCGATAGATATTTAACATAGTAAACTACAAAAATCATGAAAATTTTATAACTACAACAATTTTATCACTTTATGTATTCAATAGGGGAACTGTACAAAGCATCATAGAATAAATAACGATTTAGACTTCGAAAAATTGTAAATGCATGGTACAGAAAATCCATCAGGTTGTCAATTGCATTGACTCGTGACCACTGTATCAATATGTGAGTTTGATGAAAATATAGATCCTATAATACTCTATTAACCAAATCTGATTAGTCAAGTGTGTTCTATATTTAGGACTAGCAATTTGCCCCATTCTCATAGGAAGAAAAGATGAATTCTTGGGGTGTAAATTCCAATTTCTTAATATTCACATTTACAAACATTAACTCTATATAATTGATGACGAACTCAAATTTTAATTTCTTGTCCTTTTTTTTTGTGTAGTTTATATTCACGTGCATTTTTGTATTACAGATATTTCTTACGGTTCTTAAAAGCATTATTTCAAAGAATCAGCCGGAACACATTGTTGTTTCTCTTTATCCTTACTGTATTTATGTTATGGTTTTGAAAATAGAATCGACGACTTTCAACTTCCTCGTCTGCATTATTCTAGTTAAAAGTAGATAATGCAGACGACTGGGTTGGGGTATAGGGTATAATACTATCTAATTCGAGTTCTAATTATGACATAATAAAGGAAATCAAAATTTATACTTTGAACTTAACTCATTGATTTTTTTATATCACTTCGCAAATTACCGAAGGAGTTAATTTCGGTTATACGACAATAAGTATACTCTTGGTTGGATAATTAACCGAAGACCTATTCTTTTGTCGCGGTAACCTGTGAGAGTAATATGTAGGGCGGCTTTATATCAACCTTTTACTTTTGATACTTCACCGTAAGATTTGATAACTTTTTATGAAATTAGGGCTTCTATCCTTACCCTGAATGACGAACTACTTACGCAGTGAGCTACTAGCAACTTATCCCTTATCTCAGACGGCTTAAGCTGAGTTTAGTTAGGTCACTCTGGTCCAGCCACCTAGATCGGAGTCCAACATAATCACCAGGGCACTTAGTAGCGGTGGTATTCATGAGGATCTTGAGCCTTTCCTCTCCAGAAGGAGAATAGCAACTTACACAGATTGCACGTGCAGCTTAAATCAATTGATTCAAATTGTCATTGATACGTAGTGATGACTGCTTGTAGGAATCGCCACTGCACTGAGCGGTATGTGAGTACGTAGTAGACTGTACTTTTCTATATGTAATCACCATTACTATTTTTGGCTGTTCTTTATTGCTGTATATTGACAAACAAGTTAACTTGATGGTATGTATGAATGGACAGTAGCCCATAAGTACATGTGATTAATGTCAAATTTGCTGCACCCTGTGGCGGCGCTGGCTAGGCGCGGCCGTGTGTGGGGCTATACAGTCTCAGGGGATCGGCCTACCCACTAAAATCCCCCTGAGTTCTCCAGGTCCATGCGGGGCACATGCGGGATGCGCTTTCGCGATTCTACCGCTATGTGCTCCGGGGCTGGCTCGACCTAGGTCTGGTCGAGCCAACGGAGAAACATCACCACGGCGTGCGCGGTAGCCAGACGCGCACGCAGCCTCGCAGTAGGGTCATTGAGCGAGCACCGCTCTTGCGTGTGCCTCCTTCTGTGAGATGACGTTCTCGCAGAAGGAGGCGACAATCTCTCATTCCGCCTCGCCGCGAAGCATGACCACGACCACGTTCGGCAGCGAGAGGTGCATCCCAGCGCAGCGATAAGGTCGCTGCGCTGTTGTTGCCACTCCGAGCACACATATGAACTGCCTACCCTGCGATCTTATGTTACTACAGCATTGCAAACAGCTTTTGATGTCCCGAAGAAATAAGTAAATAGCAGACGAATTGGTTATGCTAAGTATTGACGATGCATCCATGCTAATAGACTTTGCAGTATACCACACAGCTTTTTTTTGTCCACAGTTCTGCGATGAACAGCTGAAAGTTAAGCCTTGGAACGTGGTATACGACAACTATGCTCAGGTGCCGTATGCGTATCTTGGAAACGACTGGGTGTCTTACGATAATGTGCGTTCTATTGTAGCGAAGACGGAGTACATCAAGAATCAAAAGTTGGCAGGTGTCATGATCTGGAGCATCGAAACTGATGATTTCCACCCACTGTGTGGCAAAACAAAGTCCCCACTTCTCTTCTCCATTAATTGTGCATTAGGAAGAATCTAACCTTAAGTTAAATTAAGATTATTAAATTAAGAGAAATTGATTTAAAATTTATTTCATTATATAATATTAGAAAAATTATATAAATCTTATTAACTTTTAAATATTTATATATTGTTCTCCTTGACGAGCTGAGCGGGAAAATGAGTGGTTAACAATATATCCAAAATTTAGACCTGTGTCCCGAAAACCACTTGGCCATTTAAACAGTATTATCTACTTTAGTAATTAGACATTCTGTGTGTAAACATCTAGGTTATAATATCAATTTATCGAATTCTGTAAAATTTATAAATATCAAATTTAGATGATAGATATAGCTATGAAATAAAAAATTCATATAAAAAATTTCAAAAAAGCCTTTTTATTGACTTAGTATCAGTTTTTTTTTTTTGTAAAATCAAATAATCAAAATAGAAAATTTATTCTTCAAATAGGATTTTACAATCACTTTTGAATGTCAAAGATGCTACGCCATTGGTTCACAAGTCTACGGTGGGAGACCTTGTACTGGAATCAACCAGCAAGAAAACCAGCAAGGGCAATTTCCATCTGTATATATCTTAACTAACATTATGACAATACCAAGTACCGGAAATAAAAAAGAGAAGGGATCCTAAAATAGCAGTAAATTTCCATTTTAGAACACTTACCTTAATACGATTCGTGGTTAAATTAATTTGAATAGTGAATTATGCAGTTGTATGTCATATTATTTAACGTACCTAGTATTTTTTTTATATTATGTAGGTAAAGACTAAGTGGAAATATTTCAATGTGCAATGAAAAAATATGTACAATAAAATACCTCACCTTGGAAGGTTAATTTTTAATCGTTACAATGGCATGTAAATATTTTCACAAGTGTAGACTCACTCCAATACAAGAGTAAAATTCGAAATGTTTCTTTATAATTTTACTTAAATTGTCTTAAATGTGTAAGATATTTTATATCTCTAGATCTTTACGGCATGTTAATGGTAGTTAGTTAACTAAATATGTTTATTACATAGTCATAAATACTGTATGTTTTCTAAATAAAATAAAATAAAAATAAAATTTATACGTACTATGATTCATAATGACATTGACACGACAATGACATAAGTTTACAGTACCTTATGACGTCACGACATGTCACCCTAAGTTTCGCTCTTGTTTTACGTATAGATTAAAAAAGTGAATACTTTGAAACTAATTTTTATATTATTTTTGTTATTTTATGTACTTAAACATGATGGTTCCGACTATTTAATGCATAAGCTATCATAGTTATATGCTTTTAGATCTTTTCTAATATAGAGGGAAGTACCCTGTTGCTACATATCGACAAAGTAGATGACTGTCATAATACAAGAATTTTACTGCCAATCTTACCCTTTATGGTACTTTATAGTACTTATCTCAGGTAAATTATTATTCAGATAACTTACTCTGATATACATCTTAAAATTATCGAATAAAATACTATTTTTACAACATCAGGCTTTGGACGCAGCACTCTAATGATTGTCAATATTTTGTTCCGATCTAAAAGTATATAGATACTGTAAAATGATGTACCAAAAGTCATGAAGTTAACCGGCCACTCAAGCTAAGCAGCATGGTCGGTTACTGTGAATATGTTTTATAAGGAATATGATTTAGTTAAAATTATGATGCCAAAATCAAGGCAGAAATTTACCCGTACTTAGGTAGTTTGAAATTAAAATCAATGAAAAAACATCAAAGGAGACTAGAAACTTTGTCCAAAGAGCATATGTCGATTGTTAACTTACCAGTAAACTTCTCCTGCATATTAAACAGAATTAAAAATCAAAACTACTCGAATATGGAAGCATATTGCAATAAAATCCAAAAGACTCAACAATCTGCGACTAAAGGAAGAGCTACTATGGCGCTGTGGTCTCGTTAGTAATATTCGTATCTATTGAATCAGGGGTACTAGGATCGATCATGCCATTTACCAGTGTTTTTCGAATGTCATCTATACATTTATCTGATGCTCCTACAGTGAAGGAAAATAACATCGTGAGACAACCTGCATACACCTGCGAATAAAGTCAGCTTTGTTCACTAAAACCGTCTTTTTTTTCGAGGGGAAATGCTCCTTATGCACCGTGACACCGCGCTGGCAAGGCGCGGCCGTGTGTGGGGCTCTCTGGTCTTAGGGACCGGCCTACCCCCTAACACCCCCCCGGTGTCCTCTGAGCCTATACCGGGGCGCGTGTGTCTAAAACCTAATCGTTCTAGCATAGTTAGAGTAAACTCGTACCCCTCGGTGAGGATATATATAAGCTCTGATAATAATATAGTTACCCGGAAGATAGGGTCGAATATTATATGAGCTACTGATATACCGTATATTACGACTGACCTTATAATAGAAAAATGAGGTCTACGAAGTATAACAGGCCTTACATTCAAAAAACATCAAATGTCATGAATAATTTAAAGGAGTGGGATTAATGTCTATGAACTTAAATAATTAAGTTATTTGTAATTGTTAAGGGGATATTTTGAATAAAAACTCAAAAATTTGGTGAACGTGTTATCTATTATAATAGAAGGATATCGAGGGTAAACAAAAGTTAAATTACAATTATGCAGACACATATGAAGTAGTGTGGTGACATAGAGAAATTGTAGTTAAAATTATTGCAGGCATTAACAAATACTAACATGCCCCCGGGTATTGAAAACCAGGTTTTCAACCAGAAATCGTTTGAACGGGCAGCGGACATATCTTGCTGAAGGCTCTCGGATGACTATAGTTAGGGTTCGAATATCGGCGTCTCGGACTATACCGTCAGGTCCCGGGTGAACTGTAACAATTCTGCCCAATTTCCATTTAAGTGGAGGTACCTGCTTTTCCTTCACAATAACCAAAATGTCCAGTTGTAACTCGCTCTTGCCAGAACACCACTTGGTCCTTTGTTGTAATTCTGCAACGTATTCTTTGCTCAATCTTAACCAGAAGGAGCTGTTCAAGTCGTTGAAAACGAGATAATATATTAAAATGATTTTTCTCATATTCTGGCTCTTGATTGACTTGGCGTCAACGGAGTGCAGTCTGGAGGATCGTAGGAAAGCGGTGTCAACGGCCGGGAATTTAGAATGGCCTCCATCTGCGCTAACACGGTATACAGTTCCTCGCACATCACATTACAATTTTACAGCATTCTGAATAAATGAGACTTGGTAGACTTAACGCCTGCCTCCCAGAGGCCACCGAAATCAAGAGCACACGCCAGAATGGTATGGAAATCTACGCGGCAAATTATTGACGGTAATTTCAGATAAAAAATTGCAATTAAATTATAAATATTTTGAGCTTTCGTTGTAAACGCCAACAAACGATGCACTGTTATCAGAATAAATGTTTAGTGGTTTACCTCTTCGTGCAATAAATCTGCGCAGTGATAATAAAAAGAATCACTTGTCAAGTCCTCCACTTTGTGATAAAACATACGAAAATTGCGATATATACTTTCACTATTATTAATATGAGTAATTTAACACTAAATACTACCTGAATGAGACTAATTAACCAAATCACGAATTAACACCTTATGTTTTATAGAGTTTTCACAATGGCACCTGCTAACCTCCAGTCCAATCCTTAGGTGAATCTCTAATTTGAACAATTTAAAAGATAACATCTTTTCTTCTTTATTGAGCAAACCGGCTCGAAGGACCATTTTAAGAAATTAATATTTTTAACGGGATGTTATTAATAAATACTCGAAAATATTGGTTATCGTGTTATGCGGACACATATGAAGTAGTGTGGTGAGATAGAAAATTTGCAGTTAAAATTATTGCAGGCATTAACAAATACTAAAAATAATGAATATAATTAATTTGTCGTAATAAGTTTATGAGCATCGGTGGTGTTGTGGGCTCAGCATTGGTCTACGAATCATATGATTCGCGGGTCGGTCCTACTATGTACCAACTTGTTTTTCGTTTTTCGAATTTCATATGTTCATAAATTAATCTCATGCTCCTACGGCGAAGGAAAACATCTTAAGGTAACCTACACATCTGCAAAAACATTGCGCATTGGGCCAGCGTGGTAGACTAAGGTCTAATCGCCCTAACATAGTTTAGAGTAGGCTCAGTGGGGACATATATGGGATGTCATGATGAATATGTTTTTAGGATTTTATACTCCGTACTAGAAAAAGGAATCCAGTGGGTTTCAACCTGTGGGTCGCGATGCCCTGGGAGTCAGCAGCAGTGCTAACGTAGCTAATTTTCGGTTTGAAAGTAGTATTTGTTGGATGCCCTGACTTTGTTATGTTACATGTTCTTGAAAGTTTTGCAAATAGGTTACAAATTATGAAAGAACTGTTCGTTTCTCAACATAGTTTTTGTAAATAAAATGTACAGCTGTGTATCTAAATTAGGTAACAAAGTTTAATAAATATTTGTCTAAGCACCTGGTTGACGCCACACGTGACGAAAACTACGGCCTCTACATTGCACAGCGCGTCAATGTTGTGATACAAAGAAGCAACTAGCACAAGACTTTTAGATTAGTTTTTTATATATAATTGTAATTTTCACTCACAACATTGCTTGTGGTATTACGTTTGTTTCAACCGCCTTGTTCTATTAATCTCCTTTCACTGTTATTTTTTGAAATTACAAAAATGATGGACTTCCTAACAATCATCAACCTCTTCTTCAACCATTTACAGATTACAATTGACCCATGGCAAATGCAAAGTTGCCCTCAAATTTTATATAGATTTAACTCTTTTGAACAAGGAAGCAGTTACGTTTCTAATTAATAATTTTAACCGCTCACTAATGTATATCTACTGCAATTGTATTATGTACCTAAATATTTACATGTGTATTTATCTCCAGAATACCACGATCATTAATAATGTTAATTACAAGTTAATATTAACACTTACGTAGAGTTACTTGTATAACATAAAAATTAATTGTAGTGCAAATAATTAGAAGTATTAATACTTGGCTAAGTAGTTAACTACCACCTGTATTAATAAAACGATGAATAATATTTGCTTTCAGGATTAATAAAATATTAAAACGTGATCACGATCAGACGAGCCATTCCTTCAGAAGACGAGTAGCAATCATGGCGCGTTGGCTACTCATCGGGGTTTTAATTTCCTGTGCTATCTCAGCAATAGCTCACGGTTAGTACCCAAACTTAATATATTTTTATATTATAGTATCACTTTGATGTCAAAAAAAAAGTACTAACAATATTTTTGTAGATGTCGTAAATTTTCATATTTCTTAAATAGATAATGTAGATTATGTTAAAAATCTTTGAGGTAAGAATTATTTATAAAATAGCTTAAAATACAAGTTTCGATGGTTAGGATGTACGATGTACTGAATCCGAGAAATACTTTTAGATTTCAAACTAAGAATTCTATATAATAGAAAATAACTGGAAAATAAGTCTTGGTATATGGAATACTCCCAGGACCTCGAATGTGCAATCTGTTTTATTTATTATTTTATACTATTCTCATTTCATATTTACCTTTTATTAAATTAGTGCTTGTTCGGTTAATTGATTTCAATGTCAAAGAAGCTTTAAATTGTTATTTGTCCATCATAATAAAGAAGCAGTTAGAGAATCATTTGTTAGAATTGCTCCGGAATATTATCTTTGTCATTCCTAACCAAAAACACATTTGCAGTTATAACCACCAAAGTCCACTAAAGAATTTCTGATATTAGCTGTCTTTTAATAATAAATAATAAGCATCATTGTTACGAGTATGAACTAAATTTAATAAATATAGCCTTGTAACCCCTATATTATGTAATTTACAAAGTCAAAAAATTCAAAATTCAAAATCATTTATTCAGTCTAGGCTGTAACAAGCACTTGTGAAAATCGAAAAGCTACGCCATCGGTTCGCAAATCTACGGCGGGAGACCTTGTACTGAGAAGAACCGGCAAGAAACTCAGCAAGGGCTGTTCTTTTCCCTGTTTTAAATAGATAAAAAGTCGTCAATTTGGAAAATGACTTCAATATGGATAATTCATGAAGTCACTTTAAGTCAATATAGGAAATACAACTAATAAAAATATAATTTGAAAACATGCCTATATTAGGAATGCCGTGCCATACAGTTTTAAAAGAATATATTAAAGTTAAATTATAATTATAATAAATAGTACCCAGTATAGCAAAGAGCAGACTCATCTCCGCTGGCAGCACCCGTTCACGAGCATGACGCATGAACCAGCCATCGCTTCGCTCAACCATGTTTTAGGGAACGTAACGACCCGCCTCACACGACACTGCCGAAGAGATTTTAATGAGAGTATGCAATGACTACCCCTAAGCCATAAAAGGATACAAATTACCAAAAAGTATTCTTCTAATTGTAGAAATAGAAATATCATTTATTTGCCAGAATATGGTATGTACAATAATGTGATCTTAGATAGTTATGTGTGTCACATATTCCGCTTACGTCGAAGCATGCAAATATTTTGTTATTTAATAGGTAGTAAAAACGTTATATAATACTAATAAAATCAAATTAAATACAAAACAATATTAAATACAAAACCTATTATATTAAATTTTATGTTGGAATGACAATAATAATGTATTATTTTAGTAACAAATATTAAATATTATTCCTAATTAAATAGAGTTTCAAATTAAAATTTATCATTAAGATACAGTTTTATAATTAATAATAATTCATTAAGTCTTTTCCTGAATATATTAATCGGCAATTCCTTGAAAATGTCAGGTAATTTATTATAAATCTTGATAGCCATTTTATATGCATTTTTTCCATAAATTTTAAGATAACTTCCAGGTTCGTACAGCTTGTGCGGATATCTCGTAGATCTTTTAACAACTTCTTTGTTCAATTGAAAATAATGCGAATATTTTTTTACAAATATCTCTAATGCAATGCAGTTCTATTATGACTGGTGATTATTCAACATGAATATTAATATGACTCTAATTTCGAAATTTTGATTCCAAATATTCAGAACTTAGAACAAATTATTATCAGACATAAACTCAACAATTGAAGATATCTTCATTTTATCACACACCTTATTGGATGACATGTAGTACATATGTACTACATATGTACTACATATGTACTAAATATGTACTACATATGTACTACTATGTACTACATATGTACTACATATGTACTACATATGTACTACATATGTACTACATGTCATCCAACTCATGTAAACTCAACAATTGAAGATATCTTCATTTTATCACACACCTTATTGGATGACATGTAGTACATATGTACTACATATGTACTAAATATGTACTAAATATGTACTACATATGTACTACTATGTACTACATATGTACTACATGTCATCCAATAAGGTGTGTGATAAAATGAAGATATCTTCAATTGTTGAGTTTATGTCTGAAAATAATTTGACGTCTATATAGACGTACACCAACAAAATGTATGACATTTTAAAAATTTTAGCCTATGACATAATATTTTTTTTTCTTTTGTTTTAATTTATTTAAACTGCATTAAAATATTAATAGGCTTATATATAAACTGAAATATATTTCTGCTTTTATATAAATTTATATAGAAATCTGAAAATGTTATTAGCAAGAGTGAAAATATAAATATAATGTGTTTTACTGAATATATTTCCCGAAGTTTCAATTATATAAAAAAGAAGACAAAATTGTTGTATAACAAAAGCAGACAAAACTTTTGTAAAAAAATATAGACCAGTAGCACTTATTATTATTATGCCAACACTTTCTAAAATATTTGAAAAGGTAATATATGACAGTCTGAAAAAATATTTTGAGGATAATAATATTTTTGTAGTGAACAAAACGGGGGTTTCGAAAACAGAAAACTAAAAATTTACATGGCTATATATAACTTTTAGCAACAGTTTATTTAAACATAGTAAAAAAGCTGACATAGCAATGTATAGACTTAAGTATTCGATTATCGAATTCGATTGTGTAGATCTTTGTACAAGTATGCATAGTAAAAAATATATTCATGACCTAATGCGATCATACTTAGTCGGTAGGAAACAAATTACATATAAATAAAATAAATATTGATTAGAAAACGGAAGACAATATTCATGCTAAGCTAGAGTTGTCATGTATGGGTACCACAGGGTAGTGTTTTGGTACCGTTTTTTTTTATTTCAATATGTTAGTGAAAGTGTTATGTCTATTATTTATTGATTAGATGTCAATAAATTAAAAATAAACCTATGAAAGATAAAATTAATGAATTTTCAAATTAAAAAAGAAACTAGTATAAAAGTTGCTTACATGGGTGAAAGTATTCAGACTACTATCACTACAAATTTCTTGGTTTACATATTTATCACGATATGTCATGGCAAACTCAAATTGATTTTGTATGCAAAATGCTTCATCAATTTTCTTATGGCTTATACATACTCAAAAAAAAATTCACTTCTTGCTGTTATGAATTATTTTTAGGGAAATGCCGCTTACAAGGAGCAAGTATTTACAGCACAAAAAAGCTATTCGTGCAGTTTATAAGCTCAAGCAACCGGAGAGTTTTAATTAAATAGCCAAAGGTTACAGATTACAACAATTCCATAAAAATATTTTTTTGAAATTGGCATGTTTGTAACAATATCACAATTTACGTCAACGTCGCTGTGACTAGTTAAAAATATCATCGTCGAAAACTATTTGTTTTTACAATAATGATAATGGTAATGACCTCAAAGTGTTTTTAACAAGCTACCATAAATAATAAAACATTCTAATAAAACAAAACTGAACTTAAGCAATTCGCAAAAATATTACCGATTCATAAAGCATACTATATTATATAAGCATACTATTGGTGAATATTTAAATAACACATTGCAATAAAAATATTACATTAAATTATACCTAATTTATTTAATCCTTTTTGCTTTTGGAATTTTCAGTTAAACTTTATTAATAATAGTTTTAGTACCTTGACATCATTTATTTGTACAATGAGGTTTTGAATATTGTATATAAATATTAATAACCAAGTACTTTGACATCATTTACACGTGTAGACAAATGATATGCATTGCTTTTATTTGACAATAATTCAAACATTGCAATGCTCTTGTAGATCACACATGTATCTCGCCACATGTATTTATAATATATTATTTTGTCCACATAATGTTTATTAATCCAAATTTAATTTATTTATTGTAACATACAATAAATAAATTAAATTTACCACTAATATTCATTAGGTTCCAAATTAGAAGCTGTTTCACCTGTGTTATAAGAATGTGGGTGTGAGTGTTGTATATATTTGTATATTTGGACAACATCAAATAAAAATAATTGGTCAAGTCATCTAATAAATTAAATATTGTAAACTAAGTTTTTTGCTAGAATGAAAACTTATGTTGAATTCAAAAGAATCAAATTGACTTATCTTATTTTACAACTTCAAAATTTTAAGAATAATGTAAATTAAAATTATGTATATAAAGAAAGTAATTAAATATATTAATGTAAGTATAAACGACATGGGAGTCGCTGACTTAATCTTGGATTGGAGACAACATTAAAATAGAGTTTCAATCTTAAATATCTATACATCGTTCTAACTCCAACACATACTTATCAAAGAATAATTAAATTATTTCGTATTTTTAAAAGCTTCAAATAAAAGGTCTTTTTCCTTATGGTGAATCAGCATAGAAGTAGCATTAAATTTATTAAGTGTTTCACTATACTCGTAGTAGACCAATTTGCGATTCTCTATTGGACAACAGAATAATTTATTACAGATACCACGAATACCAAAGCCAGTCACTTTTCTACAGAGTAACAAATGACTTACTTTATCAAATGCTTTTGTAATGTCTGTGTCAGTTTAAACGCCTATTCAGATTTCACATAATCAGTTTTTTTTTTATATTCGAAGAAATAAGATACAGTAGACTTGCGTTTTATACATTTTATGTTGCTACGAGTAATAGAGAAATATCGTAGATACAAAGCTAAATACTCGAATTCTATAGCAATTAAAACATTCGAGATATGATTGCAATATAATGGAGTCTTCTTTAATTTCCATAAGTTTTGATTGCGTAATATAAAACAAAATCACTGTGTCTTTTATCTAATGGTGATCAAAAACATGCCATCACCAAAACTCAATCTTGTGTTGAGCTCATAATTTTGGGTTTGCTTCAGGGATCGGTATTGGTGCCATTATTTTTCTTCTATATTTGCCGACATATTAATATTTATTTATGAAATGTAAATCATTCTTATTCTTCTCTTCATTAATATTTAGAATTTAGGAAGGTTAAATAGATATATAATATATTTCTACCAATCAACCTGTAAAATATATTATTGAGAATACAAGATTTTTACGTTAATACGAGTACTTATCCATTCAATTTTCATTTGCAACCGAATGCTTATACTAAACCAACAGACTTAACTTTGTTTCATAGTCTGTACAAATAGTAAAACAATAAAACACATAATAAAAATAGTTGTTTATCATATCAACAAACTGTTGTGAATATTTTATTAGTACTATTATAGGGAAAAAGAAAAATATAACTACTCAAACTTTTTGTACATACTTAGATCATATCCCAAATTACGGCACTTTAATAATACAAATAAAAAAAAATATTTCTTTTTGGTTTGGCGGTGTGGTTCTTTGCATTACAAGGGTTGCCGCCATTGAATTTGTGAATCAATGGCGTATGTTCTTTGAAGTGGTAAATGAATATTTTAATCATGGTAATAAAATAATAATGATATCTAATTATATATAAGTAACATAATATTAGGGTTATCGCTATTCGTGATGCGGCAAGCTATGATTTAGTGCTTAGACACAAGGGAAGTTTATTGGCCAATAATTTTTATTCATAGGAGTATTAAAATAAACTCTGTAATAGGTCACGACTTATTTTTTTTTTATTGCGAAGCGTTCTCACGAATAAACGCTTTCATCGTAGATTTATATTATATCCGCATTATTAAAATGTATTGAGACGATACTGCTAGCAAATTCTTTAGCATTAATTGCATCCTAAACGAAACACATACTATATGTGAACACAATTCTAGAACAGTAGTTACTATTAATTAAAATCTATCTTCTTCCAAGCTTGGAACTCAACACTGTCTGTGAGACAGGGATCGGCAATTGGTACAATCGGCAATTGGATGCTTAAACTAAGCTGGGGCCCTCGGGCACACAAGGATTGGAGGCCCTTTTGAAAAGTAATAAACGCGAGCTATCCTAACATTTGTGAAATAAGTGTTATGCTCGCGCCATCCCACGGTTGAAATACTGCACTAAGTTAACATTACCGATTGAGCAATTTCGACGCTAGCGACGACAGCATCTCTCGGCCTCAGCTTCCAGATAGAAATGAGCCTTCTTATATTCTTATATAATGGCGTAGCATATGCTACGTAAATAGCTTCATATAAAGTTACTAATTTGCGAAACGTAATGTCTAATGTGTCCGACAAAAATGTTTTGAAAATAAATGTGTGAGAGAAATTGTAGGTCCTTCGGGGCCCCCCTGAAAATGGGGGCCCTGGGCACGGGCCCTGGGCACGGGCCCCATCTGCCCTTATGGCAAAGACGGTATTGGGTACAATACTGGCTCACTTTGCAATGAAAAGCCAGCCAGTGAAAAGTTTTCACTATAGCAAATAATAATACCAAGATATAAATTTCAAAATGCAATTATTTTTCACACTATTATTTATCTCATAACCACTATAAAAATCAGGATAAATCTCACATAGTGAAAAGCGACTTATAGTACTTAAGATCAAAAAAAGACTCAAGGATCCATACAGAAATTTCGTATTCCTTCAAATGACAGCAACATCCCATTTATGCTGTCAAAACCGTAGGTGAAAGCTTAATAACTTCTGTTAGACAACAGTTTTCGTAGTAACGGATCAGCCAAGCCATTTATTTTACTAGCAGTTTGTTAAGTTAGATTTTTAAGACTTATACAAATAAATCCAATATTAGTGTGATTTCTTAGTATCCCATGCACACATTCATATATATATATATATATATATATATATATATATATATATATATATATATATATATATATATATATATATATATGATCATCTTACCGCTGTAAATCGCGCTGATTGATCTAAATATGATAAAATTTAACTTATTTAATTAACCAGGCACGATACTTCACTACTTAATCTACTTGAACAGGTGTTGTTTGTTTTGTAAGTCCGTCATAATTAACATTAAATTGTTTGGACAGATGCATTTATGATTATTATGTTTTGCAGCGTAAACTAGTAATTAGTACGTACTTCGTATATATAAAAGGCTATCCAATTTGATTCAATATGTAATTATATATAAATGTAACAATTAAATTACAATAAGTAATATACGTAGTTAACGTTATCAAAGTTAATTCAAAGTCATTGTTAATGACTCAATCCACACAACTGTAACTTTCAAATTTATTTTTGATCATTACATCATTGATGTGATTACACATTTTGAAATCTGTGAAATATAACCTTCTGTCCCGCGTGGTTAGATTTGAAGAATAGTGGTTCTAGGATAATTTTAAACTTTTTGCTGCTTGCGATCTTACGAGCTCTGTGGTACATACCTATAAAATGATCGTAATTGCCTCACCCCTAAAGTAGATGTCCCATAATATAATATTACTTACTTAAAGAATTGAATTCAAACATTATTTTTAACATACCGAAGCTGAGTTATAATAAGAAAGGATTATTTAAATACATTTCTCGTTATAATAATGACGACTGGCTAGTTTTGTTAATTAATCTTTTTTGTACAGCAAACAATCGGGTGTACAAAAAGCGGATTTATTTCTACCAATCAACCTGTAAAATATAAGACTAATGTTGGACAGTGTAAGATTTCAGAAAAATTAATATAATTAAACATAAACATAACATAATTAAAAAATGTGACAATTATCCAACAATTATACTTATGCAAAATAATATTGAAATACAAGCAACGCATAAATAAAAAATAAACATTACTTACGCTCACACTAAGTAACCTAGCCCAAAGTAAGCTCCGTAAGGATTGTGTTATGGGATCTAGGGTAAAACCATGACTAATATATACATAAATATATACCTATATATCACGCACCACGTTAAAACCACGTTTTGACAATTCCGCGCCAACATGTACAAAACACCTCCATGTGTGTCTCGAATGTACCTGACATGTTTAATTATATCCAACTTTGCAAATCAGGAACAAACTCATCTCACAACTCATTACAGATCTCAAATTTGCTTCACCAAACTGTAATCTATGTGTACGAATTAATTATTATTTATAAGGGGCACTATATTTTTGCATACAGTTCACTCAAATGAGTGCAGTCAATTTCTATTTTACAAAATTATATGATAGCGTACTTTAATTCCATTCCAGCTAGCACTCGTCTCGTCTAGCTCTCGGAATATTTCTTTTTTCTACCCACAACAATTAAACCCAACTTGATCTAGACCAGAGGTATCCAAACTTTTTTGTATCGTAGACCCTTTACCATGTTTTTTTTTTTTGTTTTGAGTACATCCCTGATATAGATTTTTTGTATATTTGTAACACATTTTAAGGTTTATACATTTAGTCAGAGAACACCGGCGGGTTTTAGTGGGAGGCCGGTCCTCTCAAACCGGAGAGCCCCACAACCGGCAGCGGCTCCTTATGCTCCTCGCAAAAAAATGGTTTTATTAACTGAATTTAATAAATAAGTAAATGTAATCAGTGGGAAAGATGAACCTGATGCTTAAATAATAAATTATCAACATTTGGAATCAACTTTGTAAATCTTAAATCTCCTCGGCTAATAATGACCAGTCTGTTTCATTTTTAGTTTACCCCATTTTCATTTCACGGACCCCCAAAATACTTTTTCACTGACGTCGACCCCTTGCAGGTTGTCATAGACCCCTAGAGGTCGATTTAGACCACTTTGGGAATCACTGATTGAGACATTTATTTAATAACAAATGTTTTACTTAAATACTCTGATAATTAGATAATATTAATGAATAGTTGTCTATAAACTATTTGCACACAACCCTTGATAATAATCCTGATTGTACTTAGGTGTGGTATAAAGGTAGCTACATATTTAAGAAATCTTAAAATTGACATTTCTTTTTTATAATGCTTTTTAAATCGTCGACTAATAAAATGAATAAGCAATATGGCTTTTTTCATGCTATAGGTCATGTAGATCCAGGTGGAGTTGTGTCATCTTCAGTCTCTGCAGTCATAGATTCAGGTAATATTCCTAAGTCAAAAGATTATACATACTTGTACTTTAATCAGTCCCTTATTAAACCTATCAATCCCTTAATTTACAGATTTTTTTTTATTTAATTATTTTTTTATACTTAATTTTTCAGATATCTTATCAGGTACCATAAGCGTGAGCCATTCTAATAGCAACAGTGGTCAGTTTAGCAGCAGTCAGAGCAGTACCAGCCAAAGCAACAGTTCCCAAAGTAGTGAAAGCCAAGCTAACAGCAATCAAAGTAGTTCTAGCCAAATTCAATCCACTAACAGCCAAAGTAATAGTAGTGAAAAGCAGTCTAGTAGCAACCAAAGCAGTAGTTCTCAAAGCAGTAGCAGTGAAAACCAATCAAGCAGTAGCCAGAGCAGCAGTTCTCAGAGCAGCAATAGTGGTAACCAATCAAGCAGTAGCCAGAACAGCAGTTCTCAGAGCAGCAGTAGTGGTAACCAATCAAGCAGTAACCAGAGCAGCAGTTCTCAGAGCAGCAGTAGTGGTAACCAATCAAGCAGTAGCCAGAGCAGCAGTTCTCAGAGCAGCAGTAGTGGCAACCAGTCAAGTAGTAGCCAGGGCAGCAGTTCTCAGAGCAGCAGTAGTGGCAACCAATCAAGTAGTAGCCAGGGAAGCAGTTCTCAGAGCAGCAGTAGTGGCAACCAATCAAGCAGTAGCCAGAACAGCAGTTCTCAAAGCAGCAGTAGTGGCAACCAATCGAGCAGTAGCCAGGGCAGCAGTTCTCAGAGCAGCATTAGTGGCAACCAATCAAGCAGTAGCCAGAACAGCAGTTCTCAGAGCAGTAGTAGTGGCAACCAATCAAGCAGTAGCCAGGGCAGCAGTTCTCAGAGCAGTTCTAATAGTCAAAGCAGCAATAATCAATTGAGTAGCCAAAGTAGTAATCAAAACAATAATCAAAACAACAGTTCCAATTGTTCCAAGCCGAGTGAGTTTATATATTCATTATTTTACTACACTTATAAAATATAAAGAATGTAAAGAAGAATTCTCTACTTAACTTAATGACATCTACTCGTGTAACCTAAACGGGTAACTCCATCATTCACGCGACACGTATATGCTGACAACATAATGCTGCACCCTTTTGTATGCAGTAAAGTTATTGGCACTGATCCCACAGTAGTTACAGACGCAAATTCTGAAGATCGTAATAAACTACGACGATCTTATATTTATATGTCAATACTACGCAACAATCGAATACGTATACATTATGTGTATAGTATATTATATTTATATGTCTGAATACTAGTGAGTGCACATTATGTGCTTTTATTGTATAGGATATTATTTCTATTAACAGCTGACTATGAGGGCGATTTTAAAGATGTTTCTTTATTATAAAAACTTAGGTTTATTTTATATTATATATTATTACCATTTAAAAGTATTAAGTTTTTAGATATTAGAATAGCTTTAAAATTTATATATCTCTTTGTTTTTTTTTAAGAATTAGGTTATTTGTTTCCATATTAAAACATGTTTTAAAAATATTAATTATAATCTTCAATCGGTCTCAAACCGTGAAACACTTTGTATGTATTTATATTGTTATGATTCCAACTCGGAGGAATTACTAGTTATTATTTATAACAATATATGGTGATATTATTTTATCCTAATTATTACACTGTTATAACTGTAAAAATTTTCAGAGCCGAAACCATCACCGTGTGGAATAAATGAGGATAGAAAATGTGTACAGCCCTGTCCTCCACAAAAATCTTGTGAAAACCGCAACGCGAAATATTTCTGCCCAGCTGTTATACGGCCATGCAAATGGACGTGCGTATGCAAGCCAGGATACCTTAGAAATGCTATTGGAGAATGTATTACTGAAGCTCAATGTAGTAAGTGTATTTACTGAAGATCTTTAACATCACAGGATTATTTGTAATACACCAACAACCTCGCAGGACTAGATATTAACATTATAAATAACATGTTTTTCTGCCACTTTTGTCATCACCCAGTATATTAATCTACACTGCCTTTTCATGTTTTTATCGTACTAACGTGACGTTCCGAAATTTCTATATAAACAAAAAGTATAACCATACCAACTTTAGGGAATATAGGTTGAATCCATATTTTAATAGGCCTATTTTAATTTTTGGTCCCAAGTTATCCATACTAATATTATAAATGGGAAAGTGGGTGTCTTTTTCCGTCTTTCACGGCAAAACGGAGCGACGAATTGACGTGATTTTTTACGTGGAGATAGTTGAAGGGATTGAGAGTAACATAGGCTACTTTTTATCCCAGAAAAATCGACAGATCCCACGAGATGCGCAATAAAGGCTTCGCTCAAAAACTACTGCATGGTTTTTCATGTGTTGTTCATCAATAGATGATGTGATTCTCGAGGAAAGTTTTAGGCTATTTTTATCCCAGAAAACCGACAGATCCCGTAGGATGCGCGATAAAGACTATTCAAAAACTACTGTTCGGATTTTCCTGTACTTTTCATCAATAGACAGTGATTCTTGAATAAGGTTCTAGGCTATGATGTATCCCGGAAAATCGATAAATCCCACGGGAGGCGCAATAAAGACATCGCTCAAAAACTACTGCACAGATTTTCATGCGGTTTTCATCAATAGATAGAGATCTTGAGCAAGGTTTTGCGGTGTTTTATCTCGGAAAAACGGATAGTCCTACGGGAAGCGCGATAAAACCTTCGCACCGTAAACCGACTTCCGCGCATATGTAGCCGTGGTCAAAAGCTATGACCCCTAACCCTCTATAGACCCAACCCCGAAATCCACGCGGGCGAAGCCGCGGGCTGAAAGGTATGTATTTAATAATTTAAAAAATGACAAGAGTTTAGTAAATTGACAAATTATTAACCCTGCCGTTCAAAGTGACAATAAATCACATTCTACACACACTTCTCTTAAAAAATAACATTACAAGGAAACATAATTTAATTTTACACTGTTTCACGTCAATAGCGTATCATGTACTTTTTACATTACTTAATTTTGATTGGACAGTAAAGAATAATTAAATGCAACAAACTACATTTCTCATACTAAAATTTTCAATATTGCGAAATGACGAAAATTGGTAGTTATGGGCAAAAGCAAAGCTACTAATTATTGTGTCGTTATTGAGTAAATGACAAACAATTTCAGCTTCAGTTGGTCTAGGTGAAGTTAGCGAAATTGCGGTTGCATAATATAACCAAAATGGGAAAAACCTGCTATAAAGATATAAGTTCCAAAGAAGCTCTAACTTTTCATGTTGCTTTGGAGACAGCTGTTCTGTCGTTCTTAATAGCAGAAATTATCTTGATTCAAATGTTCAGTTGACATATTACCGTGAATATAATAAGCGAAACTGTTTGGACACTTTTCGTGGCGCTCTCAGTGTTACTTCCTTGTGTACCTTATGTTATTGTTTTATAACATTATAAATCTCTATTTTCTAGCGGAGAATATTTGTAAATAGATACACCTAATATAATAAGTATACACTATTATTTATCCAACAGATAAGTGTTCCAAACCAAATGAATTCTACTCTTGTGGTGGCGCTTGCGACAATGAATGCAGCACATTGGGCAAACAGAATCGGACCAATTGTCCCATTATAAACATCAAATGTAACCCTAAATGCTACTGCAAGGATGGTTTTGCAAGAGATGATAAAGACAACTGTATCCCTGTTGACAAATGCAGTAAGTATCCTAATGCTCGGCCCCTCGCAATAAAGCAAAGTTAAAATTAACATTCAGTCAACCATTCACAAATTATTTATCATAATTATTATTTTCTAATACAGAGAAGAAACCTGAGCCGTTACAGTGCGACGCCAATGAAGTAGTCGATGATTGCCCGTACAAATGCGGCTCTGAAAGATGTCCAAGATCTGAGCAAGAAGCGAAATTGAGCCCAGTTTGCGTCAAGCCCGACAAATGCCCGCCGCCAGCCTGCAGATGTAGATTCAACTACAGTCGAGACAAAAACGGAAAATGCATCCCAACTAGAAACTGTCGTAAGTAACAATTGTAATTTTGTTTTTATTAATAAGGCGTACTTAATATTTACAACAAATTCCTTTCTTCATTCATCATCTGGGGTTAATGGTAAGTTTGACAACATGTACAAATTTCATTTATCCATTCATTTCATTCCACAAAACCTTCGATAGAGCAAATATCATATGTATAAAATCACTCATATCTCTAATTTTAAATATTTTATGTTAGGTCTTAAGTGACACAGAGATTTAGTGACGGATTCTTACCATTCGGTTAAAAAACAAATACGTCTTATACGAATACAGTCTTTCATTGAGGTTAGTGCTCTTTCACCTGAGTCTAGTCTTCTGGTCGGAATGGGATTTGAAATTTTCTTGACCTCAAGGAAAATACGACATCTGTTTTTATTGCCTCGTCATGATTAATATTTTATTATTTATTCGATAGCTGCATTCCCTTGTAAAGGCAAAAATGAGGAATACAACTCTTGTCCGCCTCTATGTCCCTCCGACGACTGCAGCCAAGCGAGTCTTACTGGCAGGTGTCCACTACTGGGCAGAATCGGCATCGTGTTGAGATGTAAGCCAACTTGTCGCTGCAAGAAAGGATATTGGAGGAAGAATGGTGTTTGCGTACCCTACGCAGAATGTAGTGAGTACTTTTGGTATATTTTTATAGCATAAGAATCATCAAAACATAATTATATGTAGGTATATAGCTGTATATATGTTTGTTTATGTATGTATTTGTATATATATTTAGTATGTAAGTTT
Source organism: Scirpophaga incertulas (assembly GCA_036419045.1). Taxonomy (NCBI): domain Eukaryota; kingdom Metazoa; phylum Arthropoda; class Insecta; order Lepidoptera; family Crambidae; genus Scirpophaga; species Scirpophaga incertulas. The sequence continues at coordinate 7,648,303 of CM071639.1, read as the reverse complement.
AGAATAGTTTTTTGTCTGCGCCAAACAAATGTTTGTATACCTACTAGCCTTTCGGTTGACTGGTAGAGAATGCCGCATGTTGCATTAAGTCCGCCTATTGTATATTTTATATGTACAATAAAGTTTAAATAAATAAATTATACAGATGAGTATATTTGATTACTAACAATAGATATTAGAAGTGAATTAAACTTTCATTAAGTATATGTATTCTAGGGGTTTTTTTTAACATTAAATTGAATCATTTTTTATTTAGATAATTATTATTTAACTATCAATACATATATACTAATCTAATATGAAAACATCAATGCACGATAAAAATGTTTGTTTCCGCACATTAAAAATTAATTGCAAGTTCCTTTTCAAATGATTGCAAAGCAGTACACAACAATTCCACCTTTCTGGTATTATAAAATACATTATTCCTTGAAGAAAGAACAATAAAATGTATACTTTCAAGAAGCTGAGGGCAATCAAAATAATCTATGAATTAAAATACAGGAATAACAACATAAAAAAAGGCCAGGTCAGAAGTACCCGCAATCGTCGAGCATGTATGAGGAATGTTATGAAAGTAGATGCAGCGAAAGAGATATGTAAGGACCGTAGCAAGTGGAAGGACGTAATCTCTGCCTACCCCCGTGGGAAAAAGGCGTGAGTGTATGTATGTATGTATGTAATAACAACATGTGATGGACCATTTACGCTCCTGAATTGATGCAAATTTGAAATACTTTAATCTATTTTGATAAGAAGTTAGGCAACGAAGAATTTTAAAATGAATTGTTAAAAAGAAAATAACCTTTTGATCCTACGCTGCTAGCGTCCATCACCTATTTGCGAACTTCACCTATAGTGAGAGACCTAAGAACACGGAATTTTCGGGCATATGCCCTCCACTCGAAAACTTTCTAGGAACTCAAAAACCTTAACACATATTATTTATTCACTTCTAAGTTGTATATACTCGTAAGTACAAATCGTTTTGCCTCTTCGCTATCGCTGGTGTGACTATCACATTTCAATTTTAGAACCAAAACCATCAGACTGTGGAATCAACGAGGAAAGAAAATGTATACAGCCATGCCCTCCTCAGAAATCATGTGATAATCGCAAAGCAGTATATTTCTGCCCAGCTGTTATACGCCCATGCAAGTCGACATGTGTATGCAAGCCGGGATACCTTAGAAACGCTATTGGTGAATGCATCACCGTAGCACAATGTAGTAAGTATTCTGAACAATTTTGTTTAATTAATATATGCAGGCTATTTCAGGGAGTGCGAAATAAAATTTAAAGAGTACTTAAGTTAGATGTAAGATGATTCCTAGATGCCCAATTAAAACCTGAAAGCCACTTTGCTAGATAATAAAATGAAAAACAAAATCTTTCAATGACACCCCCTAGTAGTTATTTGTCGCTACATTGGTGTAGGGCTGTCGATAGGTACTTAAGATAATAAAATAATTTATTTACTTTGTAAGAGTTATACGAAATAACTTGAATATCGCAAATTTTCTGCAGGACCTTTATTTCTTATGGGGTATCCATAATCAACCTGTAGACGAAAAAATAAAATATGTACTGGCCATATTCACTTTTCATTTCTTAAATATAATTGTAGCGTCGGTGGTGCTGTGGTCTTCGGATTGTGGGTCGAAATTGAACCTGAAATCTATCAATGTGTTTTTCGGTTTTCGAATTTCATTCTACATTTGTCTGACGCTCCTACTGTGAAAGAAAATATCGAAACACCACCTGCATACACCTACGAAAAAAATCATACGTGTATGAGAAATCGACCAATCCACATTAGGCCAGTGTGGTTGACTAAGCTAATTGTATAAAGTGAGAAGAAATGAAGATCCATTAGAAGCTGGTCCTTCTAATAGATCTTCGCTGTGGTCAGCGGGGGGCTGTCAAGTGCTGCGAATATTATGTAGGACTCCATAACGATCAAGGCGGCTCGACCGGTATGACTTACCAACTAAACTCAAGCTAAAAGGTAAGGAAAGGGAATGAGAGCGATCACTACTCAGGAAAGGGTCACTCACTATATACTCACTATACGCTCTATCATAGTTATAGGAAGCGCGTGGCCCTCGATGGGGACTCGGGATATGATGACGATAAATCAGAATTGACAGTAAAGAAACATTGAGAATATGCAATTATTAGGCGAAATTAGAGTATTTTACGGTTCGCCATGAAATGCCACGTAGCGCTTGTCGGAATTCATCTGAATGAAATTTCTCTTACTCAGAAAAGTAAATATTGTGAAATGGCGAAAGTCGTCAGTCGTCGGTGTACTATTCTGTGCTCTTCTTTTGAATTCTTGATACGTCCACTACCAAATAGTTGCAAGTTCTTTTCATTTTCCCTTCACAACCTTTTGTTAATGACTTTATAAATGTACGTTCTTAAACTATACCTGCAATTATTTTTCAAACCAATGAATATGAGTTTATTATGTATAAAATCATGTATTTGGATTCTATTCAAAGTTCGTATCCCTATTAAACTTCGGTTTTCCTTCCTGACGCACTCCAGAACGCACGAACCGATTTCCACGGTTGTGCATTCATTGGAAAGGTCTCAGCCAAGGTTGGAAAATTTCGTTATATATAAAATAAGTAGGAACGAAAAACTGCCACTTTACAAATATTTTTGACAGGACGAAGTCTGTCGGGTCCGCTAGTATTTCAATAAAAAGAAATTACATATTTTCTTATTAGCTACAAACTTCTTTAGGAGACTATTTTATTTGTCCAACAGATAAGTGTTCCAAGCCAAACGAGTTCTACTCTTGTGGTAGCGCTTGCGATAATGAATGCAGTACTTTGGGCAAACAGAACCGGACCAATTGTCCCATTATAAACATCAAATGTAACCCTAAATGCTACTGCAAAGACGGGTTCGCGAGGGATAGTAAAGGCAACTGTATCCCTGTCGATAAATGCAGTAAGTATTCTAAAACATATCCTATATGACGATATAACATATGCTATCACAAAAATATTTAATAATTATTAAATGAAGGATTTATTTACAAATATAGAGAAGAAACCGCAGCCATTACAGTGTGGAGCTAATGAAGTAGTCGATGATTGTCCATACAAGTGCGGATCTGAAAATTGTCCAAAGTCTGAGCAAGAAGCGAACTTGAGCCAGGTTTGCGTCAAGCCTGACAAGTGCCCGCCGCCAGCCTGCAGATGTGGATTCAATTTCAGTCGCGATAAAAACGGAAAATGCATCTCAACTAGAGACTGTCGTAAGTAAATCCCATTTGGTTTTAATAGGCTATTTGAGAAATTTGGAAAATAGTTTTATATTAATGTTTATATGATAATAATTACGGTATATTGATATTTCCGAAATATTTATTGTTTTAATAATGAAAAAACAATGTTGAAGTTTAAATTTAATAAAACCCGCGATAAACACTGTTTCTTATTGTTTTAATAATGAAAAAACAATGTTGAAGTTTAAATTTAATAAAACCCGCGATAAACACTGTTTCTGTAATGGCGCCGGTCACATGTCACGCGTGACGTCACACGCAAGTAAACATTTTGTTTTGATTAGTGCAGTTGGAGTGTATTTTAATTGTTAATTGAAATTTATCCCCTAAAATGGTAAATAAATGGTGTGTAGAGTGCCACAGTATACAAGTACGACTATAGACACAGTGTACAAGTCCTCAAAAATTGTTTGTTCGTTCCAACAAATCCCAAAAGACGAAAAGTGTGATTACAATTAACTCGAAGAGAGCTAAAAAGCATTTTATCTCATTCCAATATTTTTATGTGTAAAGATCACTTTGATTTAAGTAATAAATAACTATAAATAAATATACGTGTATATTGTAGTTAATAATATGTAACAATCTAACGATATATGTATTTGTTTTGTATCATATAGAGAGTGTAGTTGGACGTAGCCAATAACATCGTCTCCATGGGACTCCCTTGCAGACCTGTGAAACAATAGCAAAAACTATGACATAGAGTAAATACATATTATATCATCTAACTGAGCAATATTACTACATATCGCACTAATAATACAATAGTGTATCAACTCAAAATCGAACATTTTTCAGAATCAACAAAAAACTTATTACTCACTTCATGTAATAGTTGCAAATTGAATAACTGTCACATAAGTTTTTTAATTTATCCTTATTCTGTTTTTGCACTAATCGAACGACGGTCTTGATCACGCGTGAGGAATCAAATTTTGCGTGTGTTTATAGTATTATGTCAAGTACGACGTTTTGAGTTGATACCCTATTGTATTATTAGTGCGATATGTAGGATTCAATAACATAACCTTAAAATAATTTTTACCTATTTCGAAATAGATCAAATGTAAGTATATGGTGGATAAATAATTTCTTCATAATATTTACATAGCTGTTTTTACATTCTTAAGTTCCGCAGCATGAAGACGTCAATTTTAAGTAGGTTGCTGTTATCGGCTCTCACAAAATTCGCATCCATTTTGATATGTGTAATAAATAGGTATTACGCAACGAGGTGTAAAACAAAACCGAAGAATATCAGAAAACTGGCTATTAAACGTAATAAAACACGAAAAACACTCACGAAGCGAACTATCGAGACAACTGTTTACTTGCGTGTCACGTCACCGTTCACGTTCCAGATAACATTTTCAAAAATATCACAAACTAGCTGTGCCCGCGACTTCGTCCGCGTGGAATGTAATAAAAAAATTGTTTATCTTTTTTTTGTTTTTGTCATTTTACTAAAATAAAGCCTAAGTTACTCCTTATTACATAAGGTAGCTGCCAGTGAAAGTCCCGTCCAAATCGGTCCAGCCGTTCCAGAGATTAGCCGGAACAAACAGACAGACAAACATTAAACATTCATATGCATGTAGTAGGAAGCGGTTATTTCAGTATTACAAACAGACACTCCAATTTTATTTATTTGTATGTATAGATGCATAGAAAATGTTAAAAAATACACATGTTTTACATCAAAATAAAATGAAATATATTTCTTTAAAATACCTATTATCTTTTAGGATGAGCACAATTTGTTGTATATTTTGAATGTTGTCAAATAGCCTATTAATGGACCGCACTGGAAATGTACAAAAATAGGTCATAAATATTAATATATTTATGTCTATCCGTTACTCTAGACCCATAACACAAGCCTGACAGACCTTACATTGGGTTAGACTAATTGGTGTAAGCGTAAGAAATATTTATTTATTTATTAAAGTGAAACAGCGACCTCTTAGTGGTGATAAGTGCTTAGTGGTCTCAGCACTGACCTTACAATCGGAAAGGCTAAGATCGAATCGCCATATATAAATATAAAAAAGGCGTACAATGGAATTAGACAAGTACTTACGGGCATTATCAAAACCTATATCAAATATAATATGCCTACTTGCATAGAGATTGAGAACTTAACTATGAGAAGGATACTCTGGACGCCTGCTTTCTCAACGAAATGCTTTAATTGTTTTTTTTTTATTATAAGATGCACCGCCATAATATACTTAAACAATTCAGCCGGTATCCCAACTAATATTATAAATGCGAAAGTAACTCTGTCTATGTCTGTTACGCTTTCCCGCTTAAACCTCGCAACCGTAGACCCTGAGACAGAACATAGGCTACTTTTTATTTCGAAAAAAAGGGATGAAGGGGTTGCAATAGAGTTTGAAAGTTTGTATGGGATTTCTTAATTTTAAAAGATAAAACCATGAAACTTTATATTTAAGCACTTGATAAGAAATCATTTAATATTTGTTCTAGCATTTTTGAAATTTCGACCAGCTAGGGGGTGAAATAATAATAAATAATAAAACTTCAATAATAAATCTAGCAGTAATATGATACATATATATATACAAAATGAAAAAAACGAAAGCCACATGGATGTCTTACTCGTAAATATTATAAATTAGAATTTTTCTATCAAAATACAATTAAAAATAATACGAGTTGCATATATAGATTTTTGAAAATTCGCCATAGTCGAGACTCATAGTGATCTAGAGAAAAAAGTTAGTAATAAGAGTGACTTATCTCTAACTAGCTGTGCCAGCGACTTCGTCCGCGTGGAATAGTTATTTTGATCATCATATTTATTTTTGCAAAGAACCACCTCAGCTGTTACCCGATCTTGACAACGCGACATATCCAAATTTGATTACCATAAAAACGATTCTAGTGAGTTAACATTAAAAGATAGACATACTGTCGAGGCCATTTTTTTAGATCATTTTAAGAGGAATAATTCTTTCATACATATTTTTTTGGTATCTAGAACCGTTTTCGCAGCGTACGCAACGGAAGCCCTCAAAGATGAATAATTTTCCCCGTTTTTTCCACATTTTCCATTATTTCTTCGCTCCTATTAGTCGCAGCGTGATGTTATGTAGCCTAAAGCCTTCCTCGATAAATGGGCTATTCAATAAAAAAGAATTTTTCAATTCGAACCAGGAGTTCCAGAGATTAGCGCGTTTAAACAAACAAACAAACTCTTCAGCTTTATAATAATATTAGTACCTATAGATTACAGAACGTTCAAAATCACAGAACGCCGTGGGAACTAGCAATTACGTGTTTACTCCATTGATATGTACCTATTATAAAATAAGACTTATTATTTATGCAATATTATTTCATTCAAAAAATCCTTGTCTAACATAAATCACTTGAAGTCAAAAAAGGAATTTATTACAAACGATCAGTTAATCAATGTGCTACAAGCGACACTAACCCCCTTGATAAACATAATTATTTAAACTTTATATACAATGGCGGACATGTACATTTCCGGCATTTTCCGGTTTTATTAGGTATTAAAAACAGATGTTAATATATACACAAAATACCTATATACAGAATTGAATCTTCATAATGCATCAATGCAATTAAACTGTTACAACGGAATTACATAATCAGCCCACTGATGATATTTGTTTGGTTTGTTTTGATGCTTCCTTTATTAACGTTTATTATTCTTTATTCGATAGCTCCGTTCCCTTGTAAAGGCAAAAATGAGGAATACAATTCTTGTCCGCCTCTATGCCCCTCCGACGACTGCAGCCAAGCGACTCCTACTGGCAAATGTCCACTGCTGGGCAGAATCGGCATCGTGGTGAGATGTAAGCCAAGTTGTCGCTGCAAGAAAGGGTATTGGAGGAAGAATGGTGTTTGTGTACCCTACGCAGAATGTAGTGAGTATTATCTAGCATTACATCAAAATAAATTATAGTGGTAACTATTTTGACTACATACATATACAAGTGAACACTCAGTCACCAGAAAACAAATACAGAGATAGTTAATATATTTTACATATTTTCTTGACCATGAAACACAGAAAAACTATGCAGACCGAAATATCTTTTTTATTGAAAATTTACTTAGATACTTCATAGATATAGGTATATTTATATATGTTTGTTCTTCTTGTCGTTTTTGTACATATATTGTATAATGTCTTCAATATAATATAATTTAAATGTATAATTCAAGACAATAAAACAGCCTATTATGTTGTTTCTGTATGTAGTATCTTTCATCATCATTCATTGTTCCAAATAAAGTTCTATCTATACATACCAATTTCAAATTATAAATGTATTTTGACAAATAGAGTTCTATTTGTATGCCATCAATAATATTTTTCTACCAATAATATATCATTAGATAATAGTAAAGTACAAATATTTGATAGTCCATATTACAAAAATAAACTGAAAGTTCCCATTCATTGTTCTAGTTTCTCCTCATCCTTACTCCCCCCCAATCTTCCAATTCTAAAACCAATGCTTGAGGCACAGTGCTGATGATGCATTTAGACTAACTTTAGATAATCAATCATTTATTTTTGACAAAAAAAATAATTAACAAATTAAATAACTAAAAATATAATATAATTATAAACTATGTTTTTTCCTTAACAGGTGATTCGATTGTAGTTATATGATAGTATTTTCGATCATCATCACTTATTTGATTAGGGGCTCCTGATAGCGGATCTTTTCCTTCGTGTGATTTAGGGAATGCAATCACCTCTCTAATAGACTCTGCACTACAAGCTATAGATACCAATCTATCAATTCCTAATGCTATTCCTGCATGTGGAGGACAACCACTACCCAAAGCATCTAAAAAATGTTTTAATGTCATTGGCTCAATGTTCAACATTGAGAGAAGTATTTTTTGTAATTCCACATCATGTACACGTACAGACCCACCACCTACTTCGTTGCCATTTATCACTAAATCATAAGCCAAGGATCTCATTTTTAATGGATCAATATTTAGTAAATACATATCATCAGGATGTGGTGCTGTAAAGGGATGATGACAAGTCTCGAGCCCATTTGGGCCTTTCAAAAACAATGGGAAATCTACTATCCATAATGGAATAATATCATTGCTTTTTTGCAGTAGATTTTTTGACAATAATAAGGATGCAATCATATTTCGAATCTCACCAAGACATAAACATGCATTATCATTTTCCCCTATAGAAATTATAACTGAATTATCAGATTGACATTCACTTTTTATTTTCTCATATAAATCCTTACCATATTCTTTTATAATATTTTCGTCCAAGACAATCTTCACTTGGTATTTTTTTGATAAATTCTGAATTATTTCTTTATATTTGGATGTAATTTTTCCCAAATCTCTTTTATATGGCAATGCATACACTCCTATATTAGGTTCCTTTAAATTTTCTGTAAATAAATGTTTGATATTGTTGAATTTTAATCCTAAGGATAAATTGGGTTTATCCGTACCATAATTTTCCAATGCCTCTCTATATGTCATTTTCATAAATGGTGGTTTTGGTAAATGTCTTATGTAACTGGCAAATAGCAACTGTTCAATCATACTAATCACACCATCAAGATTAGTAAACGACAGTTCAATGTCCAATTGTGTAAACTCAGGTTGTCTGTCAGGACGGGTACTTTCATCTCTGTAACATCTTGCAATTTGGAAATATCTATCTATGCCACCAACCATCAACATTTGTTTCAATTGTTGAGGGCTTTGAACCAATGAATAAAATAATCCTGAGTGATGGGTTGGGACTACAAACTCTCTGGCTCCTCCAGGTGTGCGACAGAATAATGTAGGTGTTTCAACTTCAACAAAGCCATGGTTCTCGATCAAAAAACGCCTCATTGCATGAAGCATTCGAGATCTTACTCGTAAATTATATTGCATTTCTGGAAACCGCAAATCAATGTAGCGATACTGTAATCTAAGTTGCTCTTTAGGTTTTTGGTAATCCCTTAAATTAAATGGTATTTTATTGACTGCATTCAATATCTCCAAATCGTCAATAAGAACTTCAACCTCTCCAGTTGGCATTGTGTTATTAACTTTATTCTTCGGTCTCATTACTAATATTCCTTTAACTTTGACAACTGTCTCTAATGGTAGGTCGGGAAACTGACTGTCCTCTTTAACTGTACACTGAATCAAACCATAAGCATCTCGAAGAAGAATAAACTTGGACAATCTTTGATATTGAATCCAACCACACAAAACAACATGTTGTCCATGGTGACTAGGTCTAAGCTCTCCACAAGTATGGCTTCTGTATGTGAAAGTGTTATAATGTTCTCCAGATTGCGACTTCTGCTCAAAGGATGCAGATGTGATATGAAGAAATCTCTTAACTATAGAAAATTTGTAGGTTATGTTGTGGCATTTTTTCGGATAATAGAACTGCCGTACACATATAAGTTTATCAGTATGTATACGTCTTATTATTGGTATTCCAGAAAGAATTATATAAAATTTTTGAGTTAATTTGTAATATCTCGTCAACATTATAAGTTTTTCTTAATTACATTAACACTTATTAAACTAATATCATTTTACAAGCAGATTGTTAGTCTTTTGTTTAAATGAGAATAAACAGGTGATAATTTATTACATTATTATGTTAATAATAATTTTATAAATCACTTTTTTTGCTTTTAGTTTGGTTATTTAGTATAATAAATTGACATGAAACAGCTGAAACGAATGACAGATGACAGCGAGTGTGGAAATAGGTTTTGACAATTCCCGTGTTCCGGACCATGGTAGTGACAATTGTCGATAGAATGAATCGGAAATCTGCTGCGAGTTTGGTAATCACCAAAACGTGAAGGCTTAAAGGACAATGCCCATATTTGTATGAGGCTCTGCCCCAGAAACGCACAGAGTTCAGACTTATACCATTTGATAGCTCTATAACTGTACTTTAAATATAACTGCATTTTATTTTATATAAAGGACAGGTTCAAAAGTAAATGTGGATAGAAAACCATTGTTACTCTTTGAATTTTGCCAATATTTTACGTATCCAGGCAACATTGCTGTTAATAATTTATTAGGCGCTGTTTCCTCTAATCACAGGATTTGCAAAATATCTTATATAAATGGAGACATAACGAAAAAAAAATATCCTATAATGCTTGTAATTCTTGAGACAGATTTGTAGCAATGTGCCTTTGCCATTTGTAATTTGTAACAATGTGACTCTGTATTCGTTTAACGCGTAAGCCGTAATTTAGGCAACGAAGCATTGTTATCAACAAAAGTTAAAAAATCTAAAGCACAAACGAATATCCGAAATCAGGTAGACAACTCAATAAATCCGTTAAAAAAGAAAGCCTGGTGTCAATTATTTATATAGCAGAGAGAAATACGGCGAGCGAGCAAAACAACCACGAAAACAACAAAATGCAGACGCAGAATTCTGAAACTTAAAAATAATCGTTTTGTACTTATTTAATATCATGAAAGCCGCTAAGTATCAGTAGCAGTTTCAAATTGAAAAAAACTGAATGAAGAATGAAGTTGATCTAAAGATTGAGTATTGAACTAAAATAGTATACTAATCTGTGGTATTGAACGAAAGAGTGTTGCTGCAAAGAAGACTATTGGTAGACGATTTATATGGATGCACAGGGCTGCGCAGAATGAATGTGTCACAGTGATAGTAGTGATGGGACTTCGCACAAATTATCGAAAATGCTAATTCGATGTCTTTGTATCGCTCCCTCTCATCAAGCCATTACAAAAAGCTCTATGATCAGGAATGCTAAAGGCAAACGGGCAGAAATTAGTCGTGCATAACCTAGAGGCCCGTATTAATAAACACAATTTAAAGATGATTTAGTTAATCTACGGATTGCTCTCTTTTTAACTTATAATATTTATTGGAAGTTGAAATGAGACAACACACATTAACTAAACCAGATTTAAAAAATGTTCTTAATACGGGCCTTCCTCTATAAGGATTCAAGGAGAAAAAAAACGATCCGATCAGTATGAAACGTTATCTCTATATATATCTCTCTCTATTAATAAATGCGACTTCAACGTCGACCCATGGCTTAAACCTTGGATTATATACTACTCGGTTATATTATCTGTGGACCTGAAAGGAATTTGAAGTCCCTCGCAATTCATTATGAATATAATTATATTACACTAGAATAATAATTATTAAGATAATAATTGTTTACAATATAAATATCCTAGCGATGCTTGCTTAGCGCACCACCACGTTGACGTAATACGTTAGCTCACGGATATTGTCACCGGGATACATTCAACGTACGCCATTTAATTTTAACCGTGACCCATTGTTTAAATAGAGTATGACTCGTTAACTATTATAAAGTTATCTTAAAAGTTAATCCGTTTACACATAGAAATACTAACTTTGTTAATTAAAAGATTAACAAGTGAATGTACACCTATGCCAATCAGCAATATTACAGTATGTAATACTGGCACATATAAATGCCGAGTAGATTGTACAGAGACCGCATCGCACTAATAACTATCAACCAAACCAAAAACATACTGGAACTATCTCACTAACGTAACATATTAAATTCGATGCTTTTGAATTTTTGTCGACCGTTCGTATAGGTTTAAGATTCTGGCTGATGCCAATCGCTCTATCGCACTAATTTATAATACCCAACGTATCAAACAGTGATAGCGTTACGTGTTCGTGAAAAGCCTGCCATATGAAATGTTACGTTAGTCGTAGACGTAGTTAGATACAGACAGGAATGTGTCATTTCACAGAACAATACAACATTCATTCAAACATTGATAGTTGTGATTCGCATTTATTTAAACTCGATAATAAAATGAAGGCGCTCGATTATAGATAAGAGAGAGAATTTTAACATCCATGGATATCTAAATGTTATTGACGTAATTCATCGTGACTTATCGATATAAACACCTCCAGCGATTTTTTCGCCATCACTAGTTGGCTATTATTCTTTACCACAGACTAAGCAATTACAACGGAAATGACAAAATATCAATTGAAAAATATATTTTCATAGTTATTTATCCAATGCTTTATCTGATTTTTAATTGATCTCAAATTTTTATTATATTTAAATAAGACATTTCGTCAGAATCATTATTCTGGGCGTGCTGGGGCAGGAATGGGCATTGTCCTTTGCTCAATGAAAACTGCAGCTATAATGAACAATATAATAACTGTCTCAAGTCGATTTTATAAGCTTATTTCTGCGTCTACCTCTCGCGTTGCTATATTCGGTATCCCGTGTAGCGCTAGTAACCTGTGCAGTTACTGTCAGTACGTAGCTTTTTAAATGTAATACTTGTTACTATTAAATTTTTTTCTGACGATTGTTTTGATGTTTTGATGACGATGTATCATTATATCATATATATCAATTTAGAATTAGTCTGTCTAACTAACGATAATAATTTAACTTTAAAAAAATGCAATAAAAGAAATAATAACTATCAAAAAAGTAATTTTATACATTACATCACCTGACGGTTGACTGGTAAAAAGTGCCTAAGGCACTAAGTCCGCTATTGTATACCAATATATGTACATAAAGTTTATATAAATAAATAACAGATAAGATTTTTTTGGTGTCAACTCAACAGTGGTGATCATTACGCCTAAGGTGTCCTTATATGGTTGATAGATGCTTACAAACTTAGTTCACATCAATAAAAATTAATAATAGTATATTGTTAATTGCTATCAATTGACAGAAAAATGAACGAACCTGTATTTTTTTAAATAGAACAATGAGAGCTTGATAAATGAGTTATAACGGAGATTGTGGTAACTAAGATTATAATTCTTAATTCTTAAATTGCATTTGTATAGATAATATTAGCTGAAACATCCATTAGGAGATTATGATCAGTACTATTCGGAACTTGGGATTTAGTCTGTTTTTAAGTTCTTTAATAAAGAACACAAAACCAACGATACTCTTTAGCATCGCCATGACTAGTTTCCCTCATGATAAGGTCGGTGCCACTTTGGCTTCCCGCGTCTCTTCAAGCGCTTTAGGCCCCTTTTATTGGCTTGGCGCTGCATCGCCCCTCTCCTGAGGAGTGGTCGCAATCACGCTTTGCCTATATGGTTCTTAGAACTTAGGCACAGACTGAGTTTAGTCGGTAGGTCACGTGATCGGACCGTTCTGGCCGCGTGGAGTCCGACATAACCTCCGTAACACTTGCCGTTGCGGAGGTATCTTGGACACGTTTCGTGCTCCTTTTGATGGATTCTCAGCCTTCCTCTTCCACTGAGGAAAAAAGGCAACGATACTACACACCGCTACACAAATGCTTTTCATTGATTTCTTACAATTTTCTTCAGACTTAGGTTTATTGTTTCTCGGGTAGTGTTTAATTAATTATTATTTATTTTATGCACAAGAAGCGTATTTTATCGTATTTTTATTAATATTACTCAATGAACTTGCTAATTTATATTGTAAACTAGCTAGGTATAGGTATTATAGTGACATTCGGTGACAAAAAAAAATTGTAGACTAATTATTTTGCAAATAAAACACATATACTCGTTAAAATAAGAATCTAAGTCAAAACATACAATAAAAATATTTAATAAATCAATTTCAAGAAGAACATAAATTAAGTATAAGAAATAATCGTATCGATAATTTGAATATAAAATGAATTGAATTTGAATTGTATCTATTTTTGATGGTAGGCTTTCTAGGCACCTTTAAAACTCCAATAGTGATTGACATATGTAGTTTGACTAAAATCGATCATAATGCATATCATAAATCATTCTGTATTTGTATAACGCTACTGCATTTATTCTGGCGGAATTGATTGCCCCAGTGCGGATTGGTTGACGACGCACAACTTTGAATTTGTTTTCTGTAGAAGCACCAGATACATGAACATATGAAATTCAAAAAGTGAAAAACATATTCCCACGTGGCAGGATCTGCCCATGACCCACCGAATCAAACGATTCGTAGACTAGTGCCAGACCACAGATTCACCGACGCTCCAGGTATCCACAAGTACCAGATACATATTTTGATTAAAATTAATGTAGTAGTAATGAAAATGCTTGCGTATGTAAAAAAGGATACATACGAAACGACCAAAATGTCTGTGTGCCAGAGAAACAATGTGATAACGGTAAGTAGGTTATATCTAGTGATGTGCCGGATATCCATATCCATATCCGTATCCGCGGATATCCGAGGTAGAAGAAAGATCCGTATCCGTTTCCGTTACTTTTTGGCTGATCTTTTACGGATCTGTTTACCTTATTAATTTTGAATTTATAGATAATAAATTCTTTACGACAAAGGGTAAGGCGCACTAGCGACGCCAGTTGCCGAGATTCTGACAGTCCACAATTATTTAAAATAGATCTGGTTTAGTAGGAATCAATTGGTGCCCCTAGTGCTCCTTACTCTTCGCCTTAAACAGGCCAATAGGTAGAAAAAAAACTATTGAATTCAATACAGATATTTTTTTATTTCTTAAAATCAAATATTTGTCTCCTTTGTGGGAAAACTTTGCGTAGTTATCATATTTATCATTAGTTATTTTACCAATAATATATGACTCCAAGGTGCTAAATCAACTAGTTTTTTAATGACATCAATATTATGAAAAGTTATGAGATCACTTTTTATTAAGAAAAACTTAGATCTTCGGAATATTATAAATTCAAATCAAATGATTTTCTAAGCAACTAAACTAGTATTGCGTTACACATACAGTGTTAATGTTATACTAAAATCACAGTGGCAATACCAAACACACGCGTTATCTATGCAGTGTCACATTAAACTAAAATAAAACAAAAGAAAGACCCGCCGTGCAATGCAAGTCGAAACATGTTTCAACTCAAGATCGCGCGCACGGACACCGATTGTGTAAGTAAATTAAGATCCGTATACGTATCCGTATGTGCGGATCTTGACATCAAATATCCGTATTCAGATCCGTATCCGCGTATCTAGATTTTTGACGATCCGGCACATCACTAGTTATATCATCAGATAAGTAATTAAATGTAGGTAGTTTTTAAATATATTCATCACTGCTCATACACATCCTCACCGAAGGCTACAGAGCCTATCTTAACTGTTAGGGCGATTAACCACGCTATCCCCGTGCGGATTGGTTGACGACACTTTGAATATGTTTTCTGTAGAAGCGCCAGATACATGAACATATGAAATTCAAAAAGTGACAAAACATATTCCCACGTGGCAGGATCCGCCCATGACCCACCGAATCAAACGATTCGTAGACTAGTGCCAGACCACAGATTCACCGACGATCCAGGTATCCATAAGTACCTACCAGATACATATTTTGATTAAAATTATCTTTTCAGACACATTGAAATGTAAAGCTAACGAGGAACAAAAATGTATTACACGCTGCCCACCTCAAAAAACATGTAAAAACCGAAATATAGGTTATGCATGCGCAGCTGTCGTGGAGCCATGCGAAAATGCTTGCGTATGTAAAAAAGGATACATACGAAACGACCAAAATGTCTGTGTGCCAGAGAAACAATGTGATAACGGTAAGTAAATCATATAATCAGATATGTAATTTAATGTAAGCAACTTTTAAATTATTTATGTCACTTTTAAATTTTAAAAAGTAGGTAAATAAAATTGCATAAATAACACTGGGAATACAAACAAGGTCAAAATTTCGGCAAACATCAAAGTTTTTTGTCAGGATGCGGGATTTTTAGGTATTTAATACATTTTTAAAGTTGTACTAAATTTTATTGTTTAGCTGTAGTCACAAAAGGCATTTACTTTAGTTTTTACAAGCCTTAGTATATTTAAAATCTTTTTTTTAAAGCGTTGAAATAAATCCAGAATTTTTGTTTGAAAATCTGTCATAATCCTGCACTGTAAATTACCAATATGCAACGGTTAATTCCCCTGAATGTGCGAGTAAGTTGGCAATTAATGAAATATTAATATTTAGAAATTATTATTTGAGATCTTTTTACCAAAATAAGTAGAATATCCAACCAACAGTTACTGACAAAGAATCAGGGTGCCTTGTCAACTAATATACAACTCTTGCATGAATTAATTCGCCAGAGGGAATGAGTAAATTTACCTAAATTATCCCTACTAACCTACTAATATTATTAAACGCGAAAGTTTGTAAGTTTTGATGTTTGTTACTGTTTCAGGTCAAAAGTATTGAATAGGTTTTAATGTGTTATCCGATCCGCCCGACCCCAGCACCGCGCAAACGAATCCCTTCCGCCGGCCACCAACCGCGTCGTCCCCTCAAAGTAACCAAGACAGGAGATGCCATTGTCTAACATTCCCCTCTGCCAAAGCATAAGACTCGGAATCTTGTACGTTATATAAAACTAGTTGAGCTGCCTTATGGGCTGTCACACAACATTGTGCATGTCGCGGCGAACAGAGCTCCCACTAAAATGCCTATTTGTGCTGTTTTTTCGTGTAAAAAGAAGTCTAACACGTCAAGTATGCAAAAAGATGGTGTCACCTTTCATTTGCAAGTATTCTTTTTAAGATTTATTGATTATTTAATTCATAATTTCATGTTTTACAATTCTGCAAATTCAAATTTAACGTCATATAGTCTCGTGAGGAGTGCGGTCTGACGTCATATAGTCTCGTGGGGAGTGCGTGAGCTAGGGTTGAACATTATCATATTTCAATTAATTATGACATTTGACATATAAAATTTGTATAGTTCATATAACAATTTTCTAATCTGGTAGGTATTAATTTAATCAGTAACAGCATCATTTGGTACTCTGCTGTCTTAAATTGCCGATGCCTTGTTACAATAATACACAATTTTACTATTTTTTGATACTTTAACAGTTCTATACATAACGATGTACTAGCAATTATACCATTTAAATTAAATATTTTTATAAGTATTTATATAGGTGCATTATTTAAAACAATCAATAATGTAAAAATGAACTAAACTCAAACTTCCCTTCAAATCAAGTATAGATGATAAATCAAGTAGCACACTGCTGTTATTCTATCGAGACATACACTTTTTGTACAATACCAAATGGTGAAGGTGCCTTGATAGAATAACAGTTAAGTAACAAGTTTTGTTTCTATTAGCGGTTTCTATATATAGAAATCAAAAAGATGTATGAGGAGGACATTTGCAATAGTTTTTTTTTATCTATCGCGAATTACTCAATCTGTCACTGTTAATCTCATTGTATGTTATTTTTGTTTATAAAAATAGCAGTAATAAAATAGTAACACTTACTTTGTGAGTGTAATTTTGTTAAAGGAAATATAAGAGCTATGCTTAAAAGGTAAGCATCTGTAAACTAGCGCCAACATCATCTTAAAAATTTTAGTTAAAAAATATTATCTTTTTTAATCAGCAGCCCTAATTGATTTTCACACTTGAAATAGGGATGCAACTATATCGATATTTTGGTTTTACGAGTAAATAGGAATGAATGAATGAATGGAATAATTGACATTAATTAAAAATATTATGCTTAAATCTTATTGAATAATAAAATATAATTGACAAACAAAGTAAGTAAACAGAAAATAAGTACGCTTTATTTAATATTGTTTAATAATGACGTCTCGGATTATAATACACTAAAAGGTGCAGTCGAAAAATTACCTAATGATGTAATATTAATTACATCAGTGACCGGAGCATGGGAGTTCACAAAATATTATAACCCAATATAAATCTGCAAAAAAAATTACTCAAAATTATTGCTAACATATTAAGGATAAAAATCAAAAAAATTCGTTTAAGAGATATTGTTGATTGTTAAAGTATTTTTAAGATCCCTATCTGATATTTAGTTGTATTTAATACGATTAAACTAATTTAATTATTATAATAACATACATGGGAATAATAGAACTAACTGTCAATCCCGTGTCAAAAAACTCAATTATTTTTATAGTGTGTATCAAAACGTGTTTTTCAATAAAATATTTCTTTTAGAAAACGCATTTTTAATGTTATTATAACAATGTCGGTGTTGCAGTATCTAATTTTGATGTAAAAATACAATTTTTGTTGTATCCGCAACTTGGTGTCAATAAAACTTATTTTATTTTCCGGTTTAATAGGACTTCTGTAGCTTCTCATGCAACAAAATTCGTATTTTTACCTTAATATCCTACCAAATAACAAATATGCAGTTAAAAAGACACAAAAATTAGGTAAAATTATTAGATGTTATAATTTACTATATAAAACTACTGAGTATAAGTTTGCATTTTATTAACCTTCGATATCTGTCAATTTTATATTGACTACATACTAAATGTCGAAGCATGATATTTTAATTATGTTGAAATATTAACGCCAAGTTAACATTCATTCATTGAACGAAAGCGATTTATCGATATCATACTTTTGGGTGATGTCTCGTTACTTCCCACACTTTTACATTTTTGTGTTCGAATAGAACGTCAACGTACTTTTTTAAGGTTTGTGTGCGTGAATTTCAAAATTGTGTGTCATGTGTCCATGTGTGCATTTGTAAAAACGTTAAAATTTTCTGTTTATGTGTGCTGGTTTAGAGTGTAGTAGTAACCTCGCCCCCCGCAAGATATGGCAGAAAAATTTGTTCGAGAAATTTGACTGATGCCTACTCCAGTTCTATTTACTCTGAGGTCGTCCCTCACGCCACACACCCACGTCCCTCGCTCACTCACCGCGCTCGTCGGCGAGCGCGACGACCCGGGCTACACAGCCCTCGTCAAACATATCCCCGGTACCATCACGTACCGGGTAGATTCTCACCTTCACGGCGATTTTGAGCGTTCGAGCCACTAGACGGCGCGCTCAAGTTGCGTCGACTTTTCGATTATAACGACTCCGGAACGGTCGCCGGAGTCGTTAGCAGGCAAGGCGTCGAACCTTCTGTTCGTGCGCCTTCCACAAACACATTCATTGCAAAGCTGAACATAGCCATCTGAGGCTTCAGCATAGATCCGTCAATTCATTGCAAAGCTCAACATTACCATCTGAGGCTTCAGCATAGATCCGTCAATTCATTGCAAGGCTGAACATAGCCATCTGAGGCTTCAGCATAGATCCGTCGATTCATTGCAAAGCTGAACATAGCCATCTGAGGCTTCAGCATAGATCCGTCAATTCATTGCAAAGCTGAACATAGCCATCTGAGGCTTCAGCATAGATCCGTCAATTCATTGCAAAGCTGAACATAGCCATATGAGGCTTCAGCATAGATCCGTCAATTCATTGCAAAGCTGAACATAACCATCTGAAGCTTCAGCATAGATCCGTCAATTCATTGCAAAGCTGAACATAGCCATCTGAGGCTTCAGCTAGATCCATCAATTCATTGCAAAGCTGAACATAGCCATCTGAGGCTTCAGCATAGACCCGTCAATTCATTGCAAAGTTGAACATAGCCATCTGAGGCTTCAGCATAGATCCGTCAATTCATTGCAAAAGCTGAACATAGCCATCTGAGGCTTCAGCATAGATCCGTCAATTCATTGCAAAGTTGAACATAGCCATCTGAGGCTTCAGCATAGATCCGTCAATTCATTGCAAAGCTGAACATAGCCATCTGAGGCTTCAGCATAGATCCGTCAATTCATTGCAAAGCTGAACATAGCCATCTGAGGCTTCAGCATAGATCCGTCAATTCATTGCAAAGCTGAACATAGCCATCTGAGGCTTCAGCATAGATCCGTCAATTCATTGCAAAGCTGAACATAGCCATCTGAGGCTTCAGCATAGATCCGTCAATTCATTGCAAAGCTGAACATAGCCATCTGAGGCTTCAGCATAGATCCGTCAATTCATTGCAAAGCTGAACATAGCCATCTGAGGCTTCAGCATAGATCCGTCAATTCATTGCATAGCTGAACATAGCCATCTGAGGCTTCAGCATAGATCCGTCAATTCATTGCAAAGCTGAACATAGCCATCTGAGGCTTCAGCATAGATCCGTCAATTCATTGCAAAGCTGAACATAGCCATCTGAGGCTTCAGCATAGATCCGTCAATTCATTGCAAAGCTGAACATAGCCATCTGAGGCTTCAGCATAGATCCGTCAATTCATTGCAAAGCTGAACATAGCCATCTGAGGCTTCAGCATAGATCCGTCAATTCATTGCAAAGCTGAACATAGCCATCTGAGGCTTCAGCATAGATCAGTCCAAAAAAAAGTATTTTAATGAAACTTTACAATAATATAGTTTATACATCAAAATAACACATATGCTACAATTTATAAATAATAAAAAAATATATATATATATTTGTTACACTTACACCAATTAGCCCAAACTAAGCTCTGTAAGGCTTGCTATGGGATCTTAGGGTAACGGATAGACATACATATATTATACATATATAAATAATTTTTATTGAAATATATATCAACAACCATGACTAAGGTACAAATGCTCGCATTCATCACACAAACATCTGCCCCCACCGGGACTCGAACCCGGGACCTCAGAGATGGCGACACCTTGAAACCGGTGTACTATCCACTCGACTATGGAGGTCGTCAAAATAAAGATTTACGCCACGCTAATATACCTAAGCTGCTCCAAATACTAACCCTGCGCAGAGATCGTCGGTCTGATGTCCGCAATTTTGTTCATACATAATTCACGTGGGAGAATGTTATTTCCTATGGCGGACATAAATGAAACTTACCATAGAAAGATAATTCCCAAGGTAAACAACGGGGTACCCAGCGGTTAAAAGCGCTTAAATAGATTTAACTATTTAGTTAGTATATAATTAACAATTTCACCTATGTAGAGAAATTGTTCATTTTTAGCAACACAAAAATAACAAGAACACGATTTTAGACAACTTTGGACTTTATTTTACTATTAATTAAATAATTCTGCTTTTTCCAGAACCACCTAAATGTGGTACCAACGAAGAGTATGTTCTATCAAAGAGCTGCCCGCCAGATCAATGTTTCTCTTTAGTAGCCAAAATCAAATGTGATGCTAATGAAAAAGACAAATACAGATGTCGGTGCAAGTCTGGCTTCTTAAGGAAGAAGCCGGGGGCCCCTTGCGAGCCAATATGCAACTGTAAAGAGCTGGCTAATTCACCTGAATGTTCCAGTAAGTTAGCAATTCGTTAAATGTAAATATTTAGAAAATGTATGTAATTATTTCTGTAATTTATACAAACAAATAGTGTAGGCCCTTACTCAGTTACCATGGTTCCCTTTAAACTAATATGCAAGAGTTAGAAATGGGCTAAACGACCCGAACACTTTTTTTACTTTATTTTATTTACATGCAACAGGCACAACTTTTTACATACAAATGATACAAATATACTGATAATCAACATCCTGGTCGAGACCATAAATCAAAACGTATGTAGGGTACATATGAGGGCAAAATCAGACATTAAGATACACTTCCAATCTCACAATACTATGCACGCAAATATATATATATCGCTCATCCAAAAGAATATTGACATAATTACGTTTTTGCGATTTTTCAGGAGAGCGTTTAAAA
The DNA here is from genome assembly GCA_036419045.1 of Scirpophaga incertulas. Taxonomy (NCBI): domain Eukaryota; kingdom Metazoa; phylum Arthropoda; class Insecta; order Lepidoptera; family Crambidae; genus Scirpophaga; species Scirpophaga incertulas. The sequence goes on along the minus strand of CM071639.1, from coordinate 7,626,429 downwards.
AGTTTGACATCGAAAATATTGTGTATTTCCAATCATTCTATCGATATATTTTAATAGTTATGTTGTATTACTTTATTAACAATAATATTACATAAAAAGTTTGCGAGAAACCTCAAGATAATTATTAAAAAATACCAAATGAAACAAACCGGACGTACATTTATTTATTGAAACGTAAACTTTTTCAAAAGTTTAACTAATTTTATAAAAATCTTAACATAAGAAAACAAAAATAAACTGTTATTAAACAATTCTAAGTAAATAATAAACGACAGTGACTCTCTCTGTCGGAAACTAATGGAACAAAAATTCTTTTCGTCGTTCGTCGTTTTTACCACAGATAAAACGTGCAAAACACGAAGTTATGGTATCAAAAACTCATTTTCGACTTTTTGGTAATTATGTCAATATTCTTTTGGATGAGCGATATATTAAAACTAACTATACAATAAAAATAACTAACAATACACGCAATATAAATACAAAACAATAAAACCAACAAAAACGATAGAAACAGTTTGTGAACATAATACATATCATAGACACATCAATTTAATGTGTTGACTTCCGCCCTAAAACCGGTGTTAAGCTGAAAATGTCGACCTCCTTGTATAGGTCATTTAAGCGCCTGTACATCATAGCCCAAAGATTGTAGAAAGAAATATGCGAGCAAGTTCACGGGAATGTGAATATTTATAGTTATAAAATCAATGATATTATTATATTTCAATTTTTTATAACATAAGAAGTAACGAAATATCCACACCCTCATGAGGCAAATCTAACTCATAAGTATTGAATATTCCACCTTAATGACTAAGTTAGTAGTCATTTGTGTAAATACTAATACTTGTCAATTATATTATTTTAAATATTTATGAACACTTTAAAAGCTAAGAATTGGTTAAAATAATAAGTACAAAGATATTTTAATTATTTGTAAATTATATATGAAATCTGCAAGCCGCAGATGTACCATATAGAAAATGGTTTAAGGCCGATTTAACCATGAGGTGTGTGCTCATAAAATAAAGAATTTAAAACAGGTCATAAGCTAGACGACCATTTTGATGATTGATCAGTATGCAAATGTACAAAATTAGTTAATTCACCTAATTGTATGTGATACTATGTTAGCTAACAGTAAAATTTACTGTCGTCTAATAATAAACCATCGATACATAATCATGTAACAAAATATGAGTTATGTAAATACCCATACAGTGTAGGACACAGTAACAACTAATGTTTTATTAACATAAATATTACTAAATTAACAAATCAAGACGAGTACAGCTTTTCATCCACCACAACAGGGCCAGGTAATGTAACTTTCCTCACAAATGTTTCTGCACCCATTTTCTCTAGGAAAAGTTAAGTTATAACACATATATTAAATAAAAATATAGTTCAACTATGTTGGTGGCATGAACTAGAATTCGCACGTCACTGATAGAATAATTGACGTACAGAACCACCAAAATGCGGCCCCAATGAAGAACGAGTTTTTGGAAAAAGCTGCCCACCCGACACCTGTTTATCCATGGTGGCTTTGATCAAGTGCAACAGCAATGAAGAAAGCCAATACAGGTGTAGGTGTAAGCCTGGATATCTGAGACTCGAGCCAGGATCACCGTGTGTGCGGACATGTAAATGCTTTGGAGGAGTATGTGACAGTAAGTTGTAAGACTAAACTTAGATAATGGGAAATTTTGAAGTTTTATAATCATACTAACTAGCTTTTGGGATCGTATTACCACTAATGACCATGTTATAAGTCAGTTATATTGTAAGTTAATAATACCTAATGACAATGATATATGCACAGGTTGCCTCATGATAAAGTAGTTTCCTAAAATGGATTTCGTAAAGATAAAAACACATTGATACATCTCCACCCTGTCCACACGGTCCACCCTGTCCCCGTAACATGATCACCAAAACGCAATATGATACAGCGATTTTTCACTTTAAACCAGAGGTTCCTAAACTTTTTGTGTCGTAGATCCTTTGTCATATTTTACGGTTTCGGGTAGACACACTATCAACGGACAAAGTTTTATATGACGTTTATATCATACTCTATCATATCTTGTTTCAATTCTCATGTTACGGGACCAGCTCCAGAAGCATGTTAGTCGATGTCATAGTGGGCATAAAGTAACAAATTGCAGCCATGAAACCTGGTATTGACCTAATTGGGCCTTTTAAAGTAAGATTTGGGAACATGACTGAACAAGCAGGCGTTGCCAATGGTCATAACGGGCCAAACTCATTTCATGGAAATTTTCAGCTTATTTATAAGCTGCATTTTGTTACACTTTTGTATAAAGTTGTAGCGCCCTACTTGCAAGTAAATTACTAATAATAGCACTTAGTTTTCTATTTACATTAAGCATTTATGGGAAGAAAATAAATGTTAAGAAGAAATTATTACATTTTAATTAAATGACATTCTCATGAGCGTCAATGGCGCTGTGGTCTTATCATCGTATTGATGTGTTTTGTTTTGTATTTCATAAATACCTTTAAATGACGCTCCTAAGGTAATACATCGTCAGGCAACCTGTATACATCTGCGAAGTAATTCAAAGATATATGTGAAGTCTACTAATCCGCTGCGCAGATTGAACTGATCCAGCGTGATTGACTAAAGGCTAATCGTCCTATCGTCGATATTTTTTTTTCCGAGGGGAAATGCTCCTTATGCACCGTGACACTGCGCTGGCAAGGCGCGGCCGTGTGTGTGACTCTCCGGTATAAGAGAACTGGCCTACCCACTAAAACCCCCCGGTGCTCTCTGGGCTTATATCGGGATGCATGTGGCGGGGTGTGCTTTCGCGATTCTACCGCCACAGCGTCCACGGGCCAGCTCGACAGTAATTGGTCGAGCCTTCACCAAGTGGGGGGATTGTCTGAGAACACTTGGACATTCCCCCAGGTAACGAGGCACTCATCGGCGTGCGCGGTAGCCGGCCGCGCACGCTGCCTTCACGGCTAAAACCTAATCGTCCTAACATTGGATAGGCTTGGGTTTTTCAGTTGGGGCATGAACTGTGATGATGACATTCTAATAATTTTAATATTCAGAACCGAAGCCACTACTGTGTGGGCCCAACGAAGAAGAGCGATGCGTGAAGCCTTGTCCCCCGGAAAGAACATGCCGACGTCGTGTGAACAATCTATTTTGTATCAAAGACGATAACCCGTGCCAAAAGAAATGCGTTTGTAAACCCGGATACTTCAGAAACTCTATTGGCCAGTGCATTTCAGAAGCCCAATGTGGTAAGTCAATCGACACTCGCAAAGGAATTAAAATGTATACGGTATTGGTATTGTTCTAAAATCTTTGACATGAAGCAATAACATATAGCACAAGTAAAGAAAAAACTCCGAAACCGTTAATTTGTAGTTACATCACACAAAAAAATTGCGATTATAAAGTTAAACGGCACTTTATGACGGAGTCCGAATCGCACTTTTTTATTGCTTTTTTCCTAAAAATGCTTTGTCCTGTTTTAATTTGGCACATTGCCTGTCATGTCGTATCTACGTAATAATCGTAACTAGTATCGTACTAATATCTACTATATTATAGTTTCTTGATTTTGACCTTTGATCAATTTTCTTTTTGATTGTTGCTAAACATGTGCAAAATTGAGTGTATTTATTTAGCTGTGTATACGATTAGTCCTTATATAAAATAATATTTTCTATTGTACAGACCAATGCTCCAAGCCTAATGAGTTCTTCTCGTGCGGCAGCGCCTGCGACAACGAATGCAGCACTCTCAACCAGCAGAACCGCACCCACTGTCCGATAATTAACATAAAATGTAACGAGAAATGCTACTGCGACGATGGATACGCTAGAGATGACTCCGGCAAATGCGTGCCAGTCAGTGAATGCAGTGAGTGCCTACTAGTAGATATTAACATACATAATTTCATAATTAGATATACAGAGTGTTTAGAGCCTTTGAAATACTATTTTGTGGTCTGTATTCATCAGAAGTAATAATTATATATGAAAAAATTTTGCTAATTAAGTTAGGTACCTACTTTTTTCCTTTATTTTTATAGTCAGTCATTTTATGGGTACGCGTCAATCAGTTACAGCGGCTGCTTAAAATCAAAACATAGTAACTCCTTCCAACAAAAATGTTCAGGAGAGCAAAAAACGGGTCGGCTACTTTGATTTGTTAGCCCGCCGAAGCCAGAAGAGATAACGATTTGGGTGTTTGACGAAAAATTGTGCTATATGGATGACATTTTACTTTGTAATACTCGTAATCTTTTTGGAGTATAGATACACTAAAATCGCTCATACTTTATTTTGTTTTTTCGTGAATTTACCCAAATATACCTATAAAAGCAGTATCAAAACTTAGTAAGTCTGCTTTACTAGGTTATTTGGATATTAATTAATTAATTTATTTATTTGTTATTTTTACTTTGCGCCAAATTCAAAACATAGCAAGTTGGTATTTCAAATTCATAACTTAGTAAGTCGCTTGAGAGGCTAGGGTTTTAAATTTGTATATATTCTGACATACCAAGTTTAGAATGTGTACTTCAAAAGAAATTCTCGTAATCATGGCAAATTGCTTAGACTTGCTAAATTATATCTTAAAAATTACGTATGAAAATGGGTGTTTTAAGGTCCACATCGTTCCGATACTACCTAGTAAGTCGAAAAATGCCAAAAACCGTATTTTTTTTCAAATTAGGTGTTACTAGGTTTTGAATTTGAGCAGTCGCAGCTAATTATACAGCTAAATAACATCTTTTGTTAATAACACAAAACGCACGCAAAGCTGACTAGAAGTGTCAATTCAAATATTTTGCCATCATTTTGAAATCAGTTAACTTGAAAGGGTTTTTAGGTTTTAGGCAAACAACTAGGGTCTATCTATTTTATCTAATTTGTCGTTTAAATATTTTAACTTATTTTTAAATTTCAACAGCACAATTTTGATGCTCTAATGTGATATCTACCTCTCTTCTACCTCTTGTTTGTATAAAATATATCATTATGTGTAGAGCTATATAATATCAATTTATTCTGCCATCTTGGCAATTAATAGCTCACGTCTATGCATTGACATTTACGTCAATGTTAGTTCAGCTATTATTTTATAACAAATCAATATTAATTACGCAATATAGAACGTTGCTGTTTATTTATGATCAATATAATATTGTTTCGTAACAAAACTTCACAAATTGACGTATCATAGGGGAAATATAGTTCAGCGCCATCTGTTGGCATTATGCATCACGATTTTCTAAATACGATATCAGATCTTTTTATTTAAATTTACATCTATTTTATTTAAATTTTCCTGCGCAGAAATTTGTGTCACTGCTATCATTTTACTTGAGGTATTACATGACACATTATATTCACAAAGCAGACGGACTGTATTTTAACTACAGTATGACTTTTAAATTACGGTTTGAGTGCACTTTGCAAAATTGCAACAAAACTAATGCTGACTTTAACTATGACAAAAAATTAAGATATATATTTCTCACATTCAATTCAACCAGCCAAGCACAAAGCAGGCATTATAATGCTTATGTTATGGAATCTAGAGTAACTGATAGATGGTTTTTTTTTAAAAGGAGGGATGCGGATACGTTCTGTACTTGTGCAGTGGCTATGACAGACGTGTGTGAGACTCACCCGTGTCGGAATCGGAGCATCCTCACTAAATGTGTCCATTCTGTCCTCAATTAGGGCGATCCAGAAACTGGAAAACCTATTTCTCGACATCATCCTTGGAAAACTTTTTAAATATCCGATCAGCTACGGGCCGTAATAACGCCTGTAACCAATTTCAGAACCAAACCCCCTTTGTGGACCAAATGAGGTGAATGTGTTTGGAATTAGGTGTCAACCAGATACCTGCGTGTCCCTGGTAGCTAAGTTAAGATGTGAAACTAATGTACCTCCCAAAAATCGGTGCCGCTGCAAGCCCGGATATCTGCGTCTGAAGGATGGATCGCCTTGTGTGCCCAAATGTCAGTGTCCGCAAATAGCGGACTCACCAGACTGTAAAAGTAAGGAACAACGCGACGTTGCGTCACGTTTATTGGATGGATTAGTTCAGTTCGCAGACTAAGTAGTCAATAAATCTATACATTCTATACATTCAGGTGAAAGATTACACAATTTTAACGTTATAGCTCGTACCTTCGGGAAAGATATTTTTATGGATGTAAAAAAGCATAACGTAAAAACAGACTACCTAGCGTTTACGGTCACGTTTACAGTTTGTCAAAATAGAGTAGAAATAAGTTAACTAAAACAAAACACCCGTAGTACTTTTAAAAAAAAATAATTATTGTGTTACTTTTGATTTTCATTGAAATCTAAAAAGTAAAAAAAAAATGTCGAGAAACATATTTTAGTACATATTATGTTAATCTTTTTTTTACTTTCTATTTTATTTTAATAGACACTTAAAAATGTTTGAGCTGCGTTTTATCTTTCATAACTTCTGTTTCCGAAGAATCACAGACAAAAGTTGTAATATTGAGTTAAACTATTATCTATTGTAAATTTTTATTTCTAATAGCCGGTGCCCGTCTGCACACAATAGGTATCTTTAAATTGTAGCCTGTGTGATATTTTGTTGTATAAGTTTATACATCACACAATATAATTATCATCAATATAACTATATTACCGTAAAGTTTCATTGAAATCCATACAGCAGGTTTTACGTAAAAGAACAACAAACATTTATTCATGCTTACAAACTTTACGTTTATAATATTAATAGTTATAATAAATCTCAATTATGCTTATATTTCATTTATAAGTTCAAAATTTATGTGAATTTGTTCTAATTTTGCCAATTTTAGAACCACCGAAACCCACTTGTGGACGAAATGAAGTGAACGTCTTTGGAAAGAGTTGTCCACCAGATACCTGCTTGTCGCTGGTCGCTAAATTCAAGTGCGATAGCAACGAAGTCAGCAAAAATAGGTGCCGCTGCAAACCCGGCTACCTGCGTCTGAAGAATGGATCGGCCTGCGTGCCTATATGTCAGTGTCCGGAAATAGCGAACTCACCAGAATGTAAAAGTAAGAAAAATCTTATGAAGCCTTTTTTCTTATGATTTTCTCCTTTTCTTTTGGAGTCTAATAGGCAATTATCAAACTCCGCTTTTCTAAGGCTAGATAGTATTTTGATTAAGTAGCCTGCTTGTGTAAGCTGTTCGACTTGGACATTGTGTACCTGCAATACCTGACTAAACCTACCGCTGGATCCTCTTCTTCATACCTTATTTAATCTATTTGTGAACGGATTTAGACCGATTTGCCGTACAGACTCAAATGTTCTGTATGTAATAAGTGGCCAGGATATCTCATTAGCGATCCCTAGACGAGTGATAAATTTAAACCATATTTCTTGTCTGTAATCAGTTGAACAGGCTAAATTTTCTCCTGCGACTATCGAAGGTGGAGACAACATGACAAATGAAAGCCTCTTTCTCTCGCCTACAGTAGGGCGCGATTGGAAGAGTTTTTCTTCACACATGCTTTGCAGCCTTTTTCTGAGAGAAAACAACTTCGCAGTAGCGGTAGCGTCATGTCATAACCCTGCTTGACATCTTTCGTACTGAGATAACCCTGCATAAAACCCGCTTATGGCCTCGCGTGATAATTAACGCATAATTCATCATTCGCTAAGCGGATCTCTATTATCCATCACAGCTCACGTACATTATTCAAGTACGCCATATGCCGAATGATCGATATCACATTCTCTATCATTTATTTTACAGGTTATGTATTAGTATAAGAAAGGAATTTTCGATCAGAAATACAGTGCCACTGTTGTGTCTCACTCTCATATTGTAATTAGGGTGTATTTTTATGATTATATTGTCAGACTTAATAGTCTTTTCAAGGGGAAATTGTACCTCTTATAACTTTAAAATAATATTCGTGTACCCTATCTGTATTATATGAAAAAAAAATAATTCTTAATTATTACGTAGCCCCAAAACCAAAACCGTTAGTGTGTGGACCCAATGAAGAAGTACAATGCCGAAAGGACTGTCCCCCGGAGAGGACGTGTAGACTTCGCGTGAACATATTCTTTTGTATAAACGATCCAAACCCTTGCAAGAGGAAATGTGTTTGCAAACCTGGTTACTTCAGAAATTCTATTGGTCAGTGCATCTCAGAGGCTCAGTGCGGTAAGTTGACAAGCAACATGAAATAATTCAATCATCGTTCAATTTATAAAATTTATAATGTAGTCAATCTCTGTGTATGTACCTACTTTGAAAATTTGATATCGAGTTTTCTAATAGATTAATAATCTCAGTATATTTTAATACATTTTTAATGCATCGTGATTTTGAATTTTAGTACGTTTATGATTTTGACTCCTTCGATAATTTGTTCGCTAAGATTTTACATAAATATTTCTTTGATATATAGTGATTGTTCCATATTCTAATAGACCACTAGGGTAACCTATACTATAATAGGGTATATTTATGTAGCGTTTCTGGCACTAAGAAGTAGAGTTCGCGTTGCTGTGTTCCAGTTTCAAAGGTAATATAGGCAGTGAAATGACTGGGTACCGTGACTTTACTTTATGTCACAAGTTGGCAACATACACTGTCATACTTGTGGGGGTTGCAGATTTGCCACACAGAAACTCACAAAATATATCAGAGTATCACAGGAACCATATGTATTGGTACCTATTGTAACCACTTACTATCAAATCGGTAGTCTGTTTTCAATATACAACCATAAACAAATGGTCATTTTTCCATCAGAAATACTCATACTAAATAATCTTATTGTTCTCTCCTGCTTCATAGACCAGTGTTCTAAGCCTCATGAGTTCTTCTCGTGTGGTAGCGCTTGCGATAATGTATGCAGCTCGATAAATAGACAAAACCGAACGAACTGCCCAATCATAAACAAAAAATGTAATGAAAGATGCTACTGTGATGATGGATACGCTAGAGACAGTTGTGGCAAATGCGTGCCAATAAGTGACTGCAGTGAGTATTAGTCGTATTACTAATAATCAACAATCTAACTTTCTCTCATATTGTAACTTAATAATTTTTTTTTGTACTTTCGGGAAAAGCAGAAGTAAAAGTAATATAAATTAAGTAATTATATTGTTCCTAACAATCGTATTTTCATCGTGATTAGGATGATTTTTGTGCAAATAAAAAATATAATTATGATCTTAAATTTCATCTGTCAAAGCTGCATTTATTTTTGAATTTTTTCATGAAATTATAATGAATAAATCTGCTACTATCTGCATGTAACGTCATTAAGGGTCATTGATCCAGATTGATGAAGCGCAAGTTTATTTCTATAAGCTTCAAAAGAGTCGCTTTGTCTTAAGTAATGATTATTTTTAATACATTAAAATATAAGTGAATTCCCAACGTACTCAATTATGTTTGTTAATATAACTAGTTTCGGTATATGTACATAAGCACTTTGACCATAGCTTCGTTTAGAGTTTTGTAACACTGTATAGCAATAGTAATAAACATATATTTAGTGTAATACTACGAGTAATTAAGAAACTTTATTAATCAATTTATCGACCCAACACCTAACAAGATATTGTGTACGGGAATAAGAAATGAAATCTCCGATGTCTTGACAACAATTGATTTATTCTTATCTACACCACCACGAGCCATAGGTATAAATCGACTTACAACTATCTATATCAAATACATTCCAATTCATAAATATTCAACAAACAATCCATAAAAAAATAGCAGAATAAAATTACAGAAGTTCTTATGTAGTTTCCCTCGACTATTCTCCTTAATTTTCAAAAAGGTTTACTATTAATAACATTTTAAATTTAAAATTTTAAACTAAATATAAAATCGAGAACTTATCACTTTTACATGAGCATTATGTGTTTTAGATACCAGTAAGCCAATTAATACCAGCCAAAGCAGCAGCCAAAGCACTAGCAGTATCAGTATCGGCAAAGACGGAAGTCTAAACAGCAGTCAAAGTAGCAGTAGTCAAACAAGCAGTAGTAGTGTTAGCAAAGACGGTAGTCAGAGCAGTCAAAGCAGTAGCCAACAAAGTGGTAATCAGCAAAGTGCTAGTAACAGCAAAGGCAGCAGCCAGAGTAGTAACCAGAACAGTAGCCAACAAAGTAGTGCTCAACAAATCTCAAGCAATGCCCAAGGCAATAGCCAGAGTAGTAGCCAGAACAGCAGCCAACAAAGCAGTGCTCAACAAAGTGCAAGCAATGCCCATGGCAATAGTCAGAGTAGTAGTCAGAACAGCAGCCAGCAAAGCAGTGCCCAACAAAGCTCAAGCAATGCTAAAGGCAGCAGTCAGAGCAGTAGTCAGAACAGCAGCCAGCAAAGCAGTGCTCAACAAAGTGCTAACAACGCCCAAGGCAGCAGTCAGAGCAGTAGCCAGAACAGCAGCCAGCAAAGCAGTGCTCAACAAAGTGCTAGCAACGCCCATGGCAGCAGTCAGAGTAGTAGTCAGAACAGCAGCCAGCAAAGCAGTGCCCAACAAAGCTCAAGCAATGCTAAAGGCAGCAGTCAGAGCAGTAGTCAGAACAGCAGCCAGCAAAGCAGTGCTCAACAAAGTGCTAACAACGCCCAAGGCAGCAGTCAGAGCAGTAGCCAGAACAGCAGCCAGCAAAGCAGTGCTCAACAAAGTGCTAGCAACGCCCATGGCAGCAGTCAGAGCAGTAGTCAGAACAGTAGTCAACAAAGCAGTGCTCAACAAAGTGCAAGCAATGCCAAAGGAAACAGTCAGAGCAGTAGCCAGAACAGCAGCCAACAAAGCAGTGCTCAACAAAGCTCAAGCAATGCTCATGGCAATAGTCAGAGTAGCAGCCAGAACAGCAGCCAGCAAAGCAGTGCTCAACAAAGTGCTAGCAACGCCCAAGGCAATAGCCAGAGCAGTAGCCAGAATAGCAGCCAACAAAGTAGTGCTCAGCAAAGCTCACGCAACGCCCATGGCAGCAGTCAGAGCAGTAGCCAGAACAGCAGTCAACAAAGCAGTGCTCAACAAAGCTCAAGCAATGCCCATGGCAATAGTCAGAGTAGTAGTCAGAACAGCAGCCAGCAAAGCAGTGCTCAACAAAGCTCAAGCAATGCTAAAGGCAGCAGTCAGAGCAGTAGCCAGAACAGCAGCCAGCAAAGCAGTGCTCAACAAAATGCTAGCAACGCCCATGGCAGCAGTCAGAGCAGTAGTCAGAACAGTAGTCAACAAAGCAGTGCTCAACAAAGTGCAAGCAACGCCCATGGCAGCAGTCAGAGCAGTAGCCAGAACAGCAGTCAACAAAGCAGTGCTCAACAAAGCTCAAGCAATGCCCATGGTAACAGTCAGAGTAGTAGCCAGAACAGTAGCCAGCAAAGCAGTGCTCAACAAAGTGCTAGCAACGCCCAAGGCAATAGCCAGAGCAGTAGCCAGAATAGCAGCCAACAAAGTAGTGCTCAGCAAAGTTCACGCAACGCCCATGGCAGCAGTCAGAGCAGTAGTCAGAACAGCAGTCAACAAAGCAGTGCTCAACAAAGCTCAAGCAATGCCCATGGCAGCAATCAGAGTAGTAGTCAGAACAGCAGCCAGCAAAGCAGTGCTCAACAAAGTGCAAGCAATGCCCATGGCAGCAGTCAGAGCAGTAGCCAGAACAGCAGTCAACAAAGCAGTGCTCAACAAAGTGCAAGCAACGCCCAAGGCAATAGCCAGAGCAGTAGCCAGAATAGTAGCCAACAAAGCAGTGCTCAACAAAGCTCACGCAACGCCCATGGCAGCAGTCAGAGCAGTAGTCAGAACAGCAGTCAACAAAGCAGTGCTCAACATAGCTCTGAAACTAATCAGGGCAATAGTCAGAGCAGCAGCCAACGCAGTAGTAATCAGAGTAGTAGCAGCAAAAGCAGTAGCAGCAATACAAGCAATAATGAATCCAGCAAGAGTGATAGCAGTAGTAGTCAGAGTAGTTCAAGTCAGAGCAGCAGCAGCAGTGAAAGTAGCAGTAGTCAAAGTAGCTCAAGTCAAAGCAGTAGCAGTGAAAGTAGTAGTAGCCAAAGTAGCACAAGCCAGAGCAGCAGCAGCAGCAACAGTGAGGGCAGCAGCACAAACAGCGGTGGATGTAAGTGTTTGTTTAAAATTTAATACTATTACTTATAATGCGAAAAATAAAATAATGTTTTAATCAAAGCTAAAAGATAAGTTTAAAAGTACTCTCACAATCTACAGCAATCTCATTAACAAGCTAAAGCGTCAAACTTAACATTTTGACATTGACTGAGAAGTCGTGTCGTTCTTTATAGTTCTGTTTTCGTGTACCAAGGCAAAGCTTGATGTGGTGGGACTGTTACGTTATTAATAAAGAGAGAAGTTAAATCCTAATTTAAATTTGTTTTGCAGCTTCAGGACCATTGCAATGCGGTGCGAATGAGGAGGTACGGTGTGTTAAGAGCTGCCCTCCCCAAAGGACATGCGACAACCGGAAAGCGCTATATTCGTGCCCAGCAGTAGTGAGGCCATGCAAAAGAACTTGCGTATGCAAGCCGGGATATTACAGGAACGCACTTGGAACCTGCATAACGAGAGCTCAGTGTGGTTAGTCTTATTAGTTTTTAAAAGTCTTATAATGTATATATTATTTTTTAAAAGTAACTAGAAACGAACCAACTCCTTGGTTTGTATAGCTTTAACATTCACTTGTTTGAAATTTTAGGAATACCATATTTCATTAATAAAATTTATTTTATTCATTGTTTTTGATCACTAAAACTTTATATTAATACTTAATAATAATAATATAATTATTAAAAATAATAACTTAATAAATATTATTAACTCTCTCCCTCCAGATCAATGTTCCAAGCCCAATGAGTTCTTCGCTTGCGACAGCGCATGCGATAACGAATGCCGCACCATCAAAACCCAAGGGCGTAAGAATTGTCCCATCAAGAACATCGTATGCAACGAGCGCTGCTACTGCAAGGATGGGTATGCCAGAGACGTCAAAGGAAATTGTGTTCCTGAGTGCCAATGCCCACAACTTGCAATGTCACCGAAGTGCAAGAAACCATGCAAGAAGCCCTCCCACTAAATCCTAACCCCTTCTGAAACTGTGAAATTAAATCTTACCTATTATACATAATTATATCAAAAATTTCAGGACTGTGTTATTATAGAAGGGGAGGCCAGGATGCTAAATGTGTATTTACTCGAGCGTCGTAGAGTCCTATTGGAATTGAAAGGTTATATTTAGGAAGAAAAACAGATTATGACATGTGTATATTTTTAACGGTGTATTTAGCAGCTACAGGTTTTCAAAAATATTGAAGTCTAAAAAAAGTCACATAGAATTCTCGATCGTGTCAGATATTGATAGCATAAATTATACAAGACTATTCAAATGTGACACAAGCTTATTTGCCACATTTAATTTATTCCAAAACAAATTATGACTATTCAAAATTTTATTTTTCGAATTGCCATATTTTGAAATTCTAAATTTAAGAATCAACAGATTCACGTCATCAAACTAAACCATATATGTGCTAATCTGACGTGCACGATTAAATTCATATAACAATTTTTTTTAAACTAGTTCGTCACTAGATGGCGCTCTGAAATTTTGTAGGGTTATTCAACAAGAGGTATCTCCCATATCTTAATCTGACACGCCGGAGTAACTGCAAAAATCCCCTCTTGGCCTCCATTACTATTAATAGTGGTCGGAATAAGTAGTTAAATTTTATGTACTTGCAGAAGTCAATGTAAGCGTAACATGAATACTCGTAAACCTAACATTTTCTGTTTTTATTTGCTATTCGTGTCTTTACGCTTTTATTGTAAATTTTTTTTCATCCCACCACCTCGGAAAGTGTAATTTTGCGCTTCGAAATCTGGCTGGAAAATTCTATTTTATTCGCTTGAGCGGCAAAGTAGATTTGAATTTAGAACATCACATATAATGAGTACTCAATATAATTGTAAATTCAAAACGTCATTAAACCTATTTAATGTAACCTCTATGGTGCCAAATTAATGATTAGAACTTTTTAAATTGTGAAAAAATTTAAATTTGGAACCTTCTTGGTTTCTTTGTTTTATTTGCGTGCTTCGCGCCATTCTAGTTTTTCACGTTTTATTGCTTAATATAATTTGTCATTATAAATTGTTTTCTTTTTCATTTTGTCATTTCCTCGCTGAGGTGGGATGAAAAGTTACGTATTGCACTCGAGTGGAAAGATTTTTCACCTTGTGCTCGTTTGTTTCCCTCGCTGACGCTCAGGATTCTAATTTAGAATCCTTCGCTTGCTCGGTCATCCAAATCGAGCACGCGGTTAAAAAGGAACTTTCCACTCTTGTATAATAAATAACTAATGTTTACAACTTATTATTACAACAATAAGCTAAAATATGAAATACTATTTTGAAAGTTCACTATAATATTTTTTCAATCTCTGAAAATATTAAGTTCCCAGGCATATCCATACTATTGATGTCACAAAATCTCAAGTACATAAAATTAAACTACCTATTCCGAGCACTAGTTATTAATCGAAGACACTATATAACCGAATGCCAGTGAAAATAAGTCAAGACAACTGCTTAGACATTTTGATAACGTCTCCTAGAACATATAATTAGTGCAAATAATTTTGTTGAATGTAGTTTTCATCTGCTATTATAACGGATACTTATATTCAAATTGAAGTTCCATTGTTTTAAGATTAAATTTTTCTATTTTAATTTTGTATAATTTAAATAGGATTTTTTTATTTACTATGTTTTCTTCCAAATCATGTCATCAATACAATTTACATATAAAATGTTTATTACGCATAATTTAATGACGAATTAAATAAAATTTATAATTTTAGTACCTAAATAACAAATTCTGAAACTTGAATTATTATAGATTTTTTTATTTAACATCATCACAACGAACCTTGTCTTTGTCTCTTACAATAGGCTTGTATCCACTATGAACAAATCTGATGCATTAGGTTGCATAACTATTAAGATGATCATTTAATTATGAAAAAACAAAGTTTTATAAAATAATAACTTTTGATTATTTATATTTTTATAAAATAAAATAGGCTTGTATCCACTATGAACAAATCTGATGCATTAGGTTGCATAACTATTAAGATGATCATTTAATTATGAAAAAACAAAGTTTTATAAAATAATAACTTTTGATTATTTATATTTTTATAAAATAAAATTGCACAAAATAAGCCGTAAGTCACGTGACAGCAAACACCAATTAAAAAGTGTTACGTCACGCCGTGCGAAACGTCAAAGTCAAAATGTCATTCCCAAGTGTCTTGTGGAAGTGCGAAAAAGAATGGGCATCATTCCTTCTCGCGAGTGTTAGCCACTTTTTACGTATCTGCTGATTGTTTGGCACGTATATAAATATTTTTTTGGTGTTTTTATACTTGTGCTTGTACACTGGGGCACTATGCAGTACTTGTAATACGATGAATCCATTCTTTATTAAAATAACTTCACAATACCGAGTATTCCGATACTAAAACAGCTGTGTTTTGCACGGCGTGACGTCATTCAAGACGCCATGACAGTCATGAGCGTTTTTGATGACTAATGTCAAATATTTAATTAAATGCAAAATTATTCTTATAAATAAGCATTTTTTTTCAAAAATAATAATTATTTTGTATAGAATAGGCATCAGGGTATATTAGTATCTAACTACTGAAATTTAGGCAACAAGCCTATTGCACAAAATAAGCCATAAGTCACGTGACAGCAAACACCAATTAAAAAGTGTTACGTCACGCCGTGCGAAACGTCAAAGTCAAAATGTCATTCCCAAGTGTCTTGTGGAAGTGCGAAAAAGAATGGGCATCATTCCTTCTCGCGAGTGTCAGCCACTTTTTACGTATCTGCTGATTGTTTGGCACGTATATAAATAATTTTTTTGGTGTTTTTATACTTGTGCTTGTACACTGGGGCACTATGCAGTACTTGTAATACGATGAATCCATTTTTTATTAAAATAACTTCACAATACCGAATATTCCGATACTAAAACAGCTGTGTTTTGCACGGCGTGACGTCATTCAAGACGTCATGACAGTCATGAGCGTTTTTGATGACTAATGTCAAATATTTAATTAAATGCAAAATTATTCTTATAAATAAGCATTTTTTTTCAAAAATAATAATTATTTTGTATAGAATAGGCATCAAGGTATATTAGTATCTAACTACTGAAATTTAGGCAACAAGCCTATTATTTCGCGTTAACGTGTATGACCATCGCTGGACACAATAACAACCTTAAAGTTGTATTTTGATACAAACATAATTGATAAAAAATTGATAAATGCCTATTTAGTACAGTACCCACAGCTAACCTGGCAAGTTTTTGTGTATGCACGAACACACAGAAACACACTCGAATATTTTTCATTTAGACCTTGAGGCAGCTCCGATGTCGTTCGTAATAACATCAATTTTTGTAGTGAAAGTATCAAATTTGTTGTGTTGCTGACCGTACAATGGCATACAGTCAAACTGGCACTAATTATGTTTTTATTATTTGTCAACTAGGATTATAACAAGGGTAATAAAATTTTATACAAATCTTGCGAAATTAGGCACCAAAGACTCAATGCTATCCTTGTAATGACAAATCAATTATATTTCGGGTAAAAATTTGAAGTTTTTAGGGTTCCGTATTCCGTAATAAAAATCAGAGGACCTCATAGGATATTTAGTGGTCATTTTAGAATCGAGCCGTTAGTTACATTCCTGTTTTATTTGGATTCATCTCACAAATCGAGTTGGTGTAGTGACTATAAAGAGAAACCAGTCACAAGATGATCGCACTGAGCTCTCAAGATTGTGCGCCTAAACATGTGTCGGTCGCTCGTTGTTTTTTCCTGTTTCCTTGTTCTAGGTGTAACCTACACTACAAGTAAGTATGACATTAAATTTTATAATTTAAAACTAGTAAATATTTAGTTGCGAGCCCGCATTTTCGCAGAAAATCATAATGTAAAAAGTACACAGTGACCTTCTCCGGTTCTCGAATTGTCTCTGCACATCTATGTATATCACAACCGATTTACAAGTTTTATTGAATTATCATCGAAAAAAGAAATCCTTTCCCGTAGAAAAACGTTTCGTGTCTTTCAAATACTCGTAGTACTAAATTTCATTACATAAGTACCTATATACGGAATTTACTTCTATATGTATACGTTACTACCTTCCGCCTGCGTGAAATTAGTTTTTGTCAATCCTGGTATACTAATTTTCAACCCTTATTTCACCCCCTAACTTGTCGAAATTACAAAAATAAAAACGAACAAATGTTTAATGATTTCGTTGAAGTGCTTAAATATAAAGTTTCATGGTTTTATCTTTTAAAATTAAGAAATCCCATACAAACTTTCAACCTCTATTTCAACCCCTTCATCCCTTTTTGTCGAAATAAAAAGTAGCCTATGTTCTGTCTCAGGGTCTAAAGATTGTATGTACCTACCAAATTTCATCAAAATCGGTTGTGAGGTTTAAGCGGGAAAGCGTTACAGACAGACAGACAGACAGAGTTACTTTTGCATTTATAATTTGGTTATATTAGTTGGGATTATTAAAAAATAAAAGAAAAATGTTTCCTGTTTCTAATATTAGTGGTATTTACCGTGGGAGAGCCATGCTTCGGCACGAATTGGGCCGGCTATAAATCTTAATATATATATTTCTTGTGTGCGTGTGTATGTGACTGAACTCCTCCTAAACGACTGGACCAATTTTGATGAAATTTTTTGTGTGTATTCCAGGGGGCTTGAGAATGGTTTAGATTCACAATACGGTCATATAGATATTGTTTTTCAGCTAAATTATTTATTTAAAAACATTTGAGACAACGTGAGACAACGTGACATTTGAGACATTTGACATTTGAGACATTTGACAGGACAACGTCTGTTGGGCCAGCTAGTATATATATATATTTTTTATGAGATAGAGATGGGCCGAATACGGACTTTGCCGAATAGGCGTATTTGGTTCAGCTTTTACCGAACCGAACATTCGGTTCGCGCGAACCTGTATAAACACAGGTTCGCCCTCAGTAATTTTGAGCCGAGGCATTGAGAAACGGTGATGATGAGAGTACTGACGAAGACGATGACAATAATAGGGTGGCTCAGACTGTTTCAAATTCTACTCATGCAGATTTTTGGAGCTGTTTTGAAGAAGTTGCCTCAACAAAGCTACCAGCGATACCGACCGATAATTCAAAAAGTCCTGTTCCAACTGAACTGGACAAATATTTACAGGAGAACCTTCTACAGCGAGATAAAAGTCCTTTGGTGGACAAAAAATAAAACAAAATGTCCCTATAACATAGCTAAAATATACTTAGCAGCGCCTGGGACTTCATTGTGTAGTGTGAACGACTTTTCTCGGAAGCTGGGAATGTTTATGAAAAAAACATAACCGTTTCATGCCTGATCGCGCCGAAAGTTTGGTTTTTCTCCACCATAATCTACCTCTTATAAATTATAATTATAAATAAATAGGACTAAACTTTTGGTAGCTTTTTCAATTTAAATACTTTTCGATCGATTAAATTTAAGCGAAACGGCTTTAAAGAAGTGAGTGTATTGAAAATCGTTTTTTTTCCCTTTGGAGAGGAGAAGCTAAAAATCTTCATAGAAACCACCGTAATCATGTGCTACGGTGATTATATCGTACTTCAAACTGGTGGAGGCGGCTTGACCATGATGACCTACTGCCGAAACTCAGTCTACCTTGGATATAAGGGCCCGGCTAGAAATGGAAGGGTCCCCCGGTCCCAGACATGCCGGAGCCACTTTGGTGTACTGTCTTTTTAAACGCATATATCCTCCTCGGAGGGCAGCGCTGAACATACCCTCTTCTGAGGGTGCGGCAAACCATCCTCCATTCATGCCGTAGGGCCCTTATGGCCAAGGCTAAGGCTGAGTTTAGTTGGTAGGTCACGTGGTCAGACCTCTCTGGCCGCGTGGATTCCAACATAACCTCCATGACAGACACTTGCCGTTGCGGGGATATCCTGGGGTACATTTCGTGCTCCTTACTGAGGATTCTGAGCCTCTCTCTCCTGAGGAAAAAAAAAGGCTGGAAGGGAATCGGATTTTGTTTCGTGCAAAATTATGTTGGCTTTGCGAGTAGTAGGGGAAGTACTGTTACCTAGTTCATCATCAAACATCGACACTGAGATTCTGGGACTCCCCGTTACAATGTCTACTGTAGCTTTCAACCGGAGACTAATAAATTTTTAATTACTTATATAATTTTATTATTTTTTTTCAATTATTTAAGTACGTCTCATTTACAAGGTTAGTATACTAAATTCTAATATTTATGTATGTCAAAAAATTGAAGATTTATTGTAAAATATCGCGACATTTCGCGGGAGCTGCTCCTTCAAATTTAGTCAAGCAGTTAATCATTTCATCATTCTTAGGCGCTGAACCATTGCAATGCCAGGGACGCAATAAGATAGAAGAGTGCGTCCACAGTTGCCCTCCGGAGAGAACATGCAGGAACTTGGGTATTCAGGTCCGTTGCCCGGACCCTGAAGGCAAAGAGTGCGTGAGGAAGTGCGTCTGCGCACCCGGCTACTACAAAAACGCTGTAGGAGACTGCATTACTAAAGAACAATGCAGTAAGTATAGGCCAAGGACCTCACCTCAGTTGAAACAATGATTTATATATACATACAAGTAGGATTGTCGGGATGTATATATCTTCACATCTGCAAATGCGGTTTTTTTTAGGATCACACCCGCGGATACAGATCTTAGTTTTTTTAGTAGAAGAAATATAATAGCAAAAATCAAATATGTGAACTACTAATATTATGTTTGTATATTATTTTATCTTTTTTGTAATCATTGTAGATAAATGCACTAAGCCGAATGAGTTCTATGAATGCGGTGGCGCATGCGACAATGTCTGTAAGGACTTGCACACACAGAATCGCACCAGCTGCCCTATTCGGAATATTGTGTGCAACCCTCGCTGCTACTGCGAAGATGGTTACGCGAGAGATGACAGCGGGAACTGCATACCTGTAGACATGTGCAGTACGTAATGTTTAGTTTTTTTTTTATATATAATATGTATAACTTTAATATTTGAAATAATTACAAAGGGGCTCAAAGTCACACAACGGCCAATGGAGAGTGTCATGTTCGGTGTTTCTCCGCAAGATCCAATCAGAAATTATTGAAATCCGCAAAAAAAACAGTCACTGACATAGTTGAAGATCGCGAATTTTAATGCCAGTGACATATAAATATTAAACCTACACATACTGTTCAAAAAACTTGTACAGACTTACCTGCCAATCCACTAGTCACGTGGTCGATATTATTTATGAGTCATGAACGTCATTATTATCATCACAGCAACGAGCTTAAGGCGATTAGTTCTTAGTCCACCGCGCTAGCCTAGTGCAGATTGGTCAATCAATAAGACCTTAGAACTTCTTCATAGCTGTATACTTACATACTTCTTCGCGATGTTTACTTTTATCATAGGATCGTACGTTATATGTTACATATGAAATGTAAAAGAAAACAATGTAGGTATAACACATTGATACGAGTATATGAAATCTCCGAGCATGCCGATTAGAATAGATAGGGCCATTGACGAAACATTGACTAAACCCATTGACATATATTCTGTACGTAGTACATATATATCGATGACTAAACCCTAGTGCCACAGACGCTCTTTAAGAGCGTAATCTACACTGACAACGAATTATGGAAATATTTCTCAACTCAACTCTCACCTCATCAACTTCAACTCATTAACTTCTAGATTGTCTTAGCCTAGGGCAATCCTAAGCTGTTACTATGAAAAGAGTAAGTCGAAGAGTACGGCCACTACACCAAGATCTAAGACAAGATTAGTGAAGTTAGCTATTAATTTATGAACGCCTAAAACTTGTGAAGGTAGTTTCTAAAACAGATCATCTACAAATAACGTTGGGATCAGTTATAAACGTAAACTATAACAATACCCTAAAATATTTTTTCAGATACTCGATTGAAGCGCAACGTTCCCGAAGGTAAGTGTTAACTACTACTTACAATGTGATATTTTATACTACATAACTGAAGAAAGTACACAAGTTAAAAAGTAATTCATCTATGTATGAAATGCACTCGAAAATTAATATTAGCTACTGTTAGTATTCATTTTGCAAGTGACATTTTCTGGTCATCTTTTACCAATAAATTTTATGAAATTATTAATTCTAAGCTTGTGTTCAGAATTGATGATTTTGATTTTTTTTTTGTCCTTTCATATTATTTTATTCATCGATGAAGATATATCACTTCACAGTTTTGCTATATCACAGCACTGACGTATTAATCGTCTCGTACATTGATATTATTTTGTATTTTGTACACTCGAGTTGTTCATTTGCAGGATTGACCTGTGGTCAAAATGAAGAGCTGGTGTTCGGGAAGAGTTGTCCACCAGACGAGTGCTTCGCATTGGTGGCAAAGTTCAAATGTGACAGCAAAGAAGTAGACCGGTACATGTGTAGATGCAAGGCAGGACACCTTAGGTTGGCGAAAGGAGCGTCCTGTGTGCCAATCTGCCAGTGCCCAGAGATGAAAAATTCACCAGACTGTATTTAAGCTTTAGCTACCGATGTAGTTTATTATCGCAACAAAAAAAATATGTACCTACAATATACATCAAACTACAACATTATATTGTTATTATATTTATATTAAAAATTAAAATGTATTTTATTGGTAATATTATTCACAATCAATACATATAATTGCACAATTCACACAATTCGTAAGAGTATTTTCTTCGTTTGGCTTACTAGATCTGGATTACCTACTAAAACAGAGTATTCTGGGTAAAAGTCACCGATACCGACCGATCTGATTACTGATTACCGATCTTTCTGTTCTCTAATACTAGTTATCGTTTAACAAACGAAAAAAATTACTATATTCAGTTTTTTGTGAGAGGATTGGACCAATTCTATAAAAAAATATTGACCATCGGATGCTAATTTATATCCAACTAGCGGACCCGACAGACTTCGTCCTGTCAAAAAGATTTGTAAAGTGGCAATTTTTTGTTCTTACTTATTTTATAGATAATATTGTATAGTTATTACATATTACATTTTGTGACTATTCAATTTTTGAACGTGACATTAAATCCTCCAACGATGTATTTTGTGCTCCAACGCACATGCACACTGTTTTGATAGATATGATTGAATTTCAACTGTATATAGCGTTAATAAAGCGCAAATTGACTCTTTGATGTTAGAAACGCATCTACATTGCTTACACAACTTTACACAATAACAATAAAGTTCAAATTGACTATTTTTGACGTTTTAGTTAGAAAACGTTTGTATGGGAAAAAGGGCCGTTTTTAGGGTTTTTCCGATAATTATTCGAATGTTTCTCGCCGTGAAAACCATCCTTGAACTTCAACGAACATTTTAAAAAACAAATTGGCCAAATTGGTCCAGCCGTTGTTGATTTATGCGCTAACCAACACATTTTGTGATTCATTTTTATATATAAGAAGATAGTTCTTTTCAGGTTCCTTTACTCTATCTTTGGTGAAACTATAGAAAGTATTATTGTCTTATTTACTCACTGTATGCCAATACCTTCAATGTGCGATGCATCGAGAAAACTAATATGATAGCTTTAAAAATTTGCATAAAATTCAACATTTAAATCTTCTAGTTAAATAATATCTAAATGAGTAGTTGAATATTAAATAAGTAATAAATAGATAATCCACGTTTAACCCTGACGTCATAGATTCAACAAAACAAAATACGTTCCCCGTAACCCACGAAGGACTGGAGGCCGCGTCATAATTTAAATTCAGCATAAATAACTAAACTGTATTCGTCGGCCACACTACCAATCTCAACGGCGTCGTCGGCCCGGTTAAGCACGCAACAACAATTTAAAATAATCTACCAATAAAAAATATTATTTCATAGTTTTACTTTAAAATTAATTTTTATACAACTAAATAATCTGAGAATTTTCTTTTCTTTTCTCTCAGGAGAGAGGCCGAGAATCCTCACGAGCACGAAAGGTCAAAAGCCAAGTGCCATAAAAAGAGTTCTTGTTCACAAAATTAGTATACACTGACTGATACTGATGACTATACACGCGCTTCCGCTGTCATTGTTATTACTTCTACTCATAGACGTGTTCAAATGTTCATGTATTACTTTTTAAATTAATAATATCTTCGGACATTTGTACTTATCAACTCGTTGAGTGCTAAGCTATTTGCTTGTATTACAGATACCTAGACGACGGAAACTAAATACCTCGTAAACAGAAAACTGTTTATGATGTAGTGTGTATTACCTTGATTGCGCCTGTGAGTGGGAATAATAATTTGCTACTATTAAATTGTTTATAATTAATATGTGGTAAACGGTGCTGGTTGCAAAATTGTATAGGTACTAGTTTATAATTACATTGATAATTATTATATTTTGTAACTGTTTGTTTCCCTAAATAAAAAAAAAAAAGATTGATTATGTCCGATTCCACACCTGGCACAACGGTCTGACCAGCGTGACCTACAGACTAAACTCAGCCTTATGCCCAAGTTCTAAGTACTATATGGGAAAATCAGACCCATAAAAGCGGCCCTAAGCGCGTAAAGACGCGCGGGAAGCCAGTGGCGCCGGCCGTAATGATTAGGGAGAATTCAGTCACAGAAACGACTTGAATGCAAAAGTTCGAAAAATATCATAAGAGACATTAGGTACTTGTTTAAATTTTTTCATGCATTAGTTTCAATTTCTTTGATGATCACCTCATATAAATATATATAACTGATTAATTTTTTAAAAAACAATTCGCGACTAACTTCAATCAATTAATCAAACTATCTATTTCAAAATGGACTTTTCGATTAACAAATCTATCCATCACTCTTTAAGAATGTCTGTCAAATTTACCAAACTGCAGAAGTACGTCGATCTTAGTAGTCATCTATGTAATTTAAATAATCCGTGAAATTTTAATTTAGCAAAAAAACATCATCCATCCAGCCAGCGTCGTCAAAGCCCAATCGCAATATTTTATTATAAACTAGCTTTTGCCCGCGACTTTGTTCGCGTGTACTTCAGGTTCCTAAAACCTCAAAAATTGTAGCCTATGTGTTATTTTGATGTATAAGCTATATTGTGGTAAAGTTACATTCAAATCCATTCAGTAGTTTTTACGTGAAAGAGTAACAAACATCCATACTTACAAACTTTCGCCTTTATAATAGTAGTAGGATAAAAATTTGTTAGCACAAAGGCTGGCTGACATACATATATATATATATATTTTTTTTGATAGAAATATAATATTATCAACCATAACATACTATCAAATAAGCTATAGTACTGATTTTAGCATAAATAAAAAAATAAAAATAAAATGCAATATTGTGTCCTCTTTTTATTATTTCTTTAAAGAAAAAAATTGTCTTACAAGTTTCTCTTTTTGTTGATGCGGAGCATTCTCTCTGAATATACTTGTGTATAAGCACAAGGAAGCCCCAACTAGTCTCTTTACTCGTGTAAATATTGCTAGTATTCACCAACATTAATTCGATATAAAAATAATCAACAGTATAACAGAAAGATTAAAATTCTAATTATTATTAGAGGAGAAAATCCGTCAATGATGCAATTGCGTGTCTGATACAATGAATGGTCACTTATAAACTAGGTATCTACATATTTCAAAAAAAATAAATTTTAAGTCAATAACAAGTGAATTTAAATAATAATAATGGGTAACATTGAAATAGTCAAAATAGCGAACATGAATAAAATATACCAATTGTATAACGAAAAGAAAGATTATACTTATAGTTAACAATTTATATAATGGCTAAAATATTTAAAACTAGCATAGTTAAAATAAGTGAAACATGAAATCACACTTTATTCTGAAAAGAATAAAATACTAATTTCTAAACTTCTAAAACTAAGTTATTAAATAAACAATTTATTCAAATTTTTACTATTAAAAAGATAAAAGTAAAACTATAAAATTATTCGCCATCTATCATCTATATATTAAAGACATTAACAGAATAGATTTATTTTAAAATGAGAAAGCTACAAGTTTTCTCATTATAGAATGAATTATGTCAATGCCTCGTTAAAGTCTTTGATAATGGAATGTCGCTACATCAAGCTGTGTTTTAAGGAAGTATTCAAACAGTTCTCCATATGGTAGGCAAGGGCATTTGTACGTTAGGGTACATTGGAGTTAGGTAATCATATGTTGGTAATGGTACACAGTTTGGTACTGTTTGCACTGGGAATACACTTGGAACATTGTGTATACTCTGCACTGACCTTTGTAGAATGTCGGTACGAAGACACTGAAACAGAACAAAAGTATTTTGTGAAAATAATGATATTGAGTACAGTAATGACACTTAAAATACTTCAGACCACAAAACAAAAACAGTGTAAGTGCATGTAAATGTTAAGTTTGATTTAATAATAAGTAAATTTCATGTTCTATTATTATAATACAATTGGGTAGATGACAATTTTTTTATTGTATATATAATAATACTGTTATATATAGTAAATGAGACATAGACATAATAATAGATCAGACATATTGTAAAAGTAACTGCGATTATTACTTATGAAGATACAGTGCTATGTTTGCGGCGCTGTCGCAGATTGCTCAAAAACGCTCCATAATATAACCACTCCAGTCGTAATTTCATAATTGAGTAAAGCCGCCTTGTATGAGTGTATAAATAAAATTGCCAACATTGCGCAACATATAAACAGTATGTTTATTAGATATACTTTCTATATTAAATAATATTACAATTAATGTGACAAAGCTAGAAATGTGTTAGTTAATGTATACAAATCGGCCATTTTGACTTCTCCCACTTTGGAGAGGAATAAATGTTTTAATAACTGGTTTGAACACATGCAAAAGCGTGTTTAATATCGCGGAGAATTCTTTAAAAAACAATAAATGGTAATAATCTATTAAATTGTCTATACTTATTTTAAACCACACACTACTTAAAAGGCAGCCCTCTACTATTTGTATACTCAAATACGAGGGCTGTTCCAATAATAGTTAGCTACACTGTAATTATGACCTCTTTTTTATTAGAACTTTTTTTTTAATTTATGACATATTTTAATACTAAACTTCTTGCTGAAAAACACTGGCCATCAACAAAACCTTATATTTTTTTAATAGTTTTAAAATGCCTGTCACACTTTTTTGTTTTTAACAATGAAGGTCTCTCGGGTAGATTTCGAGCTATGATTTTCTATGATTATAAACGCGGGTTAACCTTTAAGGAATCACATGAAAATTTACAAGTTGCTTTTGGTGAGTCTGCTCCTGTGTTAGCAACTATCAGCTGTTGGTTCTGTGAATTTAAACATGGTCAAGAGAGCCTAAATGATGACCCTAGACCTGGACAATAAATAAATGACAATAGGATATATAGGCTTTAGAAATAGCTATCAAATGCAATTAATACATTCTAAAAACATCACACCCCACACTAGGATTATTATTGCATCATGGGTGCATTTATAGAATGGTAAGTTATCATCCATAATTTTTGATGGCAGAGATATGAAAAGGATTAAATATTTATAAAAATAAAGTCAAGAAGTACCTTAATATAATGCAGTGCATTTTCAGCAGCTTCAACATGAGCTTGCTGCATGGAGTGGCATGGGCGTGTGGTAAGAGGGCCAAGATGACGTGGGGAGGATAGAAGTGGAGCCCCCACAGCTGGTAACTCCACTCTCCCAATCCACTCTACACTGCCTGCTTGGTCAATGAATTTCTGGTAGTCGTACATTGGAGGGGCCCACATGTACCTGAAAAAAGTTATTTTCCAAATTAATTTATAAAATGATAGTCTTCTAAAGAACTTTTGCACTATGGACACACACAGCCAGCCAGGGTTCTCAAACTTTAAATCTTCGTCCACATTACAGATATAATAACAATCAGTACATAAATTAATAAAGATTAAGTGCCCTTTTACCATCCTCTAGACTCTAGAAGGGGACATTATGGTGGATCTTAAGATTGGCTAGTCTAGACATTTGATTAGTATAAAAGCTCACTGTTAATATAATGTTAGTATCATAGGTTTAGGTATTTCCTATTACTTTTCAAAGTTATACTTTAATATTACAAGAATCATTCATATTTGAAACTTAGCATCTACAAATGAGGATATAAAATATTTAAGAACATACCAAGTGCAATATTATTGGCTTTAGAAACAATTCAATTTATTTGTACAACTTTCATCAGGAATACAACAAACAATATATTTTTTAATATTTATGATGCCTAAGCTAAAATATCAAAATTTCCAAACTATTATAAGAAATATGGAAAGGAATAAATAATGTTTTAAAAGGATATGAACTAAGACTATCCATTTTGCAAGGGCATATTTCTCAGTACAAAAAATATCAGGTTAACTAATTGAACAACCAGTATCAAGTATTTTTTATTCACAAATAATAAATTTTGTGAATAGTAAAGTACAACTACTCTTACAGGCTGATTATGTAACTTTGTTGGTATCAAATTTTGTTTGAAACTAATAGTGCAGGTACATTGCTGCTTCATTAATACTGTACGGGACCTATTATCTTCATAAAGCATGAGTGTACCTGTACATGTAGTTTTGATCAAAATAGACACAGCAACAAAGTTACATAATCAGCATAGAGGTGTAAAATAAAATGATAACCTCCAATTACCTTCATCTTTCAATTAAGAGTAGTATCAACTATGTTAGCTTTAGCTATATTTTGGTAATGGATGGAGGTTGATGACCACAACAAATTGTCATAGTAAAAGTGTATGAACCAAATCCTGCCCATTATATAACAATCTATTATCTTAAATTTCAATTTTGAAATTGAACTGAGCTAAGTGACAATTGAAATATATCACACAAGTCAACTAAAAGAATATTATTTGATAATAATGAAAATCACGGATACCTTTTACACATAGAGTCCAGTTTTGCAGGTGCCAACAAAAAACTATCTTTAGAAGACACATTGTAGGTCTTGGAGGCGCCAATAGGAGAGCCACAAGTTGAGTCACCAGCACATACTGATCCCAGCCCTTCATCTTCATTGGGGGAATTTGCATATTCCTTCTTCGCCAAATGCTGCTTATAAAGCAGCATTGTCTGCGGCAAATCAAGGCTGTTATTAAACTTCGCATTGCCACGTGTCATCTTTTGTATTTTATACATTTCACGATCTACTGGTTTTGCCCAACGTATTTCTATATTAGTGCCTTCAACATCAGCATTTTGCAATGTAGCCATAGCAAGTTCTGCATGTTCTCTTTCATAAAAGTGTACAAAAGCATAATCATACATTTTTTTTACTCTTTCTATTTTATTTTTGATAGTGGTCTCAAATAAATTTTGTATAGTCTCTGGTGTGGTTCTAATATGAAAGTTTCTAACATAAAGCACTTTTACCTGCAATAAATAAATTTTGAAGCTTATGTTAATATACATAAGACTTATTTTGAGAGCTAGCAACAAGACCATGGAATAGTTTGTGTAAACTGACATAAGATCCCATAAACATTCAAGGAATAATATAGCATTACAAACTGTAATGTAAATAAATCACCAGTATTATATAAACAATTTTATAAAGATTATGTGACCTACACTTTTAGCACAAAGTATCTACGTGTTATTTGGCAAATACCTATCTAAAACATTTTACCTAAAATAATTCATTAATAGTGAATTATAAACCAACAGTATGCAAAAAAGACAGTATTAGAGAAAATTTTCAAAAAGGTAGGCATATATAACACAAAGCTTTGAGTATAGTTAAATTTTTTATGTTATTAGTATAACTAAAAGCTTTTTTTTATAAATAATGCAGGGTAGATACAAAACTTACCTTTTTCATTTGTTCATCGTCTACATCTGGTTCGGGTTCTGCCCAATCGACCATCACATCCTGGTCCCATATTTTTACGTAGCCAGGAACTAATGAACGACGGGCCATGGCCGCGGCTCGGTGAGACGTGAACTCGACGAATGCGAACCCTCGGTTGAGACGTCGGTCAAAGCAGTTCTTGTACAGAATTACATCAACAATACCAGCAACGCGCTTCGACAGCTCCTCGAATACCTCTTCCTTACATTTAGATTTAGGTATACCGCCTACAAACAACCGGCAGTTGTCTACAGACTTTACCACGCCGATACACCTTCCTGCACGGATTTCGTAGCCATTTAATTCTTTCACCGCTCTATAAGCTTCTGTCCGGTTAGAGTAAGTTACAAAAGCGTAACCTCTATTCGAACCAGAGAAATCCATCATCAGACGCATTTCGTATATTTTCCCCACTTTAGAGAAAATAGGAACGAGATCGTCCTCAAATATTTCCCTCGGAAGTTTACCGATGAAAACTTCGCATCCTTTCGGCGGCGGCGGCGCAGTCCAGTCCGGAGGCGGCCCAAACTTCCGCTGGCCGTTGTGCTGTACTATGGGGTAATTCGTTTTCTGCATTAATTCCAATAATTTATAGGTCATTCCGCTATCTTTCTCCATATTTAAAACACTAACACTGTATCACGAGCAGCCGGAGCGACAAACGCTGCGAATTCACATATGAGAAAGCGGTATTTCAAAGCGACAATCCTCTTTATACTTTGCCGACAAACAGGCGCCGCGGTTGTGACGTCACAGCAACTAACAACAATTTACGATGCTATCCACCAGTTTTTTGGTACTTATTTCAAACTTTTAAAATGGGATATTTTTATTCAATAGTCATTTAGACTTTATTAATTATTTAAAACTTTACTTAAATTTCTTTTGAATGTTTACATGAAGTAAAAAAGTTTTTTATATAACAAAAAATCTATTACTTATCATTTCGTAAGAACCAAGCGAGTCAGTCTACTAACAGTATATATAAATTCAGTTTAAAAATAAATTAGAAATACGTATATAATAGTAAGTATTATATCATTAAAACATTTAAAATTTATTTTTATAATAATATGTACTATAAATATTAAATAGACTATCAAAAATGAGCGGCCAGAAAGACGGAAACACTTCAAAACTATGGCTCAGTAATTTGGCGTTGATTTTAAAGTGTTTACAAATAATCATTTTCAAATAAAGTTTTATATATATATATATATGCTTCAATTATTGACATTTAGTTAAAATGTATCCACAACTAAATTATAACATCGACGAGCATTCGTGTTATACTAATAGAGTTAGGTACATAATGGTTTTATAGGTTTTTGTTGTAGTTGCGTTTACGTAGTGTTTAGATTAATTATTCATTTTATTATTAGTTATTAGAGTTATTTAGACTTAGAGTAATTATAATATTTGTTTATTTTATATTGTTTCGTTATTGTAATAGTAATTCAGAAACAATTACCCTTTCGTCAAAAATCCACTGAGTGAATCTATATTCATTTGACTAGCGTGTGTAGTTGGTTGACTTTCGTGGCCTCTGATCTAACGACGCCTGTGAGCAGCAGTACAATATATTACTGAGTTTATGTACTTGAAATTATTTAATACTAATGTCAGTAGACTTGTCTCTCTATTACATTTGCTATGATTTTGATGAATTTTAGTATACAAATTAGTCGACCATGTGTCGTTTCTATGGGATATGTTATACATTCTTGTGGAAATAATTTTATCTTCGTATGAAATTGCAATTTTTTCATCGTACAAACTATTCACTTTATAACTGTTAAATTTAATATACTTATTGAGATTAGTTATTTAAGCTCGTTTAGTTCTTTGATGATAAATATGTAAGGTATACTACAGAACAAAACTAAAATTTTTGTCTTAGTATTTTTATTTATTTTGGTAATTTTGGGCCCAAGACATTAAGTAACTTTGTTAATTGTAAGTACCACGATAATTGTGAGTGACTTCAGACCGATCGAGGCGGCTGCCACGGAATGACCTACTGACTGAACTCAGACTAAGCCGTTGGTCCTTTTGACCCTAATGGCTTGTCATGAGATAAGATCGCACTCTCAAGAGAAGGCACGGTCAGTACTGCCTCATAAAAGAGGGCATATACGCTGCAAGAGACTTGGTACACCCAAATGGTTCCGGCTTATATCGATTGGGGCATATTTGTGGCTAAGCGAGATACGTGGAATTGAGGACTGTGAGGGATGCGACGGCTTAGACGCTGCCTTCTAGTTTAGTCTTTGGAGGATTTTAGGCAACCTTACGGGGCTTCACCCAGCAGTGGCTCATTAGAAATATTGTTATGTTGTATAGTTTGTTGTAAATATAAACAAAAATCATTCAAATTCAAACACTTTAATAAAATCAGCATGACTGTAAATATGTTTACAATTTCGCAATTAACACATCATTCAGTCACATACAAATACCATAATTATTTTGGCAGTCGCATATTACTCATCCTCGGAACTGATATTTATTTCATTTGCAGTTTTTTCCTTGACTGGATTCAAGCAAACTTTCAAATCGCGCTTACCCATAGAATTATCTAAGCTCCATCGTAAATATGAGATTATTGTCATATAAGGCGCAAATTCAGATTTTTTATCGTTATATTTTATCTATAAAATAAATATGGCCGTTTGACATATTTCCTATATTACACAAACCGTCAAATTGACATAAGGCTGAAAACATGTATATTTTGTTTACTGTAATTTATTGGATTACTTTCAAACGTTACTTGACTCTTAATGAGCTTTACACATGTAATTGTAAAAAAAAAAAACACAAATAGGGGTGTTTTAGATATTAAAGTCAAAAACCTTCACATACCGAAATCTTTCGGTTAATGAAACTTATATTTCCTATTAACTGCTATAATGGCTTATTCAGTTATATTTATTATTAACTATTAAATTAGAAACGAATCACAGTAGCTGACAGTATTCGTCGGAACGGCATAAAATATACAAATATTACCGGAACATTTCTGCACTTATAAGTAGTTAGTTTTTATCAACATCTAGATAAAGTTTAAATTTGCAAGTCAACATTTTGAGGAGCTCATTCAGTTCGAGTTACAAGTCTATGAATAAAAGTTATACGACGTTTGAAAAAATTAGCTCAAATGTTAATCTCGGTGTAAAAGTTTGGTCGAATCCAGTTATCGCTATATACCGATATGTAATAATAGTAAATATTTGTAATATACTTAAAGGCTTTAAGCAAGTCAAAATATAATATATATTTTACAGTGCATTTTTATAAATCTAACGTTGTATATATCGCTTTATCATCATTATATACCGCTGCAAAAGAAATAGCTTCGCAAAATTAAGTCTTAATTATAATATAAAAGCATAAAAATGCACATAGCATGTTTAAGCGACGGCGAAATAATATAAAGCCGAAATAAGGGGCTTAAAAGTTCGATATCAGATGGGTATTTATCAAAGACCTGAAAACTCCAAAATTGAGGCAATAACTTTAAAATGACACCACTAGTCACCAATGATACATAGCGCTAAATATTATTTCACCGGTTCCGAAACAGCTGTCTAATGATTTTAATTAACTAAGTTAAATACGTGTAGATGTGAAATAAACAAACATACAATATAATATACATGCCATTAGTATCTTTTATCACGTCAAGGAATGATGATTTTTAAATATTAGGGGCCATCCCCGTGAGTCTCACAAATGTGACAAGGACGGGGGGAGGGGCAAAAAATCACGAAATTCGTGTGACGTAATTTATGGATGACCCCTTATTCTTTCGGACTCAAAATTAAACATAAAAAATAAGCAATATTCCCTTATATTCTCACTTCATTCTATCATATCACATCACAGCAAAACTTATTTATTACGGAACAAATTATAAATCAGATCTTAGTTTGAACAACTTCTTTGACAATATAATTTTCATCAAAATACACTTTTCTCGGTTATTGATATGAAAAGTTCTATCACAAAAAGAGAATACTTTTATTTGTTCCTTGCTTGTAACTCCCTTTGCTTAATATGTGCAAATTTCTCGCTACGCTCTTATTTCAAATACCAACTAATTAACTAATCAGTTTAAAGTCAGCACATAGCTATCAATAGCTTAGCTCACTTAACCCACAAATCTATAATTTATAAATAAGCATCAAGTTTAAACTTAACACAATCAATTATACAAATAACAAAGCATCAAAATAAAGAAAAACGCGAATTTGTTATATTTACATATCATGTTATAACAAATATTGATCACAGCGGACACAATATGCAAAATAGAAAAATTGACCCATAGTCAGTCAATTTTATATAACGTTTTACTGACACGTAATAAAACAAAAACATATATTTTAACATTGTCATATAAAAGTTACTGCGTCTTTTAAAATTAAAAATTGTAATATTTTGAAATTCTATATAAATTGTTTTTGTAGTTGAATATGCATTTGTGTAGATAATTTCAACATTAGTTCTACTTTAGTTTTACAAAAATCATTGTGATTTCATTAAAGTATTTAAGGAACTAATTGGACCGTATCAATAAAGAATTTTCATGTCAAATTTAGTTAATCTACATTTTTATCTCGTTCCATCTTTCAATCAATATCGTAAGTTAGAAAGAGGAGAAAAACGAGGACTAACAAGTCAGGCTTAACTCAACTTTGTTAATACGAGCCAAATTGAGAATGGATATAAATTTTAAAATATAAACAAAAGCATTCTGTAACATACAGCCACCTATAATGATTGGGTACTTCTAAATTATCAAAATACATCCTTTAAAAATGGAATCACTTTAAGCTAAAAGTAATCAAGCTTAAATTAAAATTAAACAATTATTAATTAAAATTTCATCCTTCGGAGATAAAATCTTGTATGTATTTTATGATCTATTGACATACGCGTCTATCTATTTCGGTACGAGCGAAGCAAGTTATTAATTATAAATGGCACTCGTATCAAAAGATCGATGCGACAGTACCATAAATAGTTATTTTTAATAACACCACAACTTTTATATGACTATATTAACATGGTCATTGATTTTTATCATAAACTATATGCAAATGTCTTTAACATTGAAAAATAATATTGGATTATTTACCTTTCGCGATCCTAGCAAAATATGTAGTTAAGTCAGTATTATTCTGGGAATAGGGAAGATACATTTTATCTTTTATTCCCCCGATAGATGGCGCTATACAATTGTAGAATAAATCTGTTAATATAGTAACTAAACTAAATAGATAGTATTTATAAAGGGTGCAAGCGACCATAATAAGTTTTATACGAACTCAAAAACATCGTATGGAGTTAGCAATTTATTCCAACTTAATTTATCTATGATATTTAGGGTTTCGCCTTGAGGCGTTGTACTAAAGCGTCGTATCGTACAAATCTATTAGAAACAAATTCACGTCGTACACAAACGCTTAGCTATAAATTCAAAGTACTTATAAATAAAAACGCTACGTGTACCATTCACAGAATAACTATATCACTATTTCGATTTTACATTTGGTTACAACACATGCCACAATATGAAAATTTAAACTACCATGTGCGTTTGACTTAACACAAATCCTTCGCCAAATCGTTTTTCAAGTTCGTGTTAGGCAACATTGAGCGATTTTAATTTGTTTATATGTGTATTAATAATTACAGTCGTATTTGAAATGTACAATTGCATTTGACTAATAGGAGCATGTGATTCTCCTCCTAAATCTAATTGCTTTTTTTATTAGTAGCTTTTCACGGATATGTGACTTTGGACCGCACTGTAAAGCGATTAGCTTGTTTTTTTTTAATTTAACACGTTTTATTTTTTATTTTTCGAAGTCACTATTGATTTGTAAGTTATTAAATTGATTTGGCTAATTACCTTTAGTTAATTGAAACGTAAGAAAAAAAACATTTAATTTTAACTTTCTTTAGACTAGATACAAATTTCAATTAAAATTTACATAAACAATGCTCCAAAATGTATAGTGGATTTATTAGCTGATAGGGGGTTCAAATCGCTCATATTAAACAAATATTTTTTAAAACAAATAGTTTTTTCATATTTTGCCAAATATTTTAAGAAGTCAAGTCACTCATATTGCTATTGATAAGCATCGTTATAAGACACGTAGTTATTAAAAATTACAATTCGTCTAAAAATTACCACTCGCCTATATCCGTGCTCAATGTGAGACATGAATATAGTTTTTTTAAGCTTAATTACGTCGGTTCCTCGCCGTAATATTTAATTAAGCTCGTAAAATTCATTACAGTTTGAATCGCTTGTTTTGTGACATAAAGGTCGCCATTTTGTTGTTAGTTTTTCTAACCTTTATATTTCCTTAACAGTAATTGCGAATATTCGAGAATAGTTAGAATTTTTCTACAGGTATTTTCTAAAAAATCAGCCCCATGTTTTTGGCCATTTTTTGACGTAAAAATTGGCAGATTCGCTATGAACTCTGTTCAGCTTATTCTTATCATAATTAAAGAAAAGTTTTCATAAAGCTAATTGCTCTAAATATATTTAAATAACGAAAAGAAATATATTTATATAACACTAGTGGATGGCTGCATGGGTTGAATTCCTTTGGATGATAACAAAATGTGAAAAAAAAATGCACAAATAACCACTATAATTACAAGTATATAAGAAATAAGCAAGTCGACTCTAAGTAAAAGAAAATTAAAGCTTTTTAGAACCAATCTCAGTTTAACAGAAAACAGCCATCTCTTTTTTTGCAAATTCAATAGCTTGGTCGAAATTATTTTTTTTTTCAAATTTACTAAACCACAGACAATAGCATAACAGTTGTAACTAATTTATATTTTATTTTTAAGATTAAAGCTCATTTTTTAACACGAGCTGTCACAGCATCATTTCCTTTCAACCTAAAAGCTATCAAAGCGCCACGTTACTATGAAATAATGATACTAAGTTTACAGACAGATATCCAGATATATATCTCCATCACATCTCCGAGTTACGGTCCAAAGCTTTGTTGTCATATCCCTTCATATTGTTGTCGTCGTACCCTCTCGCTGTGGTGACAGAGGCGCCATCTGTGTCAAAACTAGCGTCGGAGTCAACCTCTATGACCCAATGTTGTTTTTCACCAGACGCGAAGATTCCATAGACAATCGCACCGATGAGATAGATGACGCTCGATATGAAAAACACCGAGCGCCATTGTTCCGCGGTCTGTTAAAACAAATAAATACATTTTGCTTATTTTTATAAGTGCGAATGTACAGACGGATACAAGTCAGACTAGAGCCTGGTTAACTAGGCCCTTTTTATATAGCAACTCTGTATGAACGTCAATTTGACAAGGTTGAATATCATAGGTCAGTAGACAATATTATTTTGATACTTTGAACTCATTATTAATTTGTTGTATTTTTATTGGTAATTTTAAAACGATTTTAAAACGAAAGAAAGTTTTCTTTAACTGAGAATTTGCAAGATGTCGAAGGAGTTGATGAAATAGTAAGAACTATTGAATATCTCACTGAACTAAAACAGAAAGATAGGATAATAACCCAGAATCAGTACTTAGAAGAAATAGCTTCAATGACTGGTAAGTTTTTACTATACACTGATAGGTTGGAATTTATGCCGAAAAAAGCCTTTGCATTTTTACCTACTAATACAAAGAATTAATAACATACTAGCTTTTGCCCGCGACTTCGTTCGCGTGGACTTCAGGTTCCTAAAACCTCAAAAAATGTAGCCTATGTGTTATTCTGATGTATAAGCTATATTGTGGTAAAGTTTCATTCAAATCCATTCAGTAGTTTTTACGTGAAAGAGTAACAAACATCCATACTTACAAACTTTCGCCTTTATAATAGTAATAGGATAGGATATATTTTTAACTAGCTTCCGCCCGCGGCTTCGCCCGCGTGAAATTAGTTTTTGTCAATCCTGGTCCCTTATGTCTAAGAGACTCTTGAACAAATATTTAATGATTTCTTATCAAGTGCTTAAATATTAAGTTTCATGGTTTTGTCTTTTAAAATTAAGAAATCCCATACCAAATTTCAAACTCTATTTCAACCCCTTCATCCCTCTTTGTCGCAATAAACTTGCGACAAAAAGGATGAAGGCCTACTAGTAATGGCAATAACAGTCGTTTTTGCCATTACTAGTAGGCACATTGGCACATGGCATGATTTACCGCGGCCCCCGCAACTCATTTGATTCCTAGACCAGACGAGAACACAGCGCCATCGTTGTTACACTGTTAAGCTCGAAAGCATCTCTATAAACTGCGCCATAAAGGCTATTTTCATTGCACAAATGTATAACTCAACGCGTGGTAGACTATAAAAGGCGTCACTTAAAACAGATTAAGTATGTGTGTATATGTCTACCTACTTATCTATTGTGAGTTGATTTGAGGCGAAAATGTCAAGCTGTAAAATGCAGTGTGAAAATTTATTAGCTATGGAAAAGGGTATGTCATACTTTCTTGTCAAATAAATTGATTCGCGTTGTACGGTAGGTGGTATCAACTGTAAATTCGTAACATATCGATTTTACAGATAATAAACAATATATAAGTAATTGAGTTGCTTTACCTACAAAGACATTATAGACAAAATATAAAGCTGACACATTTTCTATTAATGTTGATATCATGTTATGAATTTGTTTATATTATTGTGCCATTCATTTTGCTTTTTTTTTCATAATGTAAATCCAAACGCCTCTTTATTGAATTAGCCAAATGAATAGATACTACATGACCAATATCAAACGAATGTTACATTGCATCAGTACAAAATTTTCAAACAAAGGTTACGGCGGTGTGATTTTAAAACTCCTTTGCTTTACCCGATTAACAATATAACTGATTACCTTATCTGTGACGATGGATCCGGCTAGAGGGGGACTGATAATTCCAGGCAACGTGGCGATTGTATTTGATAGTCCCATTAACACGCTGGCGTGAGGCGGCGCGATGTCCAAGTGGTTCACACTGGAATACATAATACGAATTAGAGTTTCTCTGCGAGAATTCCCGAGAAATTTTGCCTTACTCGAGACGAGAAAAAAGCGGTCGAGAAATTAAGTCAAAAATTTTTACCTAATTCAAAAACTGTCGTTTCAATTATACATTTTAATAGAAAAGTTTCTACGAGTGTACAGGCAGAGACTAAAGTAAATTATATAGTATGTAATGCAATGTACTAAATTATATTGTGGTGACATGATGGCATTGTTTTTAGAAATTATTTTATTTGTTTTTCCCAAAGATGAAGATTATTTAGTCCTAAAATTGTGTGTAGAAATAATGACAAAAAATCTCGCTAGATTTTATTTCGTTTAATAAAAATTTTATATACTTACTTAAGTTAAAGTAAATTGATTGTTGAATATTGCATAAAAAGCATAGTGTTATTGTTAAAACACACATATTTTAAAAAATTTCCATATATTTCGAAAACCCGAGAATTCTCGAGAAATAGTAGTCGAGAATTCTCGTGCTCCGAGAAATAAAAAAGCTCGAGAATTGAGAAATCCTAATACGAATATTTGCATTACTGCGTTCCATTCTATTGTTATAGTTTGCTTTTGTAATTTAAAACGCAGTTTCAAGATAATAAAAAAGGAAGTAATACATCAAAGGCAGTGAAGCTTACGCATCGAAAGATATAAAGAAACAAAATTACAACTACTACGCATCCTACTACTAGTGACTGCAAACCGGCGTCATTTTCAGTCCGGCCGGATACGACCGGATTCCCATCAATCCCTCCGGACCGGATCCGGCCGGGTTGATTACATCATGATGATTTTCGCTTTTTAGTACAAAATAAGTGAGTTAATCAAGTGTCACTGCACTTAAATGTAGGTAGTTTATAAAAAATTAATCACAACTATATAAAATCGACTTTATTTCCTAACCAATGTTAAGACAAATATACAACAAGAAAACAATTATAATTTAGTAGTGTAGGTAACTAGTAATAATTTTACGACGTAACGAGTAGCTCAGTCTTTCTGATTTCACTTTCACAGATAGATCAATGTATAAGTAACAATATTAATTATCAAGTAACTATAATATCTAATAGATACAATTAACCTTACGTAATTAACAGAAATGAGATCAAAATCATTATTAAAGTATTTGAGAATGCTAACAAACAAGTCTTATCATCATCTCATGATTACTAACTGCTAGCACCGGATCCGGTCTTCGGATCCGGTATATTGGTATCGGATCCGGTAACCATTAAATGATGCCGGATCCGCCGGATTACCGGATCCGGTTTTTTCGGGTTGCAATCCCTAATTCATACCTAAATCCCGACCAGGCAAAACCACCGAGTCCAACAGCAATGGTCAGAAACACCAGACACCCCACGACCGTAGAGGAATACGCCGCGGCAACCATGAATACAGTCTGAAACCAAAAATGTTACTAAAATGTAACCGTATGACAATATACGCCAAAGACTTATTACATGTAACTGTCTCACCCGACAAACGTGGTCCTACCATATAAATTATTTCTAGGGAATTTCTAATGTAGAAAAAAAAAACATGTCTTAACCCGTATATATATATCTAATATATATAAATCTCATGTCACAATGTTTGTGCTCAATGAACTCCTAAACTACTTAACCGATTATAATAAAATTCGCACACCATGTGCAGTTCGATCCAACTTGAGAGATAGGATAGTTTAAATCTCAAATTGCTGAGTGTCATCATCATCATCATCATCATCATCAATTTTAAAAATTCTTTCACCAATAGAAAGCCACATTATTGCGGAGTGTCATCATCATCATCATCATCATCATCATCATCAGCGGACGGCGCGCGATGGCTTCGGGTTTAATTCAGTTCGCTTTCGTGCTCGCTTCGGGGATTATTAATATTATGCCCAACGAAGTGGGCGCGGGTCAGCTAGTATATATATATATATATATACGAGTACTACGTGTATTTTTCATAATTTTAAAATACTAATTAAAGGAGAAAGCCAGGATTCCCTATAAGACTCGGCCTGGACCGATAAAGTTCAATCAAACAGCTAGCCCTTTGACTGAACAACGCCATTAACCATACGTCTAGCTTATTAATTGAATATTTGAGTCGTTCAAAACGTTCAACACTACAGCTGATTCAAAAACCGTCGTCTAATT
Organism: Scirpophaga incertulas; assembly: GCA_036419045.1. Taxonomy (NCBI): domain Eukaryota; kingdom Metazoa; phylum Arthropoda; class Insecta; order Lepidoptera; family Crambidae; genus Scirpophaga; species Scirpophaga incertulas. The sequence goes on along the minus strand of CM071639.1, from coordinate 7,586,139 downwards.
TTATTAGTTCAGCGCGCATCACCGCATCGGCGCCATATTGAAAACAAAACGCACCTAGCGCTGCGTTTTGTTTTCAATATGGCGCCAACTAGCCGTGGTTTGTGATTGTTTCAAGATATTTTTCGGAAAGTAAATATACGTTACACGTGTTATTAAAGACACAGAAATTATGAGTTCCTTTACGAGTGACTCAAAATTTAAACAAATATTCGAGGTGAAATTACGGGATTATAAAATTATTCTTGCTTCTTAAATTTTTGAGTTTGTAATTATTTGCTTGGTGCAATAAACAATATTATAATTAATAATCAAACTTTTAGTCACCTCTTAAACTTAATTCAAGAATAACCTCCCAAGAAATTACAAAAAGTCTTCCTATTCTCTCAAATTAAGTACTAAACTAATGGTCACTTTAGTTAATTTGCCATTTAACCAGTTGGCTAAGCGTCGTCTAGCTGTAATGTTGATCGTTGCAATTAACAAGTCGGCTAAACGACGTATAGCTGTGTGATTGAATGACGTTGTTCAGTCAAAGGGCTAGTAACCAGTTGGCTATATATATTCACACATTGTGGCTATAAATAATATTACCTGTGATAAAAACGCTCCGCAGTTAAATAGTTTCCTGATGCTAGTCCTGGACATAAATCCCTTCCTTAAGAGCCAATCAGCAAGATGGCCGGCTACTTGAAGCACTATGGCCATCGCTAAGTAAGGGACGGCCGACAAAAAGCCGGTCTGAGAGGTTTCAAAGTGAAATACATCTGAAAATTGAGTTTAATTACATGAATATTTTGTGGTTATATTCTCCTAATATTCATTTTGTACAACATTGCCTTAGCGGAGTTAGTACACCGGTTTCAAGGTTTTGCCATCTCTGAGGTCCCGGGTTCGAGTCCCGGTGGGGGCAGACGTTTGTGTGATGAATGCGAGCATTTATACCTAAGCCATGGTTATTAAAATATTTATATATGTATAATATATGTATGTCTACCCGTTACCCTAGATCGCAACACAAGCCTTACAGAGTTTACTTTGGGCTAGACTAATTGGTGTGAGTGTAAGAAATATTTACTTAACTATTTTTATACAGGGAGTAAAAAGAATAAGTTGAAACAGCCAGTTTTTGCATAATTGTAGGCGGAAGATAATAAATCAATAAGTAAAAAAATAAAATATAACTCATTAACGCAAATTTCAACCTTAATAACACGATATAACAAATATATATAATAACAAATACAAATATATAGTCAACCAATAAGTTTCATATATATAGTCTTCGATCATATATTTCTGTAGATACACAATTCCATAGAAAATCAAACAAAATATCGACCCCGCGTCTATACATAGAAGATAGTACCAATTTTGAAAAAAGTTCTAAAGTGTCATATAATTTAAGCCAATTTAAATCTTAATTAACGTAGTGAAGTATGAAAATAAATCCTTGTTAAGGTCGTTACATATTATCTTCTGGTTTCGATGATATAATGATGCCGTGAAATCAGTAATGAACAACACATATTTGAAAACAAATATATTGGATAATAAGCCCTTAGTCCGTTGCAATTAAGCACAAATTCATTTCATATAATAATGCTCCTACGTTCTATTTGACTCCGAATATTGTGCTCGCGTCTTATCGCATCCTACTTGCACATAGACAGCAGTGGAGATGTTAGTTTTTTTTTACACTTATCTTAACAGTACGGAAACTTTAAACATAAACCAAGAAGTATGTAGAATTAGGTGCTAAGGAAAGTACAGACTTTATTAAGACAGGGTTTCTCAACCTTTATTTTGCCGAGCCTTACAAACAAAGAAAGCGGAAAACTAAAAAAAAAGAAAGAAAATCACAAAAAATGGTATAGGCGACTCCATCATTCCACTGACCTTTTTCTGAAACATTAGCTCTGTGCTATTTTTTCCTATGAGTGAGCCACTCGAGACAGAAAGAGATAGATGCGATGCGTTACGCATCGTGGCATGGTACGCAAGCGTTTAAATTGATATTTTAGTAATACATAATATGAATAAAAGTGTTTTACTCATAAAAAATGCGCTAATAAATTAGGATAAAGATATACTTATTGGAAGTATGACATTCCATCCTTCTTTTGCACTTTACGTGTGTCATTTTTACAAGTATAAACTACGCATTTCGGCATCGCTGACGTTATCAATCGCGCGCGGCCACCGAATGAATGAGAGCGAAACAAGGCACATTTACTGTTTGTGCCTTGTTTCGCCGGTGCCACTTTTTAGACGGTAACTGTGTATCTACAGAAATATATGATCGAAGTATATAGTGATATCCTTGTTTTAATTATACGAAAAACAAGATTGTTACATTCGTTACGAAAAATGTCTGAGTAGTTTTAGTTCCAGGTGGCGCTATTATAGCAACCAAGATGGCGCCATTTTGCTCTACACTATCAAACTTAGTTAATAATTTTCATTAATTCTTAATTAACTTTAAAGAAATCTATACAGATTTATCTAATTTAGGTGTTGATACGTAGTTATTAACAGTGAATAGAGTTTAATTTGGATTGACAAAACAAAGCGTGAAAAATGCTTAAAAATAAAAAAAATAAAAAATGCTATTTTCGGTGACCGAATGGTTAAGACGTAACACAACATGTATAGTTGAAGACGCGGATTCGAGTACCGTCCAAGTGTATTTAACTAATGTTTTCTTTACATTAACCTTGCATAAACGTAGGCAGGAACGTGAGTAGAGTATAAAAACCCCAATTTTCACTAAAATGCGCCATCACTATGGCCCACACGGGCCCGGAGGTGACCATGGCTCGCCATGGGTGTCGAATCTTCGCACCTTCCACTGCCTGAGTGCCTCTTGAATCCTACAACGGAGAATTCATGTTTTATTAATTAGTTCAATTGGGTAGACGACAATTTTTTTTAATTCTATATATAATAAGAGTACTGTTTTAAGTGAGAAATATTGTAGAACCAGCAGTACACCTGCACCTATAACTTTTGAAGATACATCGACATGTTTGCGGCGCTGTCGCGGGTCGCTCAAACACGCTCCATACTAAAAGCACTGCAATCGTGACGTCATAACTCAGTAAACTCGTCAAATTTGTATGAGCGTATAAACAAATTTTAAAATAACTTTGTTATTTATACGTTTATAGTTATATTTTCTATATAAAAAAAAATGATACATTTAATGTGAGAATGCTAGAAATGTGTTTGTTTCATTAGAATTATGTAAATAATAATATCTCATTTTTTTGAAATCTAAAAACAACATAAATTATTAATTAAACTGAAATTTTTATATTGACATACTCTTTCATTAGATATAAATTGCACAGATCAGATAATTATAGTTTAAAAGCGGCCATAATCAGTTGTAGTGGACTACCCTATTCACACGTACATCGATTATTTTTACGTGCGTATGAGTACATTACAGCAGCGGCCTGTAAAAGAAGCATTCATGGACGGACGTGCAAAATGTACGTATAAAATACGTAAGTCCGTCAGCAAGTCCTAGATGCGGCCAAGGCTCCTCAAATAATGCGCGGACAATTACTTTTGGAAATCAATGACGAACAACATTTTTCACGCGCTGAAGTGTTAATTTGATTTTTATTTGATAAGGTAGTAAAACCATTGTAAAATACACCGTGTATGGTGTGCCATAAAACATTATTTTCAATGATTGGTAAAACTTGAACGTAGTTATACATAAATGATTCGAGTCCACACAAACTCGTTCAATATACCAGTGTTTAAAATTCAGAAGTTGTATGCTCATCAACTAATGTTTAAAACTGATGCAATGGCTGTCAACTTGTTTTATGTAACTTTTTGTAGGCATTTTCAAACTCACATCTTTTCTCTAGAACTCAAAAATATATATTTATTTATTTATACTTCATGTACAATTAAAATAAGTGTACAAAGGCGGACTTAATGCCCGAGGCATTTTCTGCCAGTCAACCTTCGGGTGATGCAGAGATACAATGTGGTAGATGTACAAAAAAGATAGAAAACCAGTCAATATTGATACTAATTAATAATAGATTTATAATCCTAATACATATTTATTTATTTATTTATTTATTTAAATAGTACTGCCACATGATACATATTAAGACATACCCATACAAAACATTCAATATAGATAATAATTTCTGATATGCATCACAATAACGGCGTACATAACATTCAATTATAATAAACCTGTACTTAATAAATACAAAAAGAAAAACCTAATAAACTCTATTAAAATATACCATATCAAAATCAAAACTATAGGTTAGCAACATCCTATTTCCTTTGATTAAGGTAACGCAAAATCTTAAATTTGAACATATGTACATATGTACATAAATAAAAACATATTATAATACACTAATATATAATAGCCTAAATCTTATTAGTGAAAATTTATAATGAAGATATGCATAGCCTACTTTCTAAATAACCTAAGTTTCATTACCCAAAACAATCCTGGAAGAAAAGCTTACACAACTTATTCTTAAAACTAAGTTTGCTCAGACAGTTTCTCACTTCTTGAGGGAGTGAATTCCATAAAAGAATACATTTGACAAAAAAGGAGGAATGAATTATATCAGAGTGGTGAGAAGGACATTTTAGAAGGCCATTTGAGGCAGAACGAAGATTTTTATTATGGGAGGAATATAGGTATTCAAAATGGGTACCGAGGTAACCAGGGGTATAAGGATTATTAAGTATGGAGTAAAGCGTCAATAAGGCTCTCATATCCCTACGCTGCCGTATAGGTAACCACTTTAAACCGAATGCAGTTATTTAAAAGTCTGTCCAGCCTATTAAGAAGATCTGCATTCAGATCGAAGTAGCACATAGCACCATAATCTAGGATTGGGAAGATTAGTCTGTATAAGCATTATTTTTATGTCTGGCGATAGAAAATTTTTATATTTAATAGTTAAGGCAGCATTCGTAAGAAACGCTTTTATTCGACCGTTTTTTCTCCGATTCACTTTGCAAAACGGACAACCACGTAAAAGCCTTTATATTTTTCGTTTTTTTTTTTATATATATAACCTATGACACTCAGCAATAATGTGGCTTTCTATTAGTGAAAGAATTTTTAAAATCGGTTCAGTAGATCCCGAGATTACCCTTTACAATTTAACAAATATACAAACACAAACTTTACTTCTTTATAATATTAAGTATAAAGTATATATTAATTTGCTATACTCTAGTCATTTTTATATTCACGTAACGGTATCCAATTGGTAATTACCAGGGATGCTTTGGCAACGAAATAACACGGCTGTTACTATTCAAATTGTACTTAGATACAATTTTTAAATAATTGAAAAATGCGCACCAAGCACTCTTGCTCGCTTATTAATTATAATAAATAAATAGTACAATTTATTTTATTAGTATTTTTTAATAGACAACAAAGGGAGACACTGGACCACCAACATATTGTCAATTTGTGACATAATATGTAGTCGCGGTTACCCAGTAATTTCATTTCCATGTCTCAACCATCAAAACATAACAATGTTAGTATTGGTAATAAGAAATAAATGTAAGATGGAAGCATCCAAGCAGATGACTCTGGTACAAATCTCTCCGTTTAAATGCAAATTATATTAACATACAAGTGACCTTTATGTATTTTATTTTATTTATATTTATCTTATAGAGAAAATGATATATCAACCTGTATATATTTTAATTCAGCAGGCGTGATGTGAGGGTCCTTCTCTGGCGATTCCTTTACCACCAACCACCAAATTGTCGTCCATACTAATCCCGAGATACCTGTTGTATGAATAATATATTATTTTAAAGACTTTACATCATTAAAGTATGGCGAGATTATAGTAGTATACAATTTGCAGAAAATTGACAACATTATGGAAAATTTTAAAACTGCACCCAGCTGAGTGCAAGGCAGCAAGTTGCAAATTATACTGATTTTCTGCTAAACGCAGAGGTAAAGTCTAGTGATAAATAAACAAATTGAAAAATGGCAACACTTCTATAAAAACACCAAAATTGATATAAAATCTTTGAAATGATAGTACTTTTTATCATTCATTTGTTACCATAATTATTTATTGATTAATGGAATATGTAGCATACTACCGATTGACTTCTGTCAGAGGACATGTATAATATACCCACGGGTATATTATATGTGTTTGGTGTATGGTTTGATGTGATATCTGTCAACTTGTTATACGTTATTTGTGCTAAGAATATTATATATTTGCTATACTATAGTCATTTTTATGTTCACGTAACTGTATCTAATTGGTAATTACGTAAGGTAAGTAAGGTAGAGAACACTTAATACGTCACTAACATAGACAAACACAAGCTAAGGAAAGTCATAAGCACCGGGCACGTATATGCCCGAGTATTGTGCCTGATAGAGAACACTTAATACGTCACACACATAGACAAACACAAGCTAAGGAAAGTCATAAGCACCGGGCACGTATATGCCCGAGTATTGTGCCTGATAGAGAACACTTAATACGTCACACACATAGACAAACACAAGCTAAGGAAAGTCATAAGCACCGGGCACGTATATGCCCGAGTATTGTGCCTGATAGAGAACACTTAATACGTCACACACATAGACAAACACAAGCTAAGGAAAGTCATAAGCACCGGGTACGTATATGCCCAGGTATTGTGCCTGATAGAGAACACTTAATACGTCACACACATAGACAAACACAAGCTTAGGAAAGTCATAAGCGCCGGGCACGTATATGCCCGAGTATTGTGCCTGATAGAGAACACTTAATACGTCACATACATAGACAAACACAAGCTTAAGAAAGTCATAAGCACCGGACACGTATACGCCCGGGTATTGTGCCTGAGAGAGAACACTTAATACGTCATACACATAGACAAACACAAACTTAGGAAAGTCATAAGCACCGGGTACGTATATGCCCAGGTATTGTGCCTGATAGAGAACACTTAATACGTCACACACATAGACAAACACAAGCTTAGGAAAGTCATAAGCGCCGAACACGTATATGCCCGGGTATTGTGTCTGATAGAGAACACTTAATACGTCACACACATAGAGAAACACAAGCTTAGGAAAGTCATAAGCGCCGAACACGTATATGCCCGGGTATTGTGTCTGATAGAGAACACTTAATACGTCACACACATAGACAAACACAAGCTTAGGAAAGTCATAAGCACCGAACACGTATATGCCCGGGTATTGTGCCTGATTGAGAACACTTAATATGTCACATACATAGACAAACACAAGCATAAGCAAGTCATAAGCACCGAACACGTATATGCCCGGGTATTGTGCCAGATAGAGAACGCTTAATCCGTCACATACATAGACAAACATAAGCAAAACAAAGTCATGCGTAACGAACACGTATAGTATGCCTGTGCAGTATGCCTAGTTGAGAACACATAAACCGTTATATTCACAGATAAACACACACAAGAGACACTCATACGCACCGAACTCGAATAACATAATAAGCTAGTAGCTACTATAGTCTAATCATTAATTCACTGGAGTAAACTGACGTTTACGGTGTTACCACTTTATGATGAACAGAAAATAGTGTTGTGACTAGAATATTGAAATCAAACTCATTCATTATTTCATTCCGTCCTCAAATCACATTACTCATTTTATTTACTTTATTAAGAAATCTTAATCCAATTTTGTTTAATCGATGAATAATATTAGCATGGTACCTTAGGGCAAATAGGTGATAACTTTGAAATGGCGTAATTACTCGAATTATATATATGAAATGAAACAAAAATATTCAATGGATAGATTTTTATTTGTCATCGTCAACATAATTTTGTCACTATCGTCGTCGCTGTCAGTGACACTTATTATAAAACGGTCCGTAATATTGTCCATCTTATGTCGAGATTAAACATTTTATTTTCTAAGTTTATTACTGATCCACACAGTTTCTCCATCTTGTACAGTAACCAGTAATAACCAGCAATAAATAAAAAAAAACTTGACGTAAAATTGTCGTGGTTATATCCATTACAACGATAAATAATTACAGAATTAGGTTTTGTCTAAAATGAAATACTACTATTACACAGTGGTTAAATCTGTATTTTTCTTTTAAAAAGATTGCAATAATTAAAGTACTTCCAAATGTTCGAATAATACAGCTCAAAAAATGATTTACTGATTAACTGAACGCATAGTTCGGGAACGCTAGCAAGTGAGTGAATTTCATTTTTTGTATCTGATAGAATTCATGTACCTATATTATAATTAATTGAGTACTTTTTTTAATAAACGTTGTTACTGACTTTGTGTGAGTGATCTGAATAACAACGAAGGGTGAAGTCCTTATCGATTTATTCAATTTATCCAATATATATTTGCAGGTCACCTCACTAGTACGATAAATATGGCAAATAATTTTACAATGTGACATTAGCAACTGTCAGTTTACTCCAGTGAATTAATAATCAGACTATAGGCTTACCCTATTAAAACGCGGTGTACACTATAAACTCTTTTATTAGAAATTATCCACACTTATAACTTGGTAGGTGCTACCACAAGAGGCGCCAAACAACGACTGACTACATGGCGGCCTGCATTTATCTTTACACCTCGGTTACTCTCTAGTGATAGTCGGTTTAATACTTTCTTGTTTCTAAAACATTTACAGATATAGGACATAATTATCTTTGTTATCTTAAATTGTGATTAGTATTTTACTTTATGTAAATACATTATAAAGTACGATATTACTAATATCAGTTTAATTGAAACATTATGAGTAACTTCCTATAAAAAACTAGATACTGATTTAATGGCTTGGCTACTAGCAGTTTTGAGCCACAACCAAACACTGATTGAGAACACTTTTACAGATTAGTTATATATTAAATAACTGATTATCTACGCGTATAATTATACATATCTAATAATATGCAAGTGATACTACACTGGCGTATTATACGAGTTCGGTCGGCTTAGTGGAGTACACATAAAATGTCACATACACAGACAAACACAATCATAACAATAGAATATGCCCGGTTATATTGCCTAGTAGAAAACATATAAATAAATAAATAAATAAATATTTGTTACACTTACACCAATTAGCCTAGCCCAAACTAAGCTCTGTAAGGCTTGTGCTATGGGATCTAGGGTAACGGATAGACATACATATATTATACATATATAAATAATTTTTATTGAAATATAAAAAGTCACATACACAGACAGACGCAAACATAAGAAAGTTATACGCACCGAACACGTAAAATATGCCCGGCCAGCCCGTGTAGTGCGCCAGTAGGGAGCAAAGCGGCATTGATACTACGGTGCCGGCGTATGATCCGCTAAAGGCAAACGTAGCGAGGCGAGCGCGCTCGTCACTTGGCGCCCAGCGAGACCACACCGCGTGGATACATGGGTATGTTACTCCCTTGGGAACAAAGAAAAAAAATACACACAGTTTACTTATTGTCTGAATAAGTCGCACTATTCCTGGAAAAAGGAAGTAAGTGATGTTCAGCTACTTTTCAGGAGCTCAAAAGAACTGTCCTATATTTTTATTATGAGGTCTAGAAAAAAGTTTCAAAGACATAATCGCAGGTCACAGTTGCCTTCAACTACACGTGTTATTTAATTTAGGAACAGATTGATGTACTTCGAGATAATCTAAAGAAACAAGGTTACTTCTTTATTCCACTACAATTACTGCTTTTTAGTTATGTATTTTGAAATAATGAACTAATTTAACTCTACTTACGGCTTCGTACTCTCTTATATTTCATTATAATCTAGAGTTGCAAGTATAATAAAATCCTTTTTTGTACATAGAGTAATTGGAATTACACAATAGTCCTTTTTTTTTTTTTGTTACGCTGAGGAAAATGCATTGAATTGCATACCCCGGCTGCGGAGAGCCAGTGGTTATGTGGGGCTCTCCTCCCCAGAAGGGGGAGGCCTACCCACTAAAAACCTCAGCGATGGCCATCCTCTGGCGTTGTAGGCCCTCAGGATCAAGTATCGCATCTGAGGACCCCTGGCCTTTGCACCCCTGGGTGCATTAGGAGAGCCCTTCTCGGGGAGGAGTGATCTTGCCGTCTCCTCCCCTCCGACCTCCTACGACGTCACCCCCCGGCCATCCGGGGGTGAGGTCCCTCCCGGGTCGCCTCCACGGGCACGAACTGCGTCGCGCCCGCCAGCGACCCGTGGCGGCGCCTCAGGCCAGGCTATCTGGCCCGAGGCCGCCTTCTTCGAGCGGGATCGGCCATCTCCCGATCCCGCTCGGCGGCCTCCTTTTGGAGCATCACCGCTTCACAGAAGGAGACCACAGCCCTCCAACCTCCCTCATCCGCCAGCATTGCCGCAATCAACGCTGGCGGAGACAGATCTTGCCCGATCTCTTCGACCAAGACTCGGCGTTCGGAGTCCCAAGCAGGGCACTCCGCCAGCGTGTGCTGGGCCGAGTCGAGGTCAGATGCGCAATAGTCCTAGATTGTAAAATACATACAAGTAATTATGTATATTTGCGTTATAGATTTTCTTGTAAATCCTCTTCTGAAATTATGACTTTGTCAGTGGGATAATTCTAAAAGGAATAAATGTAAATATGAATACAAAACAACAATATATTCCTTCATTTTTGTAAATAGCTTCACGAGATTTTGACAGAAGGTGTAAGCCACGATGCTCGCTTTATTTACGTAATAAAACATTTTCGACGCAAGTTTAGTTACGACTTTTTTACACAGGTAGTGCGAAGTGTGAATATGACGACACGTTTAGCGCAATGGTCGAGTAATCGGTTTCGGGTCGCGGGTTCAATTACCGTATGGGACAGATATTTTGAATGACCTACAAAAATTTGTTCCGGTCTGGGTGTTTGTGCCTGCACCCACGACACAGGATAAAAACTTTAGTGTGGGGCGGCGTTTATTTTTTTTAAAGTGATTTTAAAGTTAGTGTTCAATTAGAAGTCTTAACAACTTTTACCTTGCATTTTATAGTCTTACATAAAGCTGCGAAACCCTACATCAAGAGAATATTTGACGTTAGTATCTATTACAAAATTACATGAAGGTAGTTTAGAAATAGGATCTAAGAGCTGTAAGTGTTTATACGGAAGCCAGTTATAGAACAGATATATACGGAAGGATATACCCCCTTTACTTACCGTAAGAAGAGACGAGGTTCAAAACAGGTTTTTTATTACCACAATTTCAATGCTATTATTAAATGACGATTGTTGTGTTTACTTTTATTATGATATCTTAAATTTAATATACGAATTAATGAAAATAAGAATTGGTATTTCTTAGTATGGTAAATAAAACTAATTGCACTTAAGCGTCGTTTTTAAAAGTAAAAAATTAAAGATAAGGATGCTGTAGAGAAGATATTACAATAATAAACAATATAAAAATAGTAAGTAGTAATTAAAAAAAAAGTAGGTAATCTTTATTTCAAAGTATTGTAACACTGTAAAGGATGTTACAGGAAAGTGTAGAAGTATATCTATCACATATGAACATTCTGGAGAAAAAATACAAGCGCATTAAATATCGAGTTATTAAATGTATGGATTTTTTGTTGTTATCGAATATTATAATGTTAACAACATGCTTCGTTTGCCTGTTAATAGCTATGCGCTAGGTAAATGAGACCTGGTGAATTTTTATTTAATGATGAAATGGAAAGTTATCACGAAGACAGACGAGGAGATATGTGTGAAATACCATCGTACCCGTCCGTTGGCTAGGCAGCGGGCGTGGTGCGGCTTTCCTAGCAAGAGTACCAGGTCAACCTACCAAGCCCCCGTTGTTTTCCTTGCTTCTATGGGTGCGTGCGGTAGGGTCCAAAATGCGATACCTAGCAAGATTCTTTACAGACCTTGTCTGTATTGAATTTAAAATATAAACTCACCTCAAACAATCCCTCAATAACTCTGACAGCTATCAAGAGCGCAGTACTTGTATACGCGAGCGGAGGAGTGAGCAGTGTAAGCAGTGACGTAGCCCCGATGCCAATAGCGAAAACCCTGGAACAAAATTACTTTAAAAGGCGTTTCGTTTTATGCAAAGCTAAAGCGTCCAATATTAGTTCAAAACAAAAATCTATTGTATATTTTTGTTTCCAAAGAGTAAAAACCAGATCCTGCTGCTGTCTGTCACTAGACTGTATCTCTAAGCCTAGACAGCCAGACAGCCATTACCATACAGAATAATAAATACACACTGAAAAAAAGTTATAAAATCTAATGTTTTTGTCGTTGTTGTTTTGATAATGCTACGGAATTTTTCGTGTGCCAGTCACGTTCTTTTTTTTACACAATTTATTATGAATGGTTTTTGATTATTCCTTTTTTGTTTAGTTGGTTATATTTCAGAGGTGGTCCTATATAAATTTAATGGAAGTTAAGAAACTCAACAAAATAAATACATAATATTTGTCCAATAAATATAGGTGGAAAATGTAGACTTTAGACGCAAGTCAATCTAAAGAACAATGGCGTTACAAAGGGGTGACATCACCCACAGGGTAAAAAGGCATGTTAGAATCCTATCTGCGGCGAAATATTTTATGTTTGGAAATGTGAGCAAATTTTAACAATCTTGTTCGAAATATATGGAACTCGACATCTTGAACATCATCATACGAAAAGCAGCTGGCATTTAGTAATAGTATAGTAATTCCATCCGTCGTGTTTAGCAGATGCAATATGTATGTAATTTCATATCTTACATGTAATTTCAAAAAGGAATGATCTTGACAACTAAGACAGCAACCATGGACATATAAGTAGTAGCTAAAGTAAGAACTAAAAGTAGTTTTAAATTAGAATGCAAGTAATGTAATAAAAAGTTTTTATTACCAAACAGATCGATTGTGACCATAACAAGAAAAACGTGCGCTGGTTTAGTTAAAACAAAATAAACGTATATCTTACTTACAAGCCCTAGTTATTTTCTTAATTAAATTAAGTTAAATGTCCGGTATTTTAAGCTCGAAGTACTTTAAAATTCTGGCTGCAGAGGCAGAGTTTTCTTTTTTGAAAATGAAAAATATTTATTTATATATGATAAACGATCAAATAACATATTTGCCTAAAAAATACCCACTTGGTAAAAAATCTACTATTACTCGTTTACTGGCAGTACTTTGGTGGATTTCGTTTCGTTTCATTCGTTTATATTTCGCCGGGTTATTTAAGAAAAGTGTTATACTATATGTTTTGGCATTCCAAAAATGTTTTCCAGTTTTAAATTAAGTTGCCCTTTTTATTCACATTAGCGTTGTATGATACGTAAAACCTGAATAAAAGAACACAGGAAAGCAAGTTAGCAGAATAGCAAGCGTTTTGAAAAATGGCATTCTTAAAATTTAAATTGCCTTTTAATTAGACAAACTCTATATACTGCATTTACTGATTCTGTAACCAATACTTTATTTGCTCAACTATGAATCGCCTGCAGAACTCTCATTTGGCGGTTGCTGCATTTATGTACTATTTGTAAAGCACCAGTATGAACAAGCTATTTTTTTTGTGAAACGGAACGAACCTGTTACCTCCTATTTTAGCAGCGAGCCACCCACCCGGCAGCTGTGTGACCAGATACCCGTAGAAGAACGAGCTGAGTACCAGGCCCTTGGTCTGCGAACTCCAGTCGAATTCCGGCAACTGGAAAACGTTATTTTATTTATTTTGAATTTGCAGCACTTTTTTAAATAAGAGCACCTTTCTTTAAAATACATCCTCTCGCGGGTGCCATGAGTGGGACTGGGAGGAATAGAGGCAACTGGCAGATTAGGTGACATAAGTCAAAGCAGAGATGGAAAATTTGTCGTTACCTGGCATCATTTTCCTTCGATTAATCTTATCCAAAGAGTATGTTTTCTTCGGATGATTCGTCTTGTTGTGCGATTTTTATTGCCCAATTCTTGGTCAAGCGATGGAATATTTCATTCCATTTTCTGACAAATTGATAGCCCCGGTATTATAGTCGAGGCTATTAAGTAGTACTTGTTAAAATAAGACTTACAATAAACTCGAGGACGATAAGAGGAGTATTTTTTTTATTTATTAAGGTCAATAATGTTAAAGCCTTTATCGTACAATATAACCGCCATCTTGAATTTTCTCCATTGTATTTCACAAAAAGCTCCAAGTTTTAAAACAACAAACGTTGCGTGTCTGTTTTTAGTTTTTTTTTGTCAAAAGTTCAAAGAAATATATATAACTCAAATTTAAAAAAAAAGAATTGGTACTAAGAACTCGAAAAAAATATTTTCCTAAAATCTAATATCGATTCCATTATGGTTCCCAGGTATAGTTACTTAGAAATACATCTTAATGAAGGAAACAATAAGATGGGTTGGCTACTGATAAAACTACTAAAATGTAAATGGAATGGAAATGTATTTTGAAGGTTATATAGCACATCCTTGGAATAAAAGTTTACCAGTATAGTTAAGATATTGGTCCTCATTATGATCGTTGGAAACTTCATTGCTTTTGCATTGCCATTAATACGGGTAAATAAAAACAGAAAATGCTATTTATTCTCAGAGCGACCGTAACACGATGTGAATGCGAATTTAGTCTTGATGTTTGAACTTTATTCATATTTATTTTAATCGATTTTTATTAAGATGTACGTTTATTGTATAAATATGAAGAAATAAAGGTAAAAAATAATTTCAACAACGGCAAAATTATTGTTCTTGTATTTTTTATACACTTACTAGCTGGTGCCTTTTTTTTCGAGGGGAAATGCTCCTTATACAATGTGGCACCGCGCTGGCAAGGCGCGGCCGTGTGTGGGACTCTCCGATCCGGGTGAGTCCGGGTGTCCTCCAAGCCCATATCTGGGCGCATGGCGGGGTGCGCTTTCGCGATCCTATCGCGGTATCTCCATCGGTATAGCCATCGCCAGTGGAGGGGGGGGATTGTCCGAGAACACTTACTAGCTGGTGCCTGCGACTTCTCTGCGCAGGATTAGTATTATAAGTAGCGGTGTTTGATGTAAGTAACGTGAAAGCGCGACAGACAGACATACAGAGTTACTTTCATATTTACAATATTAGCAAGGAAAGAATTTAGCTTTTTTATGCAATTTTTATTTATATATACTAGAAATTTCAGTGTAGGCATAATGTTTTAAATGTAAATCTGGCCTAAAATTTATGGCTGTCATGATAAAATTCAGGGCACAGAGTAATTCCTACGTAAATCACGTAGCCGGCGGTGGGTAAGACCATTAGCGAACTGTGGATTTTGAGTTTAGTCTCCATATTATACGTTCTTTTTTAATGAAATTCAAAGCGCTACTCGAACTTAAGCTAAGCCCAGTTATCGAATATTACAAAATAAATTCATATGACCGGTGTCTGTGTTATGGTGGCTATACGGAAGGGGTGGATGTTATCTTATAAGAAGCTGTTATACCCCGGTCTTTTTACTTCAGTTCGCTTCCCGAAACGCCAAGGAATAGATGTACGCGCAAAGCGTGATCGAAATTTAAAAAATATATGTTTAAAAAACATTAAAATTTTTCAATGGACACAATTACAATCAAGAGATCCATTGAAAAAATCTGAATTTTGAAATTAAGAGACAGTCGTTTGGAGTACGGTAAAGATAGAAATAATGCAACATATTTTATTAATTTTTCTAAAGTTTTTATCAATCTTACAATTTTTGTATAAATGTTGTACACATATTTAAAGTATATTTAAACAAATTTTGCATATATGTTAAGTTTAGACAATTCATGGTTAGCTGACATCATTCTAGGGTGAAAGATGTAGTGACACAAATCGAGAAGTATAATATATAAGAGATAGAGGAGATAGTTTGGAAACGTAAAAAGGATAGATGAATGACGATTGATAAAAGAAATTTATAAGCCAAATATGAATAGGCCAGTTGGTAAGGAACGGGGTAGGCGAACATACTTAGATCAAGTCGGTAATAAATTGAAAGGTTAGATCGAAGTATTAATGTATGTCTGTTGTAACATGTAAAATACTGCAAAGGAGATGACTAAGTAGGTACAGTATGGGCAATTACCCTTGCAATGTATAAATACTGGATGTAGTTGCATCTAATGCTGGGTACTGTATGTGTGTATGTGTGTGTGGGTGGGTGTGGCTACTCTGAAATACTGTTTGAGAACCGGGGCAAATGCTTTATAATACTGTTTATGAATTGGTTGCGAGTCAGAAAGAAAATGTCCGTATCACAAAATCTATCTTCGTAAGTTTGTATAAGACGATATAATACGGAGTGTTTGGCGTAATTTGAGCGAGCTGATCCAGCGTAAAGTGAGCTCTTTCGCCTGGTGCGCATACTGCAAGCGTAAAGAGCGATCCGCGCCGTAAGCACCGGGCAGTCCAGTGTAGCATTCACTATATCATATAGTAGCTTCATATCAGCGACCATACGACGGTCCTCCAGGGAGTGCATTTCAAAAGTTATAAGTCTTTCCTTATAGCTTTATGGTCGCAAAATTACTACATGTTAAGAGAGCAGTCGTTTAGCCATCTCCTTTATATTTCTGATGAATGACGATAAAATTATGATAAATAATTAATAGAGAAATAGTTAAATTTGCAAACTGCACATCTGAACTGATTTGGTATCAATAAATATTTTTTTGATGCGAGTTGGTGCTTGCGTTTAAGTATTTTTCCTGTGTAATTAGTATTATTGTGGTTAGGTTAAATACGATCCACAAATTGGTACAAATCAATGTGGTATAAATTTTCGCACACCAACTTCTTCATGTAATTTACCGTTTTTATGTTTAGGATCATTATAATTAAAACAAAAATCGATACAACAAAGCAAATATCCACTGACTTTCAGACACATACAGACCCAAATAGTTTTGTTTCAGAATGAAATGATAATATGATGAAATACAAATAAATTTAAGATCATCAGTCGTAGCTTTCCAATTAAGCTTACGGTGAAATCTGTTTTCTAAGAAGAGCTATCAAACTTGTTTCTTTTGAAGTCTATTTATTTATGTCCTTGAACAGCTTTGAAATATCCACCCTTCTTTACAAGGGCACTCCCTATTTGGAATTTAATTTATATATTATTAAGCCAGCAAATGTCCCCTATATGTTGTCACGTAGCGAAAGGCTACGGAGCTAAATAGGAAAAGGTAAAAAGAAAAAGATAAATACAACAAACTAATATATTAAAAGAATTATTAAAACAGCACGGCCTAAACTTAAGAATTAAATTAAAATTACAAACAATAATAATAAAAAGGGTATAGAAGGAAAAAGGAAGGCGGTACCGGGTACTAAGCAGACAAGGTAGCAGTAGGCTGGCAAGTATACAGCAGCAAGCTGGCAGATATTGAGCGGCAGGCTGGCAGGTATTCCGCAGCAGGCTGGTAGATACGCAGCAGCAGGTTGGCAGGTGTGCAGCAGCAAGCTGGCAGGTATTCAACGGCAGGCTGGTAGGTATTCTGCAGCAGGCTGGTAGGTATGCAGCAGCACGCAGGTCGAAAACATAGGAGGCTCGAAGTGGCAGCAATAATACGTGGTGCAAATTTTTGCGGTTGAGATTCTTTTAGTGCAGTATGCAGCAGAGTTTTCACACAGTACTTTTAGAGTTGAAGAGCTTAAGGTAGGAGCAAGGTAGTTTGTAGAATCAGAAGTAGAATGTCTTTCTAGAGACCCTGGACCGCCTTTTATATTAGCCAGATATGATGTTCCAAACTAAATACAAAAATTTAAAATTGTGACAAAATTCATAAAAAGGAGTCTAATATGGCATAAAAAATAATAAATATATTTAAATTTAGACATTTGGAATTATGTGACGTCACATATGACTATTGTCATACGTTGTCAAAATCGAGAATGTTCCTAACAAACCAAGAGAAATCGTTGAAAATATTAAGAAATTATAACAAATATACAGTAAAAAGTAAAGAGAAAATTAAATTACAAGTGTTCAGTCCAATAAAAGTGCTAAAAGTGAAAGTTATAAACCAAAATTGAACATGCAATTTAGTGATACAGCCAGATTACATAATATAAGATGATTTAAAAATATTAAAGGTATTAAAGTACACAGTTAAATTGGAAATAAAATATTATTCTAAGGTAAAGTTGTGACATTCATATTTGTAATTACACCAAAGACTCATAGTCTCATAGTCAATGATACATATAAATCAGTCTATAAAGTAATAAATATATCTGTCCATCTATTAGTTTCCTAGTAGAGTATGATTTATAGCTAATAGCATTTGCGTAGTCCTCAGCATATCAAGCATAACACTTACAGTACTCCTACAGTACACATTACCGACAGAATACAACCCATTTGCACATACAGTAATACTATACGCGATTCCCAATGGAATCAACACAAAGTTGTGTTGAGCTTGTTAATAGATCACCTCTGTCCAGCTCGCTTAATACTAACGGCAGTGCTGTGGGGGAGTACCCCCAGTGTATCCTACATACAAGTTGGGTGTAGCGAGCACTTTCCTAGGGCAATCCATGCCGACTATCTAGATGTATTCAATATTCCCATACTTGAACTCTATACATGCATGACACTATTTATTGTAGAAATTCAGATGTGTAGATTGCATGAGCGTAGCTTGAAAGCTAGCAGATGGGCAGATTTGCATTAAAAGATAACAAATTTACTTATAATTGTGAGACCTGAGAAAATTCTAGAACATTCTAATAGTATAGACGTTAGAAGATTAAAACTTTACATATAATTTGCAAGTTCTGGGAAAATTCCAGAATATTCTAATAGTATAGACGTTACAATGTGGAGAATCTTAGAATAAAACGATAAGTTCTTTGACGATTCTTACAATCCCAATTGTGTTGTTCATGATACGAAGAAGCCTGAATATTTTTATGATATACACTATCTGAATAGGGTTTTCAAATGTGTTATTACTCGTTAGCAACAGATATTTTATTTATGTATTATGTTACTATGGGTGACAAGAACTCTTAACCATAAGGTAAGCAGTCTACTTGTTTGATTGTTGCATAAATCGTTTCGTTATATCATCTAATGTTTTTGTTATCATTCAGTTAATCATTTCAATCAAGAAATGCTTACTGCTGAAAATAGGCGTCCCTTAAGTATCCCCACACCGTTAATAAAATTAGTCCGTCGTTAGGTCCTATGCTGGTAGTATTCAAAGATTTCTGAAAGAGAGTACTGTCTATCCACTTTGTACAAGGCCTATCGACGCTTCATTTTCCAGTGTATATCAGCCAGTCAAGGAACATTTTGCCCTAACGGCCGCCCGTTCTGAGAACAGTGTCCTAGCAACTACCACTTAAAGTTATCTATTTCTTGGGATATATTTGTGGCTCTAATTTTCTTATTTCATAATTTCTGCTTCAATCTTTCTGCCTTCAAACCTTTCCATATAGCCCTCTCCCTTGCCTTTTGGGTGCTTTGTGTCTCCCTATAAGGTCTATTGTACACATACAATAGATCTTACAGAGAGACACGACGGTAAATTTAATAAAATTGCGTAACTCCTCAGCTGAAGTTTCCTCTTTCTAAAAAATGGAATTACCTAGATGAACTATTTAGCCCAGGTACATATCCTCGTCAAATATTCAGTGTAAAGTGTCCAATCTATTTATCAATCCAAATCCATATCCAAAATATTTATCAATGGTCTTTTTAAGATCCATTTGGTGTATGTAACGAGGTTTGGAGCATAGTATTCAAGTGTGATATGATGTCAGAAGGCTGAGAAACTGCGATATCATCAGCAAACCTAAGGTGCATTCTCTTAGGCAAGGAAAATCTATCAATGATTTACTGATATTCTTTTGCCAATTTTGGAGATATCTTGCCTCTTATGTAGCAAATATAGAGTAGAAATCCATTGTACTTACCATAACTACAGTTCCGTTCTCCAGTTTTGTTTCAACCGGCTCCGTCATCGCCACCACAGCTACCGAAAGGTTCACTCTCAGCGCGTACACATTAAAGAACCCGAAGAAGGCTAGCAGCGCCACCACGAATCGGCGCTTCTGCCACAGGCATGGTGCGCGCTGTTGCTCATTGGGCTGAGATCTGAAAAAAATACATGTTTGAATAAAACATTCAACTTCGTCATATTACTTATACAAAAGATTTAATCACCGAATTTTCGAGGACACCTTGCTTGCTTGTGCGGAGATTACTGATCCTATCTTAATGGAATTCGGTATGGGGACAGATTTAGACACGGGAAAGGCCACAAGACAATTTTTACAACAGGAAAATATCTTTCTTCTATGGGTAAAACTGACATAACGCAGACCAGAAGAAACCATATACTTTATATCTTATTTTGGGTAAATACCCCTTGTCGGTTCTTCAGCTGTCAAGAGTAAAAAGATAGGATGGTGCACCACTAACAAATGAAATTGGCCTGTCTCCCTTAATCCCATTAGGAAAATAACAGTCAGCCATTATTGTTTCTATCTAGCCGCGTGCCGCAGCTAGACTCATAAAACTATATATATTGTTATAAGTGTTTAATGCACACTGTTTATCTTGATGAGACGCTGACTTTGCATCATGAATTTATTAACAGGATTCAAAGTACCTATTCAGTGGGGTCCTCAACTGTATTGCAAACGTGGCACTAAAATACTATTTCTAATTAACGTACAACGCCACGTCTGTAAAATATTTTAATAGATTTTGAACTTCATGTCAAATGCATATTGTTTAATGTACATTGGGAAAAATTATACTTTATAGTAGTTTATGCTGACGTCTGTACAGTCAGCAACACGTCATACATTTACACTATGCAGCAATTGCTTGCCGCTTTTATGTCGCTTGACATAAAAGCGGTCGCGAAATTTACATGTAAAGTCGAACGCATTGTTGTGTGCACATATGTGTTAATAACTTCAAGGATTATAGTAACAGTTAACAGTTTGAATTCAGCAAGAAAGTTTTGTCTCTCGAATAGGTTTTTTTGTAATTAGCATAAATACGATCAATAAGTGTAACATTTTCATATATAATGCATCACCTCAAAGCTTTTTAACCAAAATTTTATAGCAATAGTTTTATCAGTTTAGTGGAGCCCAGGTGGACAGAAACATACCTAAGTGACTACAATAGGACTACTCAAAAGTTACTACAATTTAAAAAATTAACATTAAACCAACATTCGGTGAAAGTAATATATAATATCGTGACGCGTGTCTCTAAGAAAGGATAATTTAGGTCTATATATATATATAACTATATATATATATATATATCGGGTGCTTTTTAGGTACCGAAGACGAAACCTACGTATCGCTTCCACCGCCATCAGTCGAAGTCAAAAATATTTTTTTGTCTTTGACTATAGCTGGGAAATTAATATGCCGATATTCAAGGTTAAAGTTACCAATTTATTTGCGGAATTTTTATACTAAAAGTATTTTCTTAATATTCCGAAAACACATTAAAAAGCAAAATAACTGTATTACGAAATTCCAGTTTTTCCGCAAGGTTTTTTGTTGTCGAGATCCGCAACTAAGCGCTTTGTCAGCTGAAAATATATTAAAGTGCGAGTCGGCGTGAGAGCGCGTTACATTACGTAGTATTTATAGCCTTGTGTTTAATAAAACTAATAAAAAAAATGTATTGGGCCAGCGTGGTTGCCTATGCCTTTTTTTTTTGGGAGGGGAAATGCGACCGTTTGCACCATGTCACCGCGCTGG
This sequence comes from Scirpophaga incertulas, assembly GCA_036419045.1. Lineage (NCBI taxonomy): Eukaryota > Metazoa > Arthropoda > Insecta > Lepidoptera > Crambidae > Scirpophaga > Scirpophaga incertulas. The sequence goes on along the minus strand of CM071639.1, from coordinate 7,564,367 downwards.
CAAGGCGCGGCCGTGTGTGGGGCTCTCCGGCCTAAGCGGACCGGCCTACCCACTAAAACCCCCCTGAGTTCTCTAGGCCCATGCGGGGCACATGGCGGGGTACGCTTTCGCAATTCTACCGCCAAGCGTGGTTGACTAACGCCTAATGGTCGCTTTAACATAGCTTAGGTTAGCGCGACCCGACGTGGACGTCTAGGAGCTGTTCTGACTCTAGAGATCTTTCCTCGGCGATTGAAGACTAGTAATTGCTAAAGGATTCCTTTATTCTTCTTTATGCGACATTACTCTAATTTAGGACTACGATTATAATTTTACTTTCCGTTTTGTTGTGTTCCTTTATTCACAAACAATGCAATGACGTGTAAACCCCACACGTGTCATTGCAGTATGACATATGCATTTATAAATTACGTCATTACCTAGCATTTGCTTTTGACGCGAGAGAATAATGTTCTGTATCTTTCAACTATGCCCTCGTTATCGAGAGGTATTTGACGTATAGTAAATTATAGTAATCATGTCAATTTATAAACTAAAATGAGAATTTTATTTTATTACGATTCCAAGTCGATATCGGCTGCAAACAAATGTACACTTGCTACACTATGCGCGAAACTAAGATTCACTACTATAGCCTACTGCTTTTTTTTCCCCTGAGGAAAATGCATACCCCGGCTGTGGCGAGCCGGCGGTTATGTGGGGCTCTCCTCCCCAGAAGGGGGAGGCCTACCCACTAAAAACCTCAGGGATGGCCTTCCTCAGGCATGTAGGGAGTCCCCGGGAACATCAAGCTACTTCCGGGAACCCCCAGACTCCGCTCCCCCGTCGATACAGGGGAGCCCTACTCGGGGGAGGCTCACTACCTCCCCCGGTCTCCTCCACCGACGACGCCCCCCGGCCACGGAAGGGGTGTGGTCCATCCCGGGTCGCCGTAGCGGTCGCACCTCCCTCGCGCCCTCCAGCGACCCGCGGCGGCGCCGCAGCTGTGCTACCGAGCCCGGCGCCGCCTCCTTCGAACGGGATCGGCCATCGCCCGACCCCGCTCGGCAGCCTCCTTCTGGAACATCACTGCTTCACAAGGAGATCAAGGAGGCCACAGCCCTCCAACCTCCCTCGTCCGCCAGCATTGCCGCAATCAATGCCGGCGGAGACAGATCTCGCCCGATCTCTGCGACCAAGACTCGGCGCTCGGAGGCCCACGCGGGGCACTCCGCCAGCGTGTGATAGCCTACTGCTATGGGTAATCCTCATTTTGTATTAGCTGTAATGTGATAATTATGCTAATAATGTGATCCTGTTTCTTTTTTTGCTTTTTTTTTGTTATCATATTAACAAAATACTGTCACCTCATAGCAAGTGGTTACTGTCGCATAACAGTTCATGTGGTTTGTAAGATTCACAGCATATCTGCAATGCATTTTATTCATTTTAGACATCATGTTTCATAGAGACATTTACTGCTTAAGACCTACACAATCGATATCTAAATAGAAATAGTGTAGGTAGTTTTTTCAAAACAATCGGGTTCGATTCCCTAACGGAGTACAGATGATTTTTAAAATGTATGAATGCAGTTTTTCTTGTTGTTAAAATCGATGACATGGTTCCTCAGAACAGATCTTCGCATGTCTTATAGTTTCAGATTTTCCCATACTGACCGATTTGAATGAGACACCCTGTATATGTATACTGGTTGGTGCCCACGGCTTCATCTGCGCAGGAATTGGTGTTTCGAGTGGCTTGTATTGAGCAACGGCTACGCTTGTGGCTGGACTAGTACCGTCTCAGGTTATGTAAATGGCCCCACAGAATATCCGTAGTGGTGACGTAGATGTCACAACCGTTTACGCAGTGGGGACCTTTTTGGTACCCATATACATTATACCCATATATAAGTTCATATTGTTTGTGTACCAAATAAACATTTTTCTTTCCTCTTCTTTTTATATGTAACTAGCTTTCTGCCCGCGGCTTCGCCCGCGTGGATTTCGGGATTGGGTCTATAGAGGGTTAAGGGTCATAGCTTTTGCCCACGGCTACATATGCGCGGAAGTCGGTTTATGGCGCGAAGGTTTTATCGCGCTTCCCGTGGGACTAAACAGATAAAAAATACCGCAAAACCTTGCTCAAGAATCAGTCTATCTATTGATGAATGAAATCCGCATGAAAATCTGTGCAGTAGTTTTCGTGCGAAGCCTTTATTGTGCATCCCGTGGGATCTGTCGATTTTTCCGGGATAAAAAGTAGCCTATTATTTAATCCGGACTTTTATCTTTACGTCTGCTAAATTTCAAAGCAATCGGTTCAGGAGTTACGGCGTGAAAGCGGAACAAACAAACAAACAAACTAACTCACTTTCCGATTTATAATATTAGTAAGGATTACACTGTTAGTAGCCCGCCCGTGTTAATTTAGATCCCACGGGAACAGATAAAAGGTGTCCTATGTCCTTTCTCGTTCCGCAGACTATGTGTATGCAAATATTAAATATTATTAAATAATTATATTGTTATTTCTTGCCCGTGGCTCCGCCCGTCGTTGCTCCGTCCGCGTTAATTTCGATCCCACGGGAACAGTAGCTACTTTCTTCCGGGATAAAATGTGATATCCTTCCCCGTACCACAGACTATGTGTATGCAAATTTTCGTGATGATCGGTGCAGTAGTTTAAGCGTGAAGAGGTAACAAACAAACAAACAAATAAACAAACAAACAAACAAACACACTTTCGCATTTATAATATTAGTTGGGATGGTGGTTTTTTAGAGGTTGCAGATATGCTGTGAATCTTACAAACCACATGAACTGTTATGCGACAGTAACCACTTGCTATGAGGTGACAGTATTTTGTTAATATGATAACAAAAAAAAAGCAAAAAAAGAAACAGGATCACATTATTAGCATAATTATCACATTACAGCTAATACAAAATGAGGATTACCCATAGCAGTAGGCTATCACACGCTGGCGGAGTGCCCCGCGTGGGCCTCCGAGCGCCGAGTCTTGGTCGCAGAGATTCCCTAACGGAGTACAGATGATTTTTAAAATGTATGAATGCAGTTTTTCTTGTTGTTAAAATCGATGACATGGTTCCTCAGAACAGATCTTCGTATGTCTTATAGTTTCAGACTTTCCCATACTGACCGATTTGAATGAGACACCCGGTATACACACACAATCATACGCATACATATACTCTGCCAACATGTGACACAAGATCTAAAGTCACAGTATTCAGTAATTTCACTGCTCATCTTACCCTTTATGCAGCAATGCGAACACTGTTATTCACTGGGGTGAGGAGCGGGATCGTATGTAAAGGTATTTAGGACAATTGAGATTATTAAGCACTTTGTAGAGGAAAGTTAGAAAATACAAGTCATGTTTCTGCCTTATGGGTGAGCTATCCAAAGCGTGCCCTATATTCAGTTACGTGAGCAAGTCATAGATAAATCTGATGGCAAGCTTATGATGATGATGATATACTTAGAAAATATAATAATAAGAATTTGTACAGATAATATAATATTATTATACGCAAATTTTTGTATTTTCTTAAAAATATTATTATGGGATTCATATTAAAGTGCCTACGCTGAATGTTCTTGGAATTTTTCGCTCCACGCGCTCCAATTTGTCGCCAGGCTATTCCGCGATACAATTGCGTTCGTTTCGTTTTTGATATAGTTTTCAAGAGTGTAATTCCCGTGTACCTATACCTTTATTCAGAATATTGAGGTAAAAAGCGAGTGTTCGTTTGTGTCAAAATTTTATATATATTTTTTCTTTCATACGCCTACGACGTTACCTTGGCACATGTATGGCATTGCACAGTTGTATTTTATAAGTAAGAAATATTTTGAATATCAATATTTTCATATGTCACTGCTGCTTTTCTTCCACTGATTGTTCTACGAAGAACGACCGATAATGTTTTATTTTTATAAATGTATATCTATACGGTGCGACGTATAAAGACTTTTCGCAGTGCATGTACCTCTTTAATTGTTTCACAAGCTTATTAGCGAATGAAGTAGATCATACAGAAAGTACAAAGTAAGACGGAAAGAAAGCGTTGCGCGAGCCAGTATAGCATCGGAGCAAGAAACAAAAGCGTTACAGTGAAGACTTTGACGCTATTGTTAAGGTTATAATGAAATAACACAAATTGCTAAAATTTGAATGCCTCGATATCGAAATCGATGCGCTATTGCGATTTTTCCCTCAAGAGAGGCGTTCTTAAGAATACCACTATAAACAAGTTCCGCGCTGATTATTTAGGACACCTGATCGATCATGGCACCTCGACCGATGTGACCTAACTCAGCCTAAGTCTTAGTACTAATGACCGTGTGGTTTGATGTGAGAGTGACCGCTCCTCTAGAGAAGGCGTAGTGCAAGTGCAATATCTGATTCGTGTTTGAATATATAAATAAATCACTAGCTTTCCGTCCACGGCTTCGACCAACGGATATCTAATATAAAGAAAGATATATTTCAAACTGTCCCCATACCAAATTTCATAAAAATCCGACCAGTAGTTTGATCCACCGGTTCAGTAGTTTCTGTGAGCCTATTCAAACTAAAATATTTATTCCCTAATATTTTAATCCCCTTTAAGGTATTAAATTTTTACAACCTTTGTTGTGGTATTTATTTCTATCTAATAAAAAGCCTTGTAATGTTTCAAACATTATAAATGACGTACTTTTCATACAAACTTTCATTTTCTATTTGAACCCAGATGGACTAGACAAATGCCACTTAGCGTTAGCGTTCAGTCACTGCGGATAGAAAAAATGTATGGAGATGTCGCGTGACTTATCGTTACCTAATGTCATCTCCATACATTTTGTCTTTTCCGCAGTTTCGAACGCTAACGCTAAAGTAGCATTTGTCTAGGGGAGCAGTAGAGCTCTTTTTTCGTATTAAAATGAGGCCTAATTTCTTTCTCACGCTTTAGACTATCTGATACAGAATTGCATTTAAATAAGTTCACTTGTTGTGTTGTGAAAGCGCGACAGATGGAGTTACTTTCGCATTTATAATATTAGTAAGCATTGGATACGATGAATCACGTGCATTATTGTTGGGTTTAAATCAAAATATAGCAAGAAAAGAAACCGTTTTACTTCAAACATATAGAGAAAGAAGAAAAAGATATATGTTATTTTATGAGAGAGATCGATAAATTACGATACGTGATCACAAAGTGACCTGAAATACCTATGCCTTGTCTTTTAAACATCAATTTTGTAAACTTCGTTTTAGGTAGCCTCAAAAGAAAATCTAGAGGCTTGACTAAATTAGGTCGGAGTTGCGAGGTGGCCACTTAGTTGGACAATGAATAGCTATCCACTGTATTTCTAATATTGTAGTGAATGGTTTGGTAATAAATAATATTTATTTTCAGTTGATTTATCGTTATTCCGTACTAGATATATGGAAAGTTTCCGACTTCTGTTATTTCGAATACTGATACTTTAAATTATTCCATAGGGTCTACTGATCGCCACCAGAAATGGGATCGATTGAAGACAACATAAACAGAATTTTTGTAATTTATTACGCTAATTATATCTCTTTCTACCATCTGTGAAAGCAGTTAATTTTAAAAAGTAACATAATTCAGGTAATGTTTTACCTGTAACTGTCAAGGTACAGAGCAAGTTTAATTAATCTGATCCTCAAAACGCGTCTCTAGAGGCTTGCTGTCAAATCAGACTCAACACGCAACTTGAAGAATAATATTTTTGTTTGGAACTGAGGTGTTTCAATAAGCTCTCTTTTGTTTTCCGAGTCGGGATTTTTTTTCCTCTCTGGAGACGAGAGGCAAAGAATCCATATAAAGAGTGGTAGGCCCATCCAAAATACCTCCACAGCCGATTACCGAGGAGATTATGTTGGAATTAGTGTAAATTGAGCCTAGACCAACCTGCCCACTAAACTCTGCTTTATGCCTTGGTTTTAACGACATCATTTTCAACTAGAACTCAATTAGAACGGAGATCAGAGTTATAACGTTCACTAATGAGTCCCCGTCTAAAGTAAAACCGTTTTGAAGATGTGTCGCTCTAAGCAACAAAAAAACAGATCGTTCAACTTATCTGATAGTGGTACCGCTGTGCTCCAAATGCATCATGCAATGGAAAATACATTATAGAATAAGATGTAACAACATATCGCATATCTGTAGTCTGAAATTGTACTACAAAATTAAGAAGTTGGTACCTACAAAATCTGTTGTTTTTTATCCCATAAAAAATATTTGTAATAAAAAGTGGGAGTTTCCTAGAAAACCATCAAAACATTGAAATATACCCTTGTTGAAGGAAAAAAATTGATTACACGATTTTATCTTCATTAAACAATGTTCATTAATCAGGTGGAGTGATGATTTGCGCAGGACGGCTGGCAGGAGCTGGATGCGAGAAGCCGAAAATAGATCTCAGTGGCGTACACTCGAAGAGGCCTATGTCCAACAGTTGACGAAGAGGGGCTGATGATGATGATGATGATGATGATTAATCATGTCTAAAAAGCTTCACTAAAACATCTACTTATAGTAATACTAATTTTGGGTAAACTAAAAACTTGTCTGATATCTTTATCAGACAAGTTTTTAGTTATAGTAACCTCCTATTTCTTCCTTGATTTTCCCTTATCCCGTTACTATAGGTTTTTTTCTTCTGCTGTTTAGCATTGTAGACTAACATCACATCTCCCGCGTATCCGTCTATATTTCCATCTTCCACTTCGATCTTCGAAAGTACATGGCACAGTTTATATGGCAGTATGGCGAGCGACGATCGATCGAAATTTTCGATAGCATTGTTCTCCTTGACGAGTTGATCACGAATATACAAGTTTTAGAAAAAGATAACGACTAAAATGGCCGCTAGAGGGCTCTGAAGTTTTGGCTAAAAAATCGTGGCTTACGGCAGAATCAGCTGAAACTCGGATATGTTGGTCTCCTTGAGAATATACAGTCATGTACTTTCTCAGTGAAACTTCAAACTCCTCATTATCTCTACTTAAAAAAAAGGCAGAATCTATTTTGATGAAATGTTGTAGAGGGATAGTTTGGGACCCGGAGAAGCGCATAAGACAGTTATTACTATAGAAAAAAAGTCTCTTTTCTATGAGAAAATTCGATATAAACAGCTGAAACGTTTATTAGATTTGATATTCGAGGAAAAACATTGAATGATTTTTTATCTATTTCTCTCCTATCGGACATTCCGATATAACGTGGGTGGAAAACAGGAGTATTATACATATCCTATTTATAGAATACCGTAAATACAGAAAATGAAATTTTTCGCTATTTATTTCATAACATGAATTTCCTTTATCTCGTCACTTTGTCTTTTAATGAAGCTTCACTAGCACTATTTTGTATTTAGTGTTAGCTTGATTGACAGTACATCATTAACTAGTTCCAAATGCTCCAATCATGCGACCGTTCAGTCACTCTCCAAACTAAACAATGGCACTTGAAACTTGTTGGCGGCGGCTAACTTGCAATTCTACTATTGACTAGACGAACAAATAGCTTGGTACATTCAGGAATGTCGATTGCTTTGTCTGCGGTCCTGGGTACTATACTATCCAGTATATCGTGTCTTTGAATATTCAATTGTAATTCAATTAAGATATTAACAGACAGATGCTCTATAGATTCCAGCCGACAAAATCAACTAAGTTAAATAAAAAAATAAGGTTAAGTAAAAATAAAAACACATGTTTCATTGGTAACACAACTCTACTTAATACGTAACCAGTGTGCCGATTATGTAATTCTGTTGCTTTTAATTTCTTTTATAAAAAATAAACAAGGTAACTAGACTATCTTTTTTTTTTATGTGATAGGGGGCAAACGAGCAGACGGATCACCTGATGGTAAGCAATTACCGCCGCCCATGAACGCCCGCAACACCAGAGGGGTCACAAGCGCGTTGCCGGCCTTTTAAATGGGAGTATGCTCTTTTCTTGAAAGTTTGGATATCGTAACGGTTCGGAAACATTGCAGGCGACAATTCATTCCACAGTTTAGCTGTGCGAGGCAGAAAATTTCTAGAGAAACGCACAGTGGTGGACTGCCAAGTATTGAGATGGTGAGGATGGAAGGTTTGTCGCGTGGAATCTGTCAGTTTCATTAAAAAATCGATTCGTCGATACAGCCACACATCTCCCTCTAACTTTACTGTGTATACGTAAGTTAGGGTAATGCGTAACGCAACGACGACATAGGTATTGAATAATAATAATGCGTTCAAGAGTTTAATCAAAACAGATATATTTAATATGTTTCGAAACATACACACTAGTCTCATATGTCATAATTAATTAAGAAAATTAAATGAAAGGCAATTAATATTTGTAATATTCATAGTTACTTACTAGCAAATAAGGCATATAACAAGTTAAGCATCTTAATAGTATGAACTAGTATGAACTCTATATATATCTCTGTACTATGCTGTCCAAATTACAATAGATTTTTATCGTACTTTGACAGATAACGCAATATACAGCTTTATTTATTTATTTAATCTTTTTCGCACAACAAGAATCAGATGTACAAAAGGCGGACTTAATGCCTGAGGCATTCTCTACCAGTCAACCTGTAAAATGTGAGAACCATTGTAGACGGTGTACGATTACGGAGAAGAAATAATATTAAAAGACATTATTTATTAACATGACAAATAAACAATTATACCTATGCAAATAAAGTTAGAATACTAGCAACGCATATACTATAAATACACATACATATACAATATATACACATATATAAACACACGCATACATACATTATATATATATACATATTGTTGTCATACCAATTTTAGACTGACTCCAGAAAATGTCTTCGCACATGTTTTTTGAATGATGCCTTAGTACTGGTCACTCTCAAACTAGGTGGCAGCTCATTCCACAAACGAGTGGCGGACAGAATGAATGAGTCTGACACAAACCCAGATCGATGAGGTGGGATTTTCAGAGTCATAGAGGCAGCGGAACGTAGGCTGAGCCCATGGCTGTTACCGAGCGTCTGAAACCTTCTTTTTAAATAATTAGGAGCATTCGGTTCGAAAAATATGCTGAAAAGTAGGGAAACTAGTCTTAGGGTCTTAGGTATATGCTGAAAAGTAGGAAACTAGGCTTTATCGTGTCGTGTTTTGGTGTTTATATTCGCCAGGCTCAGTGTGGTGCCCAATACTGAGTACATGAAATAAAATTGGAAGTCAATTATATTTTTTTTTTCAATACTAGCTTGGATCTAAAATGTCAATGAGCTTAGTCAAATGACGTGAAATCTTATCGGGTCGATTCGGATTATCGCTTATATTACTGAATTAACATTTTATCATAACACTTAAAAATAATGAACTGGTTCGTTAAAAATAATGAATGTATTTCACAACTGTGCTTCAAAAAACTGTAATAACAACAAAGGAATATGTGAAAACTAATCGGGGTGTAGAGATTGATCTATAAAGTTAAATTCTCACTGATTTTGACATAAGAGATGTTACGTATTAGCACATTTATCAGAGTTCAAGAGTATAGATATTCAAAAAAAATAAAACAAACAGTAATTAAAAACAGACTTAACTTTGAAAAAATTCAAAGGAAATGTTAAGTATAATCATATTTATCGAAGTTATTTAGAGAAAGAGTACTAAACTGTAATTAAAAATAAACGTAATTTAATCAAATACAAAATAAAAAGCAATAATTCAAATATCGAATTAATGTCCCGAAATTACGAATCTGTCAAATTTACTTATATTGATTTTACATTACTGTTTTATGAAGATTGAATCTTAATAAAGCAGTAATGCCATTGTATTATTAGTCTGTTTCCTATTGTTAAATATAAAAAGATTTGTGGATGTTGCATGTTTCAAGAACAAACAACAGTGCTATAATGTATAATTATAATTCATAGAAACGTGAACCATGGAGAACAAAGAGCAAACATATGAACAACAAAAAGTAACATGACGGATGTAACATGGCGATCATTGTATCAAGTTTTATTGTATGGCCATTATTGTATCGACTGTTTCGTAACATTTCCTCACAAGAGGAAAACACGCCGGCCACCATCAGCTGTTCAACCTAATGGAGCATAAGCCAAAGGGGAAATCCGTGTTCTATAAGTGGGTCACTCATGTAGGAAGACATTTTGAAAGAAACCTTATAGTAATAATAATAATATATTGACGAGAAGAGATGAAAAACTCAATTACACTCACCAGAATAGAAAGGCCTGATTGCCAAGGAAAACCAAGTAAGATTACACACGCGTTGTTAATGCAGATATTAGATATGTATATATAAGGTTGGAGGTTACACAGTAAATTGTTGCCGAGCATGTTTACCTACTGGGACTAAAGTCCAAATTCTAGATAGAGTCTATTCGACGAATTCAACTCAGCTGGGCAACGTTCGGGGAGTTACGTTAGCACGTTTTTGACCCATCTACAGCAGTCTGTATAGAAAAAATCTCTGATACCTGAATTTCTCACCACTTACAATGGGCATTATAGAAGTTCTATGTTATCCAATGGAGAGGGTTATGCTCGAAGATTAGCGTGGTTGAATCAGAAATACAAGATGAAATATGCAGAAGTTAATAATAGCTCCTTGCGAACATAAAGAAGGCAGCGCACATTGCTTGCTAGACTGACGGTGGTTGGTGTTGATGTTTAAGATGGTGCATTTATCGAAATAAGGTAGTAAAATCAATAAACAATCAGTGAAGGTGGCACTTATGGTATAATATCTTATCTGTATTTTGCACATACGTTATCAGAAATATTAAGTGCGTTTACGTCATGAAACGTCACTTGTTAAATAGTGTACTTTTTTGCTAGATCTAATGTCATTGAAAATTGTGTCTGCCTGTGAAGCTAGCGTTGTGTACTCAAATTTCCATTGTGCAACAGTAGATTCTGTACTTAAATTCCATTACGAATATTTCAATTTTGTCATTTTTTCATATCGTAAATAGTGACAGACAATATTTTGATCTGCACATGAAATAGGGTCGTTGATATAAAAAAATGTTTTGTGGTATTGCTGCAATGTTTCTGATAACTGTACATGTTTTCTTTTTCGTAAAAGCAGTTTCGAATATACTTATTACACAGAGAAAATTATGGAGAAATTACTTTTAAGGTCTACAATAAAATAGTGTTAATGGAGTATCGGATTTATTGAAAATTATCAGTAACATTTTCTTTACATACAAATTTACAATTATAATTAAATTAAACTATATTTATTTAACTTTTTTGACCATTTTGTAGTATACCAGAAAAATCTTAAAAAAAAATTATATTATATGAGGCCCTGGCGACAAGATTCACTATAAGTAAATATAATAAAAAAATATAGTTGTTCAAGGTACAAAAAAGGTGGTCGTGTAATTTGGATGAAGCTCGCTAATCCAACCTCATATTATCACTTAGGTCAGATGAGAAGGTTAAATGCGCTGTGATTATAATGGATTTGTCATAGAAATTGAACAGACAAATTTTATCTCGGTCTGATATCTTCGCATATTTTTCTTATTTCGGTTATTAGTCAAGTGTAAGGCCTAATCGTCTTGTAAATTTCTTGTTTCTTTATTCAAAGGCAGTATTAAAGTATGGTTGACTAATCCTAATTAAACAATAGACACAATTCTGTGCGGTCAGCGCACAGAATTGTGCTATTGTGAGTTCAACTATAAGCAAAAGTTAAAATTTATATCTTTAAATTTAATTAAGATGGTGTATTAATATGACCAGCCAAGCAAATTTATAGAGAAAATTATTTAAGTCTATTTATGTTCTCAATGAATGAATGGATTATGTTCAAAAAGGAAAAACATTTTTGAAGTCACAATTAACATTTACAGTAAAACTTTTAGGACTTTAGCGATCTGAGCGCATTGACATTTATAAAGATTCTCCTTTTCTTGTAGCCACGTCGTTTACCTTCAAAACTTTAAAACTCTTATCTTAATATATATATTTCTTGTGTGCGTGTGTATGTGACTGAACTCCTCCTAAACGACTGGACCAATTTTGATGAAATTTTTTGTGTGTATTCCAGGGGGCTTGAGAATGGTTTAGATTCACAATACGGTCATATAGATATTGTTTTTCAGCTAAATTATTTATTTAAAAACATTTGAGACAACGTGAGACAACGTGACATTTGAGACATTTGACAGGACAACGTCTGTTGGGCCAGCTAGTAAATTATAAATATGTACAAATCGGTAAATTATTAGAATATTAAAAAATAATAATTCTAATTTCCAGTTTGGTATTGTAAGCAGTGGTCGTTGAAAACCTTATTGTTATATAACGATGTGAAATAAGCAATAATCACAAATATAATAAAAATCTCATTATGAATAATTATCATTATGCATTGCCAATGTGCGGAAATGAAAGCAATGTCGTTAGAGAACTTTATAATAATATTTAGAATGTTGTAGTATTGAACATTCCATTTCGTTCTTGCCCTTCCAGAGGTTTATTTTCTGAGATTTATATTAGATGAGATTTATTTCTGAGAAAATTGTAGTCTATTTATATTTTACTGGTTTCATTTTTGTTAATAAATAGGTGCTTCTAGATAGAGCTAATATGTACATAAACCTTCAATACGATATAACAAAATATCAGTGTGTATGTGTGTATGTGTGTACATTCCTAGTATTGTTGAAATTTTCACGAATTTCTAGACTGCACTGAAAAATAAGTGTGAGCTCTATTGTTACCTGATGAAAGGCACGCGCTGTCATATGACTAATGTGTTCCCTGTCGGGTTCCTGTTACCTGTAGGGTAAGCGAATCTAAAGTAGACTTAATGGTAAGAGCACCCGATCAATATACCAGGGGACCGACTGACAGTTTCGTTATTTTAGAATTGTTAATATAACGATATACCTGCTAGTGAGAGGCTCTACCTCATTGTTTGAATAATATTAATGTTGTTTTTCTTATATTGCTGCGTGAAAGTTTGCAATATGCTTTATTTATATATTTGTAAGTACACATAATTCTTTATTTTGTGTAAAATTTTCAGTAAACACGAATCCCTCGGGTTGTAGCAGAACACCAGTGCTTTGCTCACATCCTGTTGTGAGTAAATTGCAGTTATTGAATTACGACCCACAATTGCACACAGCGCACACAATTTAGTTTGTATTGGGTAATTGTTAAGTTAATATAATTCTAAGAGCTAATTTCACCATACTCTGTTTGTTAAACTAATGGCTTGTTAAAGTATTAACAGTTTGTTAGGCCTAGCGAGTGTCCCACCACGTGCAAACAAGAGATTAGTTAGTTTGATTAATTGTTAAATTTAACTGCTGCTCTAGTGGTCCGTTAAGTCGGTAACAGACGATTACTTTACTGTCAAGATGGACGCAGCGTAAAATTTTATTTTCGAAAATGAAGATTTTTGAGAAAACTTAGTTTAGACGGCATCGCACGACGTCCAAGATTTTTTAAGAACGGCGTGATATAATTTTAATACAACCAATAATATATTATTATTGCTCTCTTTGATAAAATAATTATTTGAAACAATAATCTTTAACATAGACTACACGTAGTTTTAGATATTCTCTTTGCATAGACTGACTTTTTGTATTGATATGTTTTTGTGTGATGAAGATTAGTGTAAATAAAGATTTTATCTATTTATGTGATTTCTGTGAGATTTGCAACAAATACCTACAAGAATCATAGTTTAGGTTTGACGTAAGATGAAAAGATATTGTACGTTGTAATTTTACTGTAATACTTCCTATATATACATATATACTATATATCCATATAGTAAAGTGAAGTCTCTTTCGTATGACACTATCAAATCCGTAACGTCAGCGGTTAGCCTACTAGGCAGATGAGCTGCGAGTTGTGTTGTAAAAGATATAGATTACGATGAATCAAAACATTTGAAAAAAGAGGGTAGCTTAACAAAGATAGCTATCTGTATCATGTATCAATATATATGTTCGTAAAAATACGATACTTATCTATTTTTAATACAGGTTCTACATAGCCCCGGTTTAACGAAATCTAATTAAATTATTGTATTACAATATATACATATTAATTAGTTTCTACCCACATCATAATTAAACGGAATAAACATACGAGATACCAATTGTTGTTATATACAAATAACAATTGCACGCAAGCGTTATTTTATAATTAAGCACGTACTATAGTAATTAATGAGCAAAGCAAATGTTAAACGTAATTCGATTGTCCACAGTATTTCATATGGAACGTGAACCATGTTCAGCTCAGCTGAAAATTCGTCGAGCGTTTTAATGAAATAAAGTAGGCAACTGTTTTTCGATTGGCGCAAAAACGTGATTATGTGACCATAACGCAGCCGATGGGCGAGTCGGTTTTTGTGCAGTTCAAGATTCCTCGACGGACGAATGACTCCATTATCGTGGTGATGCTTGCATGAATTCAAATGATCAAACCAAAGCAAGTTCCTTAGAAACTTGGTAAATGGCTCCGATATTTTGAAAATTGTTTATTATGAATGCAGCTACATTTAACATCTTTTGTGTTGATTTTTAAATAAAAGGAATGCCAGATTTTGTTGAAGTACATGGCACAGTACTGATATGGCCGTTTGGCGAGCGGCAATCGACTCCAAATTTTTGATAGTATTGTTCTCCTTGACGAGCTGATCACGAATATAAGGGCTAACAAATGGCGCCGACTAATAATGAAATGAAATAGGAAAACAAAGTTCTTATTAAAAATTGAACTTAATAACACTGTCATAAATATAAAATTTTAGTACTCCATAGTCACAAAAATATTTGTCCATAAATGTAAATAACTAGTAAAACCTTAATAATGGTAAACTTAAGACACATTGCATTGAAAATCTTAACAAAGGTTTAATCGTAGAAATAAATTATACAAGGAAACAAAACTCCAGTCGTTCTCCTTTAACTGTAGACTGCAAATCTTATGGCATATCAGAGGCGAACACACGCACGATAACAATCCCGAAGGTGCTATTACGGCGATGGCAACCATAAGACGGCGATGGCGTTGACATTCGACCTAATTAGTTTGTGACCCAATTGCAAATTTAGGGATCCCGCAACAAATCACTTAATTCGGTCGTTTTATGGTGTGTTGAGTGCAGAGGTTGTGACTTTGATAATTATGCTTAAATTGATGCGAATATTTGTCAAGATATAATGTATTGTTTAAATTTATGTTTAAATAGAACACGACATATTATCATTTAATTTGTATGATATGAAATATTAAAATTAAATAAAACAAACTTTCAACTTTACCGAATATCGAATACGAATATACATTTCGTATTCGATAAAAGTAGGATTAACGCAGTGATTTAAAAGAAGAAATCCTGTAGAAATAAATTGCGAAATCGTGTAATAAGGAAAAGTTTGAAAGTGATATAGAATCTGCGGTGTAATAGCGACAGTGAAAATGTTGATCGATTCCAGACAGACAGAATATTAATTTCCAATTTCAATTTATTTATCGGTTCATAAACATTAAAGTATTATAGAATAAAAAAAAATAATTTAGTAGGTACAATCAACCATGATGCCTTGTGACATACCAACATATAGGTAGTCTTAACAGCAATTATTATTAAATGGGTGTCAATTAAATGGTTAGCATAGTATTGTTATTTCTGTGAGCAGAAAACGGTGAGCAGAAATAGCTAATTGGTCAGCAACTCATGGTCAGCAAACATTTCAAAATCAATCAGCAATTTATGTCATTCTGGATGGCTGTAATTATTTTTGTACAGCATATTAATTATAAAGCTGCAATCAGCTGCTCATGTTTAATAAAATTTTGGTAAGCACTCAGAGTGTAAGCAAAAAAATGCATTTTGTGCTGCATATAAGAGTAGCAAAAATACTTTATTTGTCATGCCTAACCTAACCTAACTAAAACTAAAAAAAAAAAAAAAAAAAAAAAAAAAAAAAAAAAAAAAAAAACCTAAAACATACAATCAAATATACTGCTTATAGACATGTTTTTCTGCCGCTCAATCATGAAATCTTGCCGCTCAAGTAGTTATTTTGCGGACTGAATGTTTATTATGCAGACTCATGTTATTGTTGGCTGCCTATGTATGATTTATTTTTTGACCATTATCAAATTAGTTGCGGAACAAGAATTGCTGCCTGTTTTTTTTTATTGCAAAACAAATCTTTGTATGCTGACCAAATTATTTAAATGCTGCTTTTGGGTGGCTCGCCAAATTTTATAATTGCTGACCAATGTAATTACTTCTCTTATTAAATGTCAATGATTATTTTTCAATTTTCGTTAGCATAAAAAATGATTAATGTCAATTTAAATTAGGATAAAAACATTAAAATAAATACAAATTAAAATAAAGTAATATCTTAATAAAGGCTATGCTCGGAGTTTCTTTTTTTTTTTTTTTTATACTACAACGGTAGCAAAAAGGCTTACGGCCTGCCTGATGGTAAGCAGTCACCGTCGCCTATGGACGCTTGCAACACTAGGGCATCACAAACGCTTGCCGACGTTTCTCTGCGTGATCGAATCAGAAATGATGAAATCCGCAGAAGAACCAGGGTCATCGACAGGGTCGGACTGGGCCGAAAGAGCCCGGGTGGTTGATCGCAATTCTAAGGCCCGAAACACCTTTTTTGTACGATGCATAGTTTCCGAGACATGCACGCGGGCAACTGTAGCACAGGGGGCCCGCGCAGCGTTTCCCCTGTGCTACGTGCCCTGCCGTATACCCGCAACCCAGGCCTGTGGGGGCCCGCGCCGGCTGGGGCCCGGTTGGCAAATGCCATCTCGACTGTTATGGCCAGTCCGACGCTGGTCACCGACATAGCCCGAAGAATTGCGAACCTTAAGTGGCAATGGGCGGGGCACATTGCTCGCAGGACTGACGGCCGTTGGGCGGAAAGGTCCTGGAGTGGCAGGCATATGCTGGACACCGCAACGTTGGTAGGCCTCCCACAAGGTGGACCGACGATTTGATGAAGATCGCGGAAAGGCGCTGGACGGTTGCAGCGCAGGACCGATCTGCGTGGAGATCCTTGGGAGAGGCCTATGTCCAACAGTGGGCGTCTATTGGCTGAAATGATGATGATGATCTTAATAAACTTTATTAGCAAGAATAGCATTGAGTTCAGTTTTAAATTTGTGATTATTCTTACAATATCTCATCAGATCGATAGTTTTTAACATAACACACCATTACAATGATTTATATCGTAATGGCTGTTGACAATTGTATAATTTGCTTTACCTTAGATTTAGGAGACATAAAAAAGACCTTTCTAACCTTTGATTGAGGCACAGTAAAATAAAAAATCGTCTTGCTGCAAGACTGTAGTGAATATGGGTACTTTTAACATTGCCATCCGTATCGTTGACTAACAATAATGAAATTTTATGAAAGTAGAAAAACTCGATATAGGAGCTTAGCATGTAAATACTTTGAACTCTTTATTATTTTGGGTTATTGGGAAACTAACATAATGGCAAAATAACTTTTAACTGCTTAATACAAGGATAATAAACGTTACAGACACGTTCTCAAGAGTGTACGAGTATAATAACAGTTTCCTTTGTGTAGATAAATTTGTAGAAAAAAAAAATTCTGCATGTAATTTTTAATTCCTAAGAAGAACATCACCAAACCGAGTAAATTAAACATGTTACTCTATAAATAATACAAGAGGACAGTTAAAACGAAAAGCTATTCTTACAATTTTAATTAATGTACCTATGATTTACAAATATAGGCAAACTATATAAACTGTCTACCTAACAAATAAATGACGCGTTAATTCGGTTACACGATTAAATAGAACATAACGAATTTGTTATAGAATGTTAATATAGCAGTGTTAGTTAATTAGTAAATAGAAGTAATGTTTGTTCACGTGTGCCCGACCTGTAGGCCTACCATGATCGCTTAAAACAGTAATAAAACCGCAGTGCGAGCGAGATAGCGCTTAAAGCTGCAAGAGCGGTGTCTCTGTTTCAATACAGTTTTAACCTCTACTCTAAGCTGTCATGATAAGGCTTCTTGTTCCGCGTGCAATATCAACTCTTACGGCGCAGAGAAAAATTTAAGACTTCGCTATTGCTGCTAGACACGCTCCAATATTTTTGTTTATCTACGTATTCCGAGATGTTTTCGTTCCCAATTTCCCTATCTGAACATCAATCCGCGGTTGACATTTTAATCAAGATATAATTAATAGAGAGTATGAAAACACAGAGTAATTACCCCCAACTTGTACTTAGATCATTTACATCAAATTTGGGTCAAGTTTGTTACTTAGGAATCATCCTCTAAATTCAATTCGTACTTTGATGTTTGATTTCAACTATATAGGTAACTAGCGAACTGCCCTGGCCTCGCACGGGTGCAACGTTTTTTAATGTGGACAATACTGTAGTACATTATTTTGGTATATACCGTAGGTTTCAGCCAGCGTTTTTGCAATATAAGCGTAAAAAAAGTGCTTATTTACAACTTCACATTAGAAACCTCTAAATTTATCAGTGTTTCTCTAATATATTATGCATGTATTATACATATAAACCTTCCTTAAGAATCACTCTATCTATTAAAACCGCATCAAAATCCGTTGCGTAGTTTTGAAGATCCAAGCATACATAGGGGACAGACAGACGGCGGATAGCGACTTTGTTTTATACTATGTAGAGATGATGATGATTAAATGACTTGTTAGTGGAATCAAGTTTAAAACTGGGTTTTCATTATGACACAAATATAATTTGAATTACATGTGCCTGCATGTAATTAAATGTGCCTAAGCAGTTATTCTGTATCTGTTAAAGACATGAAAAATCTTAAAACGGACAACGAAAGAACTTTACCTATTAAGTTAAATTAAAATTAAACATTCTGAAAATTTTACATTTTATTATAAAAGTGAAATAATGTATAAATAAGAAAATCATAAAATTTTGATTCAGGCGCGACTCGAACTTATATCTTCAAGTAACCGAGTTGACGCCTTAGCCATTTAGCCACCGCCGGCGATAGCTAGATGAATATTTCAAAAACATTCTTCCGTTACTTTGTTAAACCAAAGTAGACTTTATTCGTTATTAATAAGGACGAAATTTTAATGTAAAACATTATTAAATACACTGTCGGCATTAAATAAACGGTCTCCTATTAATATGAAATAGAAAGAGATACTTTAATGAAAATAATTCAAAATTAACTCCTAAGAGTTTACTAACTTAAACTATAGATATACCAAATTATATAAAAATAATAATAAATCAGTATCAGCAGCACGGTTCACGGAGATTAGTTAAATTCACAAACATATACCTCTCTATAATATTAGTTAAACTTTAAAAAATATCCAGAAAGTGAAAGAAGCAGCGACACATGATCGCTTACCACAAACACAAAGTACATATCGAATTTCGAACCGTGCATTGAATATCAAGTAATAAATTCGTTTTCTGAAAAATTCGGAGAACCTTCGAGACTAACTAGCAAGAAACTCGGAAATTTAACTTTTTGTCTCCTTTTAGTTGAACGACTGTTTATAAATCACTGTTTGGTTAATTTGGCGTAAGCAGTCCTTGTTAAAACCAACTAACAATACAATATCAGTTTATGACACATTCAAGCTAACAAAAGCCAGAAAATGATACAAACAATGAGACATGATCGCGGACCGCAAATGAAAATGTGGATCGAATTTCAACCGTTCATTTGAATACTAGTAACAAATTCTTTTGACGTTGCTTCGAAAGACATCACTCAATCCAAGGTGAGATACTTATCTCGACACCATGAGAAATAGGCTGTGTCTTAAATATTGTTAGTGCTTAAAAGTATTACGTTACATATTTTGTTTCGAATTGTGAAAGTATAATAAAAAAAATATCAAGTCTAACTACACGTATTTCAATTATTTTCAAACATTGTGAGAATAGCAACATATCTGCGATACCCAGAAGAATTATAGTTGCCAATATAAGAGTTCTGAGCTCAATAGAGAGAACTCCTGAGTTTGTAACACCTAGTAATTTTACCGCCTTATCGTGAAGAATGAATGAATAGAAATGAAAATGTTGCATTTCAGCACTAATAGGAAAAATATAGATACCAAATACATATAACCCTGTAACAGTTTCCTTCCAGTAAATACCAAATGCTAAAATACCACGCATTCTAATCATACATGCTATGGATAATAAGCGATAAAAGAAAACGTAAAATGAGTCAGGTAAGTATTCTTGATAGCAGGTTAAAGACAATATTTTTATAAAAAGTTTTTCAGTATTGTGCTTTATTCAAAAATAAACAGGCAACGTTATAAATGATACTGCAACTGTATTTATGATAGGCACGAGAGATATTGTAACATCTGACGCAATGACAAAAGGTTACCACGATCTTGCGAAACGTATTATTGGGTGTACGAGATTAATTTTTTTAGCTTGTGTCTATGGCCCTTATTAATAAACGCGACTTAAAATTTAATCCAAGGCTTAAGCCTCGGCTTAACTAAATACGTATTAATAAACGCGATTTAACGTTAAACCGCGGCTTAAATCGGTGGCTTAGCAACTATCAATTTAAACCGCCGAACTACTAGGTTTAAGACGTTAAACCGTGGGTTATGTTTTTTTTTCTATGTTACCTATGCTAGCTGGCAGCCATTACTGGCTCAAAATCGGACAATTTCAATATTTTCAATCGAAATCTCTTGAGTATTGTGAATGAAATTAAAATTTTGTTATTATGGAGGATGACACTGAGGGATTTCGAAGATTTAGAAATATTGGGTGTGTTTTCAAGGCGTTCAAAAGATTATAGACTAAGAAAGAACCCGTTAGAAGTATATGACGAGGACGAATTTCGACAGCGATATAGATTTTCAAAGCAATCGATGCGGCGAGTCATTAATATTTTTAAGAATTCCATTTCTGAATACGAAGATCCCCGAGGAGGATCCATACCTGCGGATCTTCAAATTATGATGGCTCGTATCGCACATAACCTATAGCTAATATTACGAGGTGGACCGACGATTTGGTGGAGATCGCAGATAGGTGCTGGTTACTAAAGTCGGGTCAATTTAATAGGCCACATTTGACATTTGTTCATAGTGAGGTGACCTGCTTAAACACTCCGATTATGGTGAAAAAATCGATATTTACTTCAAACATATGTGAATCGAATACAGTTATTATGGAAAAGTACTTTTTATATAAGATCCCTATCTTATCAAAAGAAGTACTTTTCCACAATAACTGTAATAGGCAAACGAGCAAATGGATTACTTGATGGTAAGTGATTATCGCTGCCGCAACAACAGATGTGTTGGCGGCCTTTTAAATGTGAACGCTCCTTTTTATAGGTACTGTATTAATATATTTTACGAGTTTAATTGCCTTAAAATTTTATAATACCAATTATTTCTCTGTTAAAGAAGTTATTATTGTTTTTTTTATTATAAAAAAAAGAATAACATGTTTTATTTTAATAAAAATTTGACTCAAAAAAATCAAAATCAAAATAATCTTTATTCAACATAGACCTTTACAGGCACTTATTGACGTCAACAGACAAAACAAAAAAACAAAGCTTAAAAAAAGAAAACAAAACCTTGTCCGTACGTACGAATAAGGAAAAAAAGAAAAAAATAAAAAAATTGACTCGACACCTGTTAGGAAATTGGGAGAGCCTTCTCGAGAAGAACATCAAGAAACTCTGAAGTTCTATTTTTTATCTCCTCTTTACAATGTTAATAATTACAATAATATAATACAATATAGTATAAGATACAATCATAGCTAATACGATTACAGTCGTATGTATGTTTACATACAAAAATAATACAATAAACTAACTGACTGACTATTAATTCATGGTGAATAATGCCTTCACAAGTAATCATTGCATTCATTCGATTTATTGAGGGACATCACTTACCTACGTTTAGACTTCACTGAACGCAACATTGTAACAACGGTCATTTGTGCATTTCCAAACTAAAAAAATATTGAATATTTTATGTCCGCCATTACAAGGTTAGTTGAGGAATTTTAATGAAATGTCAAATGTGGCCTATTAAATTGACCCGACCTTAGCAGCTCAGGTCCGATCGGTCTAGAAAAAGACCTATGTTCAGCAGTTTGCCTCTTCTACTGAAATACAGAAATGTCAGAACTAAGACACATGTCAGCTATCCTAATTATTCATGGACGTAATAAAAACATATTTCTATCTAAAAAAATTTATGTATTTTATTTTTATGTATTTATTTTTATGTAATCAGAAATTATTTTCTATTATAAAAAACAGTATAAATGACCCACAACTTGCGAGAAGAAAGTGTAATATGCAGATTTCCACTCAAAAATTCCACGATCATTTGGTAACTTTCGATCTTTGAAAGCCGGCAACACCGGAAATACGTGTATGGCCATAAAATAATGCGTATTCCGTGATTTAGTTGAACCGTGGCTTAGCGGTCTTTATTAATACGGACTCACTAATCCGCGCATTAAGCCGTTAAGCCAGGCTTAACTAAACTGAGGTTTAAGCCACGAATTAGGACATTTTTATTAATACGAGCCTATATGTCTTGTCATTTAGAAGAAACATCTATATGTTATGGGTCAAGTGTTTAATCGGGCACTATTCATAATGCCCGGGCAATATGCATAATGCCAATAAAGGCGGGCAATAGATCAATTTATCACATTGCCCCGGCATTATGAATAATGCCCAGTGCTTGTTGGGCAGAGTGCTGCATGTTTAATACTTTCATATGAATATTTAGTTAGATAGACCGAGTATCACAAGTAATGAAATCAATTATCGGGTAGAGTTATAATAAAAACATGTCTGATAGTTTAGTGTTTATTTCAATTTTTTTTTTATAATCAGACTTCGGTTTTACTTCGATCACTTTACAAAGGGCTACAAAAAAGGTATAATAGTTTCCGTAGCTAGAAAACGTAACAATTTCAAATTTAAAAATCTAACGAAATCAAATTTTGTCACAGCTGAATAGAATAGAGTAGAGTAGAGTAGAGCAGAACAGAATGGAATGATATAGAATAGAATAGAATGGAATGGAATAGAGTAGAGTAGAATAGAATAGAATAGAGTAGAATAGAGTAGAGTAAAGTAGAGTAGAGCAGAGCAAAGCAGAGCAGAGCAGAGCAGAGCAGAATGGAATGAAATAGAATCGAATAGAACAGAATCGAACACAACAGAACAGAATAGAATAGTGAAGAATAGAACAGAACAACACAGAATAGAATATGTTTTGGTCTCTGACGTTTCGGTCTCGGTGTCCGGCCCCGCATCGCAGCGCACCACGAAAAATTTACCTATTAATCACATTGCCCGATCATCATGTAGCCATATTCATAATGCCCGGGCAATGTGATAAATAGGTGAGTTTAGATTGTAATTAATCACTCGGCCCGATATGGCTGGGCATTATTCATACTGCCCGAGCATTATGAATACTGCCCATATTAATCACTTTGCCCATAACATATACATTACTGTACAAACGGAACGTGTTTGTGATTTAAATAAAAAATAAAGTATAGATTAATAATTACAGCATGAGGTAATAATGAGGTATAGATTAATTATTACAGCATGTGATATAGTTTTTGATATTTAACACAATGTGTAACGGTGAAAGGACGTTATTGAGCAGGACCCTTCTAATGGCCTCAAAAACCTTATCGGAAAATTCCATTACAAGTTGCCACAAAACTATGCGGAAATAGCAAGAGCTATGTGTAGAGTCACGCTGCTCTTGTTAAGTTCAACATATTAAAAAAGTTCCGAGCCAATGTCGCCGAAACTCTATTTTTAACTTAAATTTGTAGAGCTCGCAAACGTACGTTCGAGTGAGTTGAGCGAACGTTCATTTTTTTGATAAAAGACGAAGTTTAGAAATATTTAAAATTTAAAATATGGTATTCGATTGAATCTTTCTTATTGACAATAATACTATTTGATTGATGACGGTTTCTTTTAAAATTTTTAATCTTTCATAAATTATTTCTCGTTCATATACATATAACCATTTTTAATTACTACGAATATCTGTGAAGAAAAGGTTATAAAGACAACAAATTAAGAAAACGAGACATTTATTGTTTATAATCTTATCCTAAATTCTGTTTCACTTGGGCTTTTTCGAGATAAACAGCCTAAAGTCTAGAAGCACGATAATGAAACGGCAAACTCCAGGGTGAAAAACATCTGTCGCACAGTTTATTGCGTTTATCTGGTTAGGAATAAGGCCGTGCTGGGATAAGTGGTTCTGCGACGACTTCATGTCCTCGGTAAGCAAGACATTTCTCTTTGATGTAAAATTTGCCCTCTAACTTGAATAATGTCATGCCAAAAACTCAAGATTCTTAGGCATTTAGTAGTGAGCTAAATAGATTATTCTTTGCTATCGATGAGATATAAACACTAAATATGCAAAATTATAAATTATCTATTCATGAATACATATTACTTAATCTTGTAAGCTAGATGACAAAATGTGGCACGAAGTAAAATGAACTGAATATACGAGCGAAATTGGTTTCCGAAAACAAATCATTACCACCTTACTTCAGGGCCCGTATGCTAAAAATTGAACGTATGAAATATCGTCCTCAACAAGTCTCGCTCTAACTTCACTGTGTATTTGTAAGTTAGAGTATGATCGGTTCGACAATGAAAACGATATATCGATTTCGATGTAGCCGTAGTATCACGTTCATTGTGTGTGTATGTATTTTAATGTGTAACTTATAATATGTATTTATCACAAACCCATCACAAATTATGACACCACTTGTTGATTTCTTATTTGGATTTTGGTATTCTACTAACATGCACTACAAATGTACTAGTATATAGAATTAGTATTTAATATTTTTTGTGATATTTAATATTAAAACTATTAGGACAATGTTAAAGACTAAATTCAGTCCTGTTATATAAAGATTGAGATAAGAAGTATGCATTAATGTTAATTAAAAAGATTAAATTAATCAAACATATTCTCAAACGCTAAGGAACAAGTAACCCGAATAGTATTGCGTAGTATTACTAGAGTTTGAAAGTAAATCGCGATAATATAGCAATGTCAAGTCCGGTTATTGCTGTACGGTTTACTTGATTTTACTACAGTATTCGAACTGAATACGCGCTTAATGACTGAAACCATACAAAATTGAGTTTACGCGTTTTATCATTATACATCCACAAAATATATAAGTCAAATCACCTGTAATCTGCTTTAGTGGTAAATAATAATCCCAACTAATCCCAACTAATATTATAAATGCGAAAGTGTGTTTGTTTGTTTGTTTGTTTATTTGTTTGTTTGTTTGTTTGTTTGTTACCTCTTCACGCTTAAACTACTGGACCGATTTCAAAAATTCTTTCACCTTTGGAAAGCTACATTCTCCCCGAGTAACATAGGCTACTTTTTATCCCGGAAAAATCGACAGATCCCACGGGATGCGCAATAAAGGCTTCGCTCAAAAACTACTGCACAGATTTTTATGCGGTTTTCATCAATAGATAGAGTGATTCTTGAGGAGTTTTGCGGCATTTTTTATCTCGGAAAAACGGATAGTCCCACGGGAAGCGCGATAAAATCTTCGCACCATAAACCGACTTCCGCGTATATGTAGCCGTGGGCAAAAGCTATGACCCTTAACCCTCTATACACCCAATCCCGAAATCCACGCGGGCGAAGCCGCGGGCAGAAAGCTAGTATAAGATAAAACAAAACTCATAAATAAAATAGCTCACAGTTTATAGATTGAATATTGTTTCTTCTGGATATCAGTTTATACTACATTTTATTTGTGTTAAAGTTGTCTTGTCGGTAGTTGTAGTTGGAATGTGGGATTTTCTGAGTAACATTGCTGATTTAGAGTATTACGAAGATTTCAAAGCTTTTTCATAGATGATGTTACGTACTTGAAATCAAACCATATTACATAGATTAAAAACAGTGTGTACAAATTTGTATAGATGTATGCTACGTAATCTGTATTATGGAATTATTGTTTAGTGACAAATAAACACAATTTTGATTCATCTATCAATAACATATTTTTTCATTTAGCTATAAGAATATCTTTCATTCTTATGACTATCAGCGTGGGATTATACACCTTACATTAGGTCTATTTAACCGGCATCAAACGCATACATTAATGTTAACTGTTACTACATAGTATGAATTTATATTTTTTGTACCAGATTTATGAAAATTGTTGCTTTTTTAACTTTTATTTTATATTTTTTAGTCTTATATGATAAGTTTTTAGACTATACTCTTTGATCTATACAAATAGATAAAAAAAGGAAAAAAGGTTCATACCTATTAAAAAAAAATAAATAGATTAATTTATCAGTTTACCATCATCGCTTCTTACGCTCCTTGCTAATAATAACTTCCTCCAGGATGAATTTTGGGATCTCCAAGCTGGCATGTCCTAGTACTATTTCGGAAAAAAATATTTTCTATAAATATTCTCACTATTCTATTTAAAGTAACAAACGAATAAACTAATAAGAATAAAAGAAAATTATAATACTTATTGCAAGATGCAATTCCTTTCTGCGTAAGATGTCTTTGATCCTATGACTTCAATTTGACTCGGTATAACCACTCAAAAAACAACCAAAAATATTCTCCATTAAAATTACCTAGTTTGACATCACCATATACTCGATAGTCATCCATTCGTAACACGTATTTAAAAAAAAATCTTTTTTAATAAAAAAAAATCAAAACTGATCATCTCCAAGCCGTTTCACAGATCACTACTAATACAAATATTTTTTCTTGTTAATACAAGCCGTCTTAAAACACAAGACGATTGTCTACAGACAACTAGGCATCAAAGGAATTGGAAGTACTTTAGGCTTCGTCGACTGAACCAAATAATCATAGATCTACTTAAGTGCTTCAATAAAAAAAACAAGTCCTACATGAAAAACGTCAATCGAATGCGGGCGAAATGGTTATACAAGTAGACATCGGACGAGACGAGGGTAAATCAAACCGCTTGTGCTAAATTGTTTTAGAATTTTCCGAGATAAATTGGATCTTCCGAAAAGTGACCTTTGTTGTAAGATTCAGATGCCATATCAATCGGCAAACAAGACATAAGCAGAAAAAATCAATGAAAAGCAATTTTAAGAAAACCTGTCATTAATCGTTAAAATTTGACTGTAACGCAGGTATATATTGTTTTCGACTTATAGCGTACATGTACGAAATACAAATTTTAGTTATTAACACGTTACTTAAGTAACCGGAGGAATCTGGGATTTCAACATTTTTAAACGCAATATATGACCTCCATGGTAAAATTCGTTCTTTTTTTGAAATACTGGCCGCTATTTATTTTTCCTTATGTACGCTAGTGTTTTGTTTCTGATTTCTCCGTCCACGATTGAACTCACTAAATCTGTGTATCACTGGTTTAGTGAGTTCAATCGTGGACGGAGTAAGCTCACGGACGAAGTTAAGAAAGGTCGCCCGAAATCAGTCATTGTGCCACAAAACATTGAAGCTGTACGAAAACTAATTATGCAAGACCGTCATGTTACGTATCGCGAGATAGAGGTTACTCTGGGCATATGTATGACAAGCATTAATAAAATATTACATGAACATTTGTTCGTAAAAAAAAATTGTTCGCGTTAGATACCGCACAACTTAACTCAGCATCAAAAAGAAGTTCGCGTCGAATGGTGTAAGAATATGTTAAAAAAATTTAACGGAGGTGACTCAAATCTGTTTATAACATCTACACAGGTGATGTTTCAAAATGAGCCGAACCCTACGAAAGTGACTCGTGCAAAAAGCACTTTAAAGCAAATGGTGGCCTGCTTTTTTGGTATTAATGGTCATGTGGCTACAATACCACTGGAGAATCGTAAAACGGTCAATTTGGAGTGGTACACGACCATTTGTTTGCCGGAAGTATTTGAAGAAATACGTAAAAACAACAAGCGCCGCAGAATCATTCTACACCACGACAATGCCAGCTGTCACACATCACGCCAAACAAATATATTTTTGGAGGGTCAAAAAATAGAATTGGTGGGTCATCCACCGTATAGCCCAGACTTGGCACCTAATGATTTCTATTTATTCCCAAATGTAAAGAATAAATTACGTGGTCAACAATTTTCGACCCGTGAAGATGCCGTCGACGCGTTCAAACAGCACGTTTCAGAGATACCGCAATCAGAGTGGAAAAAATGCTATACAAATTGGATTCAACGTATGCAAAAGAGTATCGATCGTCGCGGAGAATACTTTGAAAAACAATAAACCCATATTTAGCCATATACGTTTGTTTGATTTTTCTATTCCGGCTACATAAATAGCAGCCCT
This sequence comes from Scirpophaga incertulas, assembly GCA_036419045.1. Taxonomy (NCBI): domain Eukaryota; kingdom Metazoa; phylum Arthropoda; class Insecta; order Lepidoptera; family Crambidae; genus Scirpophaga; species Scirpophaga incertulas. The sequence continues at coordinate 7,535,866 of CM071639.1, read as the reverse complement.
CGTATGTCATACAGAAATAGGTATGTGTTAAAGTTTCTACAATTAGTTCTTAAAGATCAATTACTTAGATTAAACAATAGAAAGCCAATTTCACGACTGGGTAACGTAAACTCTATATAAAGAGAATTTGTAATTTGTTCTCAGTCCATTAACTTTCAAATGTATATTTGTGCAATGATCTATGATGAAATGGGGACCGGGAGACCTATTTTTGAATTACGAATGCGACTTCGAAATCACCGCTAAATAGTCAGCGGTGACTTTGAGGTCACGGATTCCTAAACATCAAATTTTTGAAAGTCGATCGCAGAGCTGCCAACATAGATAAAGTACACACATAAATGTAAGAGTTCGGTTCCACGCAGAATGTACCGCTGCCGGTTATTGCCGGCTGAACCATTACTTAACCATTATGGTTTTTATATATATACCTATATGCTACATTCATATTATATAGACTGAAAAATCAAACAAAACACAGATAACATTTCCACAAGTATGACTTGATTACGCGTAATGAAATCACACCTGTGACTAAGGTAGTCACATAAGTGATATTCAAAAATAAGAATGATTGAAAATCGGTGATTATTAGTCACATCGGTGATTTCTAAGTCGCATTCGTAATTCAGAAATAGGTCTCCTGATGATAAGTTGTGTGTTCGTCTTTTAAACAAGGCCATGCTAAGAAGGGTTATACTCGTTGGACGAGTGTAACCTTTCTTGCATGAACGGAAACATGATATGACAGCGATTTATCACGATGAACAGTCAAAATACAAAGGATTAATGTCAAGATGGTGATTATTATCACAAAATATCTTGTTTTTTTCTCATGCTACGAGGGCTGATGTCTTGCTATATCCCCACAGCCTAAAAAGAATAATCTGTTGTTCAATTTTGGAACAATATTATATTGGAGAATTGGAGATTACAGAGAGATTGTAAAGTTGCTTCAAATATTCCAAGGATTTTAGAACATATAGACTAGCTGATATCCACCTTCTTTCCTTGATTGTTTCATAACAACTTTCACGATGGTTTCAATAGAGAGAATCCTGGAGCAGAGGCCGTATATAATTTGATTGCATTGACTTAGAAAATTGTTTTTTTTTCACTTCTGTAAGAGACCATAACGTGATTATTTAATATTAATTACAACCTTGATACCTCCACGCGTTCTTGAGAATAAGGTTCTCAACAGATGGATAATAATGTTATTTACTGAGTTTTAGCAATAAAAAAAAATATTTGGTAGTTACATATGGTGTTAATATATTTCTAATATGTTTAATAACTAGCAAGAAAGAACTAAATATTATTATTATAATGAGTAGCGTACATAAATAATTGTATACACTGAATGGCTGATAATCTTAAAAACAAGAGCCTACCTATAAATAGTTTGCAAAAACGTAAAGATTCCTCTATCCCACCGGGGAATTAGTTAAGACTGGCTTCGAGGCTATTACGTTCCGATGAAAATGTAATTGTGGCTTTCCCGGGAAATACGTTTGTGACCTTATTAGTGTGTGGACGATAGCAAACGCTGCTAGTAAATTAATTTTCATTCGTGAGCACACAGTAGGATTTCTTCTGTATTGGCTTTGATCATGAACGTGATATATCGTTTAACGGTACAGTGCGTATCTAAAACGTTTGAGCACCAAAAACTACACATACGCCATTCCGTAAGTTAGATAATAGTAATAATAAAGGATATGGAATTAAACTTTATTTCGACCCTAACGACTCCAAATAAAATCTGAGGCTTCAGCATAGGTCAGTCCAAAAAACAAGATATGGAATTAAAGCGCGTGGCGGAAATAAGACAATCAAAGGGATAACACAGTTAAATGTGAAATTTAATAGTATCATATTGGTCTCCGCGGTGCATGCCCCGTTTTCATAGGCTCATGAGCCTATCACAGCTAAGTTAGGGCGATTAGGCCTTAATCAACCGCTTTAGCCCAATGCGGATTGTCTAAGACTTTGAATTTTTTACAAATGTAACCAGGTTCCTGTACCGTATGAGCATCACAAGAATATACATATTATATTCAGAACATGGAAACAAGATCGATTCTTGGCCTCCCAATTCGAAAAGCAATGCCAAGACCGCAGCGCTACCGACATTCCATAAACAAGACTAGGAATGAATATATCAAATTAACTATGAAAGAAGCACCAGTGATAGAGAATATATACTGGCAGGATATAGGCATAAGTAGGTGTGAACATGTGATAAGAAGAGGTAAGAGTCGGATTACTATACGAGTATTCGTACTACTTGAGGAATATAGACGGCAATAATGATACAGTCATAGAGGTGAATTACGGCAATAAGGTAAAATTACAATTACTTATGCAGATACAAAAAAAAATGGTTTTTCAACGAGTTTGTTTTGTAAATCAAACTATAACAACAAATTTAGATGACCTCGATTTAAATTTTTAATGCTAATAGTAACTTACGAATTAAAAAAGATGTCTGATAAATATTCACAACGATTATGGTTGATGGATTATGAATCTATATCCTTATGATATAGATTCTTTCATCTACGATTTTAACCACTTGCCAAAATGAGGGCAAATGGGGGTAAATAAAATCACTATTTTAGAGTTTTAATAAATCGATTGCAGCTTTAAAACTCTTCGATTCTGTCTTAAATATAGCTAATTATAAAATCATCTGCAGTGCATATAATTTACACATGTCCGAATTGGATACACAGCAGCTGAATTTGGTAAAATTATGTAATCAGGATATTGGGTTACAATCAATTTATTATTTCAGTTATTATGCGATTTTTAGCACCGTCTTGCTATATCTACATATTAGTGACATCACATCATCTACAATATCCAAAAATTGGAAAACTAACATCTTTTGCTAGTAATACATTTACGGTAACCGCATTTCCAGTCAAATTGTCGATAAACTCCTTTATATCACATAATATTACGCACCAGATAGTGAGGCATTCAGCATGTAAAGATTTCTCAATAATGATCTTAGATTTTCCGAAGCCCAAATGCGACAATTAGGTTTGATGTAACTTGACAAATGAAAATGGACATCGTCTAGATTTTTTTTTTTCAGATAGATCAATGGGTTCTTGAATGAATTAAACAAATCTACAGAGATCAATTTGATCGGTTGGATATAATTGCTGAACTAATTAGTAATTGTAAGCTTCAAAGCCACATCCTTCACTTCACAATCCCACTCGCCATGACATTATTGTGAATAACCATAAATGTTGTTGATAGCGTTGGGGAACTGACAAATTCGGATCTTACTAACTCTGTGGTTCACGGCAACGATGTTTTCACTTGAACGACCCGGTCGAACACACATTGGATTTGGCACATTATGTGCCGAGCCCGTAGACTCAAATTATTGACCTAATGCTTAATAGCGGTTTCAGAATTACGATTATGTGAAAAAAATACGCCTAATATTAGGTATTGATTTTTATTAAAAATTGGCAACCAGCTATTGACATTTCTAGTACAAGCATGGGCTTGTACTAGAAATATGTCACTTACTCAATGTCTAAACTGTCGTCTACTTCCAGTGTAACCGTATTGAAAAAATATTATTTGTTGACAAACCGTATAGAAGTAATCATGTCGTTATACCCGGGAAATATGATGATCCTGCTATATAGGTCTACCATATGGCAGGATCATAATTATCAGGTCATGAACATTTCCATCGACGACCGAAAGCGTACCCAAAGTTACGGTGATTAGATTTGGTCGACAACACATTTACCTTGTTCACCGTAAAATTGTAGGATAAATGTACACATGGAGATCTAATAACAAAATAACGTAGGAAGGGGACGGGAAAGTGCGATCACAGAGATGGGTGAGCGCGAGCACAAGTTTTATTCTGCTTCATAACAAGAATAACAAGTGTTTTAAGTCGTCTGCGTGTACTTCTATGTAGTACCTATAGGTATTCACTCAAACAAGCGGTGTTTGGAAAACAGACAGTAAAATGTCATAATACTGGAACTAGACATGTTACAATTTGGTAACACACAGTGGTCTTAATAATGACGACAAGCGATCGGAGAAACATTGTGGGCAATTTGACTTATTTACTTTAGCTTTGTCAATTGTAATTATTACGATTTAAATCTATATATATAAAAATGAAACCCGTTTCGCGTTGTCACGGCATCACGTGTGAACGGCTGAACCAAGGAAGTCCAAGGATGGTTCTTACGGAAAAAAATATTAAGAAAATCTCTCAGAAATATTGAAAAGTATACATTTAATTTTGCATATTTTAAAAAACGCGCGTTACGAATGTCATTTTTTTTTTATACGAATGTCAACGTCATTCACAGCCATAGACTATATTAAAAGAGCATCGTTTCAACTATACAAAATAAAGTAGTGCATCAAAGCTACGCTAAGGCGGTACGAAGTTCGCCGGGTCAGCTAGTACATAATAAAAAAAGAAAGGATAAATGAATACTAATATAAAATATGACAGTGAAATACACCTGTACATATTTTAATCGATAGTCGTAGCCTTATCTTCGTAACTTATAACGATGTCTACGCCAGAACTTTTAATACGCCCGCTGACTTTTTGAAATGAAATTCTTTGAAAGTATAAGGCAAGCAATTTGTCATTGATACATTCTAAAAAATAATTACTTTTACGCAGAATAATAATAATAATAAATACAATACTCATAATATAAATATTAGAAAATCTGATATATTTGATGAAGATATTTAATATAAATCTTATTCAGTTTAACAAGATGACTGACTTCAACTTATTGTTACGGTTCATAATACAATATGATTTTAATAGAATATGTTACAAACTTAGTTCAGCGGCGTACGCAGTAAAAAAGATTAGACTTTTAACTAATGTTGAAACGGCAAGAATTGTTTATTTCAGCTACTTTCATAGTGTTATGTCCTATGGACTGCTGCTATGGGGATCAGCGGCTAACATTGAAAGTATTTTCCTTTTACAAAAAAGAGCGATTCGTGCTATTTACTGTTTACGGGCTAGAGAATCCCTAAAAGAATTGTTCAAAGAAATTAATATTTTAACTTTAGCTAGTCAATATATATATGATAATTTAGTTTTTGTATATAGTAACTATAATAAATTCAATAAAAACAGTGATCTACATAATGTGAATACTAGAAATAAAAATAAACTTGCCGTTCCAATGTTCAGACTCCATAAAACTAGCTGTTCGTTCTTGGGGAAATGTATATCTATGTTTAACAAACTTCCGCAAGGTGTCATTGATTTGCCTTTATATAAATTTAAAAACCATATCAAAAAGACACTCATGAGTAAAGGTTATTATAAAGTAACTGACTATCTTAATGATCACACTATTTGGGAATAGGACACTATTCATAGAGCCATGTTTGGTAACATTATTTATAATATTGTATTATTTTATATGTGTATGTAAACATACATACGACTGTAATCGTATTAGGTATGATTGTATCTTATACTATGTTGTATTTTTATATTATATTATTATAATTATTAACATTGAAAAGAGGAGATAAAAAATAGACCTTCAGAGTTTCTTGCCTGTTCTTCTCGAGAAGGCTCTCCCAATTTCCGAACAGGTGTCGAGTCAATATATTTTTTCTTTTTTTTTTTTTCCTTATTCGTACGTACGGACAAGGTTTTTGTTTTTTTTTTTTTATTACTTAAGCTTTTTTTGTTTTGTTTGTTGACGTCAATAAGTGCCTGTAAAGGTCTATGTTGAATAAATATTATTTTGATTTTGATTTTTTTGATTTTTATGAGCAACAGATGAAATGTAGATTTTCTCAATTCTAAAACTCAAGTAACCGGTAAGTTTCGATTATTTATAATGAGCAATCAGAAATATCTAGTTAATCAATCACTGAAGGAACAACGTTAATGTTTTATTTTATACTCTGAGAAAAACTAATTTACAAAATTAGTTGAGTTAATCGACGAAAAGCCAAGCTGTTAATATACAAATTAATTTCAATTACGCGTCACCGTCTTTCGGGTCCCAAGTTCGAACCCTGGTGGGAGCAGATGTTTGTATGATGAATGCGAGCATTATATATATATATCAAAAATATTTATATATGTATAACTAATATATGTACGTCTATCCGTTACTCTAGATCCCATAACAGAAGCCTTACAGAACTTGCTTTGGGCTAGGGTAACTGGTGTAAATGTAAGAAATATTTATTTCATTTTTTTCTTTTATTGCTTTTGTTGTATATTTGTGTACTAAGAACAATAGTGATGTATTTGTTATAGTTACAGCATTTTATTCGCTTAAATTTTTTGAACGGCCAATTGTTGTTAGTCGTTGTTAACCGCAGATTGCTGTTACAACAACAACTTGGGAATTATTTGGGGAGGGCTACAAGTTTTCCTGGTTGAAAGTCTTGACTGTTTTCTGTCGACCAAAGCATCAACGGCATGTTCTCGTGACATATTCGCTAGCAGTTCGAGCTAGTCGGAATTGACGCTACTTAAGCTTCCTTCGATTACTTGGGTTCGTCCTGTTAGTAGGGAGTGAATGAGAAGTATTTTATTTAACTTATTACTGACTAGCTGACCCGTGCGAACGCGAATCGAATTAAACCCGAAGCCCGTTTTTTCTCCGATTCACTTTGCAAAACGAACTACCACGTAAAAGCCTTTTTATTTCCCGGTTTTTTATATAACCTATGACACTCAGCAATAATGTGGCTTTCTATTGGTGAAAGAATGATTAAAATCGGTTCAGTAGATCCCGAGATTAACCCTTACAATTTAACAAATATACAAATATATAATCACACAAACTTTACTTCTTTATAATATTAGTATAGATAGGAAAATTGGTAAATAAACAATAGCATCTTATGTAATAACGAGTATAGATATCATTACATTTCATGATACATTTATTTTATACCCTAATATACAGGGAAAACTTATTTCATACTTAAAAAACTTATTTCATTCACCGCAATTATCAATTAGAATCTCATTTAATAGCTGTTTAAGTGTTTGAATTTAGAACACACGAATTTGACTCCATGCCCGTCAACATCCAAACATGCTATAGGCAGGAAATAAATATTGCATGACCTAAAATTAATAATCTTAATGTTAGTAATTGTTCCAACTGTAATGTGCAATTAATTCAATAAACCTTCCTTTTTTATTTTAATGTCACTTTTCGATTAATTTTTTTTCGTAGTTTCCGTATCCTGAGTATGCAACTCTAGAACAAAACTGGTTTAGTAAGAGGGCAATGAATCATCGCGTCGCTTAGAATCCTAACACTTAATCATCATCATTATCAAGATCAACTTCTTACAGTTGTGATTCAATCTTAAAAATGCTTATTTTACTTGCGATTCATCTATGGACCTCGGTTTATATCCGTGTTTCACACACTAGTTGCATAATAAACTATTATTTTCGGCAATACAAATTTTGGAGCAGTATGAAATAATAACCAGTAGTATACATATAGGTATTAGATTTTGATAAAAATGCAAAATGAAGTCAAAGACCGCATTTCTGTATATGATTGGAGCATAATTATTATGCAATTTTGCTGCTTGTTATAATGGATATAATAACAGGAAACGTGAAGGCCAGCTAGAGCGGGCGGCTTTGAGCACATCGTACGTTCGAATATGAAATCGAGATTCATGGAAAAATTGAGAATGGAGTATTAATAGGTGATTACGCTTTTGTAGTCAATAAAGGACATTGTTCAATTTTGGCCTAAGAACCGATGTGAATATAAATTATACTATAATTTTTATTTATTTTTACATTATTTGAAACATATTTTAGTATTCCACGGACACTTCAAATAAATAAACTCCAAATAAAAAGTTGGGTCACAATTATTGATGCCGTATAAAATGTTTTCCGTCAGCCAGTGCTGCCAGTTTCGGAAGTTTTCGCGATTTCGGTAAATACGGATCCTCCTTCTTTTTGAAGTCGGTTATTAAAATTAGTTGATAACACTTTATTCATTTAAATACTTAAATTGACTAGCTAGAAAAAAAACTAGTATTATATATTTTTAAGGGAAATCGCGAATTTCTAGCTTGGCATTCAAGTATTATAGTTTCTTCGTAATCGGCAGCACTGGTGTACTTCATACGTTATCTGTGTTCGTTTCATTTAATTTTTGATTGCTTTGCGACTATAGTTTCTTTTGTGATTTTCTATGCGTTTCATGGTTTTATTCTAACAACTTTGGTTTGATTACGGACTCCGATTACATTGCGTAGGTACTTGGTAGACTAGGATGTGTGTAAATGACTGGATTTTGTAAAATGATAATTGTCAAAGAGTTATCTTAAACTTGACTAGGTACTATCTCTTTTCCTAGTATCTAGTAGAGTAGCACTTTCCTAGTTCTAGAAGAGAACATATATATAGCTGTGCATAGTATTGTTAATATTACTTTGATATTACGACTCTGATATTTTATTTATAACCTCAAAATATTAACTTTTCTCGTAATTATTTTAGTTTCCTGAAGTGTCCGTTCGTGAAAACTTATTTCATAGGATTCCATATAATTTTAAGAGTTTATATAAGTCACTTTCGATCTGAACGGTTCTTAGGCAGAACATGTATGGAGCCGGAACAATGTCCTTTCTTATTAGAAATTATACATTCGAATAAGTGTTAGATAATTAAATTGTGAAGATCGTAGGAAGGCAACTGGATGCTAGCAGCGGTTCTGATATCATTGAGGAAGGTCAATGCCCAGCAGACAGAATTGATGATAATGGTGGTGAGTTGTTTTATAGAAATGTCGTTGCAACATATAGAATCTTAAATTATTAAATCTGATTAAATAACAGCAAAGGTTCAGTTTTGAAAGAACTTAGAATTTAAATAATCCCGTATTTTTCTGAAAACAACAAATGGCTGTCAAAACGTTAATAATTTACCGATTTTTCATATAATTGTCGTGAGTTGTTTACGTAATCGAAACTTGAATAGTGAACGTCATAAAAAGAGTAACGTCAAAGTTCACGAAATATTTTAAAATGATAGACACGGAGGTAACAAGTTTAGGTAGGCTTGTCAATAGGAACAATATATGTTAACGTTGGTTGTGTATAATTCTTAAAAGAATAAAAACTACTAAATGCGTCTGCTCGTATATTTTCAATATACAACATTTAATATTGTTTTATTGAGAAATGTTAGGAAGGCCAAAAGCTGTCTGATGTTCAGTTCCCATAGCAACTGAGCTACTGTCTAGCAAAATCATAAAACTAAAACCCGGAATCATTTTAACTCGTAACTTCAACAATCCCATTGCAGTGTGCTCAGTGTAATCGTTAGTAACATTCCTTATTGTACAATTAGATATTACGAGATTGTACATGTCACATCCGCATGCAGGCTTTAAAAGGACCGGCGCTATAGACTGATAAATAAGCAACACAAAAAATCGGAAGATCACATAAATAAGAGGGCAATACAACCGCCTCTTCCGGACAGACTTGTCTCTTCAAGTGGGGAAAATACCAAACGGGAAGGATGCAGAAACAGGAATAAACAGTGCTTGTGTAAAAGGGGAGGAAACTGAATCAGATTCTAACAAATAAATATTTGTGAATGAGAAGTTACTACGAAGTAACGATTAGAAGGAATCTCGGGTACGCGATCTCTTTATAGTCTCAGAGAGTTCGATAGCCGAATGGTATGAGGCTTAAATCATGCGAAGAGGGATGTGGAAAGATTAAACGTAATTAGACTCGAAGAAGTGAACCGAAAAGAGAAATAAGACTTATATGATAAGGTTTTGGAGGTTGACGAACTCCGTTGCCGAGTAGTAGTTAGAACACCTGGTTTTAAGTGACCAACTGAAGCCCCAGTTACGAATCGCAGTAAGCGCTTGTATGATGTTTGTATGATGAACATTTGTGCCTTAAGTCATGATTGTTATCATCTATTAAAATATTTATGTATATATAATATATGTAAGTATATCTATCCGTTACCCTAGATCACGTAACCCAAGCGTTACAATGCTTACTTTGGGCAAGGCTAATCTAATGTGAGTGTAAGAAACATTAAAGATATTATCTTAAGGTATATCTGAAAATAGTTTTTGTGATAATACGGTAATGGACAAAAGACATTTTGACAGAAACTAAATATAAACTAGAAGCGTAATATTTATTCATTCAAGGAAAGCTGGTTGGTTATGTAAACGGCTCCTGATGTGAAAGTGTTAACGTGCTTTAGTAAGAGTTTAACATTATGACTTTTAAAACTACTCGTATGTAAGTATAATGGGAAAGCCGACATTAATGTTATATTATTTTATATATTTCACAAACTAACCGATTTTAATTTAAATATCAAGAATATTTTATTAAGTTTCTTCGGGTTTTTATATTTGTTATACGATGAATTGCTTCAATTCTAAGCTATGGCGGGATTTTCAAAAACATTGGAAAAATAACAATTATCTCATTGTTCAGTTAAGGAAAGAAAATTACCTGCGGGTTGACGATATACGTCTACGTATGTAGTAATCGTATATTAGCCGATACACCAATTATTACGAAGACAATCGTTACTTTGATATAAGCTCCATACCTAATCATAATTTAAACCAAGAGACATGCGCTGTTGGATATAAGTATGTTTGCAATATCTCCAACAGCGCTTATAAGCTTGCAATTTAACAGAATGCACATACCTTTGACCTACTAAAAATAAATTAATTAGAAGAAAGAGCAAGATATTAACATAATTGATAAATATATAAGTAGTACTGTTGACACACGAAAATATTTCGGTCAAGTTTGTCTTATTTTTAGTATTGTAACAAAGGCTTAATTAATGTTCATGTGTAATATTTTCATATAGTTGATAATATTTCCACGGTTAGCGGTATATAGCTGGCACAGAACCTATAGACTCTAATTAAAAAAAAGCTATTACTATACTTTATTCCATACAACAAACGTGGATAGAATGCAACATCTTAAATCCGCATTAATTAGACGATACAAAGTTGGGCAGCACATATAACGAGGTATTCGGAAATTCGGGTTGAGTCATTATTCTTACTCGAAATTGCTGTTAAATTGGTTCGTGGAGTAATTTAGACAAAGGAAGCTAACTTCCCATGGGATTGTAGCTAACTCAATAGAAATCTTGAGACCCTGCAAGTATAAGGAAGTCAACTACATTTATGCAGTAGAAAATTCTGTTATTCTAACGTAACCCATATCATATTGCGATCTACGCTTTTCACATATATGAATTATTTTCCTAATTTTAGATAAAAATCACTGAATTCGGATAAAATAATAGATATTAAAAGTCACTGTGCTCTTTTAAATGAAGTTAACAAAATACTTATTTCCGAGTTCATTTCAGAAAATGTAATGCTGCGTTAATTATTAGGGGTTTAGTTCAATCTAAACATTGGGTCGGACTAATGATCGAGACCTCCTTAGATGAAGGACTGAGCACGTCTGTTGTTGACACAGACGTGCTCAGTTTCTTAAACCGAGCACGTTTAGTGAAACTGTAAAGGATTGGGCAAATGAAGGAACGGGAGCAGAAACCCTACATTGATTATTGTGTATATACAATGAATTTGTTATTGGAACCTAAATTGATTGTTGTGTACAGAATAATGAGAACAGGAGTCATTATTTCCTCTGTATCTCCTACAGATACGCTCGATAGACTTGTATTGTTTTCTGTTCAAAGTTGAACTGGTTTATTGAAACAAAATTCCGCGACGCTAGGAATGACACAGAAATATTAAATGAGTGAATCAGCGTGCCGATTCGTTCTTCTCTATATGTTGCGTATTTGAATTTTTACTCATTTGTTAAGTCAATAGAATATTATTTACTCAACAAATGAGTCAAAATTAAAAATGAATATAGTTCACGATTACATATTGACATTCTATTCAATATTCTAACAAACTTATTTTTTTTTAAGGTAACAGAAAATGTATACTTTTTTGGTTACAAATATTATGTATACAAAAATAATTACTAATGTAGTGTAGAATGCATCCAAATATTATGACAAACAATCGTATAGTTTAACATTGTTCAATTATATTAGAATAAGAATAAGAATCGTTTATTTGTTTAGAATGTAGGTATTACAGTATATTGTTAACAAAAGGTTTGAGAGTCCTGGTACATTCTACCTTTCGGCATACAAAAATCAAATTGTAGGTAGGTACATTGTTCGAGAATTTTTAACAATGGGCTAATAATACATATTTATACAGCTAACGGAGCAAAAAACAGAAAAAAATATATAATAATAAAGTAAGTACAGCATTACATTACAATACATCATTCAAAAATTCAGTTATGGAGTAGTAGCATTTTTCTAACAATAAGTAAATTTAATGGTTTTTCCTTTAGATTTTTGGGTAATTTATTATATATCTTGGGTGTCATACCCATTACGCTTTTTTTAACAGTGTAGTGTTATAGTGTATACATCATGTTTTGATACTGAGTTCTCATAAAATTAGTCCTCTTTCGTGTTTCGTTTAACAATGGAAACAAGTGCGAGTTAGTTTTTACATAAATAATATTACAAGAATAATATGAAATATATCGATTTGGACGTGAAGTATTTATGGAAAGGTGGACTGTTACAGTGCGATTGCAACGTCGTCGTGTTCATGCTCTAAGTATATTGTATTTATAATTTATAACCAATCTGTGTAATGGAATAATTATGGTCATAAAACTGTGAACTGTCATCGCTATCAACATTGCATCTGAACTTATTCATAAAGCTTTCAAGTTAAAATCAAATTATAAATGGGTGATAACTACGACCAGGTATATATTTATAAAAAGCATTTTGCTCATTTGAATGCCAACTCCGTCAAGAGAATTATCGCTTGTTTAACCATATCTAATTGGGCATATACGTACATACAAGAATCAAACCGTACTAAACAAACGTCATATATATTTATGTATCTTTATGTAATACTTGAGACAACCAAATAGCAAAAGTAACGATTTAACTGAAACGCCGTAATTTAAATGTTCTTAAATAATTTAAATAATCCTTTAACAGCTCACCTACATACATGGGCCGTAGACAAAATTGGATCAAAGAAAGATAACAATTTTTTTTCTCCCTTTCAGCTAGGTATACTAAGATTACAAAAATGTGAATTTTGTGAATGTCAATGCTCAATTTGGTTTGGGATCGGTGAAGTTAGAAGAACAGTATACCGATGGGGAGTCTTCATTACCTCTTATACGAGTGTTTTCTACCTAAATGTGTTAATTAGTATATATGAAGATGATCATGAATAATGTAATTTAATTGGCAATTAACAAATAAAACATTGTACGAGTACACAATAAAAAAAACTTTTTATGATACTTATATGTGTTACGTACGGGGATAGATACAAAGTAAAAAAAAATACTCAACACCAGTTCGGAAAATGGGAGAGCCTTCTAGAGAAATACAGTCAAAAACTCTAGTTTCTTTCTATTCTTTTTATTTCCACCTTTCAAAATTATAAAATAATGCAAATATATCGGATATGATCAGCCTGTTGCTATCAAATTTTAATGACACTGACAGTGCAGTTATATGCTTCGTCATATCAATATAACTATAATTTTCAGTCATTATCTGTTAGTATTAAACTAAATGTGGTAGTAATAGTTATATAACCAGCCTAAAGAGCTACTCCAATGATAGCCTGACTACCTGACTACACTTGGAAACTATCCCATTGGAAGTATCAGGAACTCGGATTAGGAAGGCCCAGCGGTCTAGATATCGCCAAATATTTGCCTGTGTAATCAGCTGGGCCTTCGCCTAAGGGTTTCGTCAAGGTTCCTTTATTATATACGTACTTACCTAATGCCTATCTGTGATTCTTAGCATTATCATGTCTGTAGCCATGAATTGAGCTCCAATCTAAACTTGATTTCTTTACTGTAAGTATACTGTACATAACAATTATTAAACTTCGCCTTTACTTTAAATTACAAGTGTTTTGAAATCGAAACACATAGCTGTATCATTTGTATTATTAATCGCGTGCCTAATTAAAGATTCATAATGACTTTAGACTGTTACGTATTCCAGCGCTGCTATCACGGAAATTATTTTTGGATTAAAACACACGTTACGAAACTGCAAATGTCTCTCGAGTTCAATTTAACCCTAATGTATAATTCCATATCAAGAATGTTTGTAAGTCACTTCGCACCAATTAGATGCTATGCGCTAAATAGAACGCAGTGGACACGCGGGAATTTGTCCTATGATTATATATCAAAGCAGTCTAAATACTACACAATTTTCAGATCAATCATATAAGATTCTAGAATTTTAAGAATCGGGTTCAAGTTCGCTTTCGTCTTTCTTCTCGTCCTGCAGATATGGTAAGTTTAATGACATTTGCTTTCATGTCGTTAGAATTAAATATATGAGAATAGTTATGCATTTTGGAATCATTTTCATACGCCGTTAGTAATCGAAAAGATTTCGATAACGAATCGATCGCGTATGATACTTTGTCTAGGGTTCTTTATTATGTAATTTCCGATAGCAAACTCCAACCTGTCATTTTCATATTATACTTTACATTTATTGCTTCTCAATATATGCTACTGATATACATTTTCTCACGAAACCAACAATAGATGTATAAAAGTATTTAAAATGACAAATTGGATATAGCACTCGACGTTTTCTAATGGGAACAGGTCAGATGAACTAAAATAAGTTATCTGTAATAAAATAAAATAAGTTATAATGACAGATTATTTTAATGAGAAATCTCATATTTACGGCACATTGGATGATTTTTTAAAGTGGTACCGATTTTTTTACGGATTAGGTAATACTATGCAGCTTTGAAGCCATGCCTTTAACGATTGTGAAGGCATGAATAGTAATCGATGTTTTATGTGCGATTGTACGTTGCGAGAGAAGACTCGAGGAAGGCTAGTTTATTTAAGGCAAACATCGAAGGGTTTATAGTATTAAACCCATAGGAAAATCTCATAAATACGTATAAAAGCCATTGTTGACCTTCAATATATTATACAAAACATACTGGTATTTTACGAATATGTTTCCCATAATATGAAGTGTACTTTAGATTAGGAAGACTCCGATTTATATATTATGCCCCCAATTTTAATATTATGGTCATAATAATAACATAGGATACAAGTTATATACACAGTAATAAAATACCACGCTGATACATTTGCACTATGAAAACCGCCGTTATTATATACAAGCGACATTAGAGTTATCTCAAGTTCAACGTGTAATCTTTGTCGCTGTGTATACATACTAATTAATTAGGTATTTATTTCACTATGAAATTGGAATTTGAGTTGACATCAGAAATTCATTCCTGGTGTCGTCAGGGCTTAAAAAACTCTTGACTAAAAAAATGTTAATAAATAGTGTTTTAGTATCTTCACGTGGGTTAGTTAAGCTTTTTTCGAGTACGGAAAGATCTTAGTGAAATAGGGGCTTGGTTAAATCAGATCAGAATCAAGTCAAACTCAATATGCAAGATTCAATTCAGATCATGACAACATGTAAAGGCTAACATTATTATTGTTATTCTATGAAATAAATCAAAAGTTTAGGATAAAAAATATTAAATATTTATAGAAATGGAAGAGATCACCATAACAAATTTTAAATAAGCAAAATCGTTTGAAAATTACTAACTCAAAAACAGACTTTTAAATTAACGTATAACAGTTATTTTGCCTTCAGTATATATATAATTCATTTATTAATTATTTAGACATATATAACAGTCTTAATTAATAAATTAATGAAAGGTGGTTCAATTATACAGTGACAAAAGAGGCGCTTTAATTAAGAAGCAAATGTGATAATCAATGATAAGAAATGATTCCATGTTTAGTAGAAGCTTTAGTTTATTAAAAAATGTACGTTAATAATTTTCGTAACCATGATTGGCGACAGAACAAAAAATCATTTCTTGTTTCTTATCTGTTTACGTTCTTATTGTTGCAGCAAAATCAATCTCATATTTGAAACTCGCTTCACGTTGTTTTGTTTATTACTTCTGTCAACCAAGCTATTTAATAATGAATACGCAGTCGCAGCACAACCGTCTCGCGGAAATCTACGCAATGATTACAGAAAGAGGGTATCCATTATTTTAACCAACAGACCTTTCTGTTGTGTTGTAGAACATCGCAGCCTGCCTCTTCATATCATCAGCGACGGAATTGTCTTCGTTCATTTTGCACTGCACAAATTCCACCGCGGGGTCACTGTTCGGTGAGTTAGTCTTAAACTGGATTTTAACGAATCGGATATATTTTAACGGTCGGTTTCGCGGTGTAGACTAGTTCTAGTATTAGCGGCCGGCAAGTCTCACGACGCCCGCGCCTCGCACTGCTGAGCCGGTTGTTGTTCGCCGCGATCACCCAACCCCCCACTTATTAATACAATCGACTGTATCCATTAGCTCACGGTTTTACGATGATCGGCGCAGCCTTTATGCTTTTCATAATAACCTAGACTTCACTTAGTGTTATTGGACTTACGATTAATTTCTTTGATAGCTCATCAATGGAGTAGTACACAATCGATAACCGAACGGTCTAGAAGTTTTTTACATACTTACCAACGTCAAGAGACCGTTTAACCTTCATTTCAGCTGATAGTAATAAATAAATAAGTCATAGCCGGCTTAACCATTAAGGTGTATGGCTTAAAAAAGAGAAAAAAAAATGAGTCGAAAATGGAAGCAGGTACGAGCTGGAGTTCCTAAGCACAGAAGTCAAGGTCAGTCGTTGGACTTGGTCAAGACATTATCTTCGTTTCCTTATAAACCTGTTCAGAATTCGTATCATAGTAACCCATGTTATTATTCTGCATATTGTTCACCTAAGCCTATACCGTCAATTTCCTTCAAGTAATAATAGCAAAATAGTTAACCAGATCAATCTAAACTTCTTAAACACTTTTTCTGTTTCATTCAAATTTTTTGTAGGAATAAGTCAAGGTATGTCCTTTCTTGGTAAGCCTCTTAAGAAAATCTAGAACTCTCTAACGGGTAGAGGTCTGATCCCATCAGTAACATCCTTGACAATGAGAATCCTACTCTTAGAATATATAAACAACCTGTAGTGTGTGCTCTACGAAGTATGAACAATTAGCACATGTATGAACAATGCCATGCGTTTAAGCGGTTTTTTTTTTTTCGATGATGCGTATCCATATTGTGCGATATTAAAAATTGCACCACTTTGCATGTAAATATAGATTATTAGTGAATGAAACAGATTATACAGTAAGTACGAAAAAGACAGAAGAAACGCGGTGCTTTTGTGCTGCGGCGATTTGTATCGAAAAGTGCGACGCACTTTTTTCTGTATAACCCAAAAAGATTTATTAAAATTGATTAATATTTGTCTAAATGAGAGTGTTTTATTTGACACCATATTTTTTTCCTTTAGAGTAATTAAAATATGCATAGCATTGTCCAATAGATTTTTACAAAAATTGCTTAGCAATTAAACGGTTAAACATCAAAGACGGGTGTGGCAGCTCTTTACTGTTAATAATAATTACTAATAAAATATGATAACGACTTATTCAACTATTGTCAGATGAAATCGAAAGACATTTAAAATCGCAGTTTACAAAGATCACATACGGATGCAAGTTTAATCGAACTTACAATCTGTTCCAAACGAGTATTTAATTACTCGTAAATAGTCGATTGGAACAGATAGGATCGGTGGCCGAATGGTTTAGACATCAAAACCTCGTATGTTGAAGATACAGTTTCGACTCGCACCCGTAACGCCCATTTCATTTATTACTTTTTAGAAGATACTTGTTTTGGTTATAACAACAATTTAAATAATTATTTTCTGTTCATAATCAGTATAATAAAACAACATAACCCCCAGAGTAACAAATTAATTAACGTTACCCCTGAAGTATTCATGTATATTAAATTACAAATAATTAGTTAAATAAACATAATTACTAGTTACAAGCATTTGAGACTCAAGTCGTGCTATATTAACCACTACAAATATTTCATTAATAATATGACTACACCTTGTTTAAGTTCAAGTTATTCATAATGAAATGCCAAGAATATTATTAGTTCGCTAGTATTATTATATAATGGAAACGTATTATTATATAATGGAAACGGTTTCTTATCAGTAAACTTGCAAGTGAGTAGATACTTCTTGTAATTTACCTAACGAGATAACGAGAAACAACACTTCCGTTCTATGAAAACTATTGTATATGCCTAGATGGTATATATCGTATACAAAATAGTATGAACATTATTAAATTACATATTTAAACCATTAGAGACAAAGTGTTAGAAAGCATCGTTAGCATGGGCACTAATTCACGATACACGGCTTTGATTTGATTGTATTTTGACAATTCAGCGTGATATACGGCTTCATCATATCGCGTTTTTTAGTGTTCATGCTAGCCTGGCAGACTACATGTTGTCCTTGATATAGCTCTTATGTAGCGCCTAACAACAACGGCATTCACATCGCAAACGTAAAGCTGATCTGATCACACAAAATTTATTTACATTATAAATAAAAAAATACCAATGATTGCACATGCTTGGCAAACAACTTCAACAACAAAAAATGTCTTTGTATGTAAAAAATATTTAACGAATTTATTTTTAAATAGAAAAAATACAATAACCATTACTAATTAACCTAGTGATACTATTCTATGTATGAACATTAATTGATATAAATAAACAATAAAGAAACATTTTCTAAAACTACATTGGCTAGCAAGGAATTTGCAGCGTAAGAGATGTTCATATCGCTGTTATATTTCATTCCTTCGCCATGAGATTAAAGACTATTTCAGCATAATTAAGGAGAAACATGCTACAATATTTTTCAGTCTTCGATTTCCTGTTGTCGGATAGTGAATAAATATGTTCTTCAGATGCTTCGATTCTTATAAGATTCCAGCACTGCTAAATGAGATATAGCTCCAATTTACTTAGAATATACACAGACAGGTATAAAACCAGGTATGAAATTAGAGACAGTGTCTTCTCAAATAACCTAAATATTAGGATATCATGAACTAAACATAATCTTCCAAGACCTAAAAAATATAAAAGCAACAGGTGATTGAAGTTAAAGATGTCAGTAATCAGAATATAAAGGTCATCTCTGACAGCCCTGTCAAAGGTACCTTCATCTATCCTACAATCCTTCCAGAACAAATATCTGTTTATGAACTCTGTCTGATACATTAGAATATCATAATACACTCCAATCCATAAGCGATAACAAACAGAAAGCATGTAACTTATAATCTTCTTATATATAAAAATGAATCGCAAAATGTGTTGGTAAGCTCATAACTCAACAACGCCTGGACCAATTTGGCCAATTCTTTTTTGTTAATGTTCGTTGAAGTTTAAGGAGGTTTTTTACAATGAGGAAAATCAAATAATTATCGGAAATACCCTAAAAACAGCCCTTTTATTTTCCCATGCAAACGTTTTCTAACTACAACGTACAGTCGAATTGAGCTTTATTGTTATTGTATAAAGTTCATTTTGCAAGCACTCACTGTTGTCTAAGCAATGAAGGTGTGTTCCTAACATCAAAGAGTCAATTTGCGCTTTATTAACGCTAATAGTTAAAGTTCAATCATATCTATCAAAACAGTGTGCGTGCGTGCGTTGGAGCACAGAATACATCGTTGGAGGATTTAATGTCACGTTCCAAAATTGAATAGCCACAAAATGTAATAGGTCATTTAGACTTTTTTTGCGATTTGGTTGGCTATGCGACATTATCTATAAAATAATTAGGAACCAAAAACTGCCACTGTACAAATCTTTTTGACAGGACGAAGTCTGTCGGGTCCGCTAGTATATAATATAATCGGACACTTCCCTAAAAAACACCTATGTAGCCACGTTTTCTGCATTCTTCGTCATTGATTAGTCAATTAATGCGTGAAATTTGTCCGATGCCCAGCATCTCTATTTGAAACCTGGACTAGCTTCAGAGGCTGTGGGTGTTCTGAGAGGACCAGGATCAGATGCACAATGGCCCAATTATGATGCTAAGTACAGTAAAAAGACCAGTCCAGAAACTAACTATCTATCTATGGAATGCTGTAGTTAAATTCCTTATACTAACATAGTGGTGATTCAATTATTTTTTATGCTATCCAGTTCTTCAAGATTTATAGTGTTTAGTATAAAGAGACCTTATTCCATTAATTTTTAACATATGGAATCTTCATTGATTTCTAGGGTTGACTTTGGATTTCATAATTTTCATTGGTAATGATAAGCTCTAGGATACATTTGTAAAGAATTGTAACTAAAAAATCACATCTTCGCTTCTACAGCTGAAATATATGCTGGGTTGATTAGAAAGTTATATGACATAATTATAATAATTAAACTTGTCCAAAAATGTTTGGATCATAAGCTTAATAAGTTTAACTTGCAATTTTGATTTGAGATCATATAAGATTTTAAATACAGTCCACTTCTTTTCACAGAGAAAACAGCAATAATAATTATACTTTTAGGCATTCTACCTCATGTACATGAACAACTTCACTTGTTGGTTGTGATACAAGGATAAAGATTAGTAGTTGCTTTTTGGAAACAATAGAAAACCTATAAAATTTATGTTATTATAATATCTAAGAGCTAGCACAGTTACAAATATTTTTTACTGGCTGGTGCTTATGACTTCATCTGTGCAGGATTAGTATTTCAAGTAGCTTAAATAACTGTGCTGTATATGTTTATAAATAGTAGTGTATGTGTTATTCTGATGTATAAGCTATATTATTGTAAAGTTTCATTAAAATCTATGCAGTAGTTTTTATGTGAAAGAATAACAAACAACGATCCTAACAAACTTTCGCAATTATATTATTAGTATAGGTTTCCATAGATTTATCTGTAAGTATCAAAAACAGAAAATATGAAACCCATACTGCACTGATTAATATTACTGAACATTCAATCATAATGTATAACCAACCAACAAGCTTGATCCTGGCGATTGGTAAACTTAACCAAAAATGTCACAATGATGATAACACAAGGAGGTTGACAATAAACAAATCTTATTGGTATACAATTTGATGTGGATTCTTTTAAAGTGGAACTGAACCATATGTCAACAGGCTAGGTAGTAAATTACATTATTCAAATCAATAACAATTTGCCAGCATTTTAATTAAATACAAAAAAAAACATTTCATAACAAGCTAGGTATCATCTATATCGATTCAATAGTATTATGAGAGTGATAAGATATTGCTTTTAAATATTTTTTTAGCTTGTTTGATTTGTTGATAGAGCAAAGCACTGTAGTAAAGTGATGCTGGTTCTCTTATACTAATGTGTTGTCCCATGGGAAATCTGCTTGGTAAATTGTAGTATTTGAGGGCAGGTAAGGTTACTAAAGTATAATGAAAAAAAATAAATTTTAAGAGTATTATTTTTTATGAGAGTATTTTTTGGAACAATATTTAAAGCTATGACAAGATATGACATAAATAGTTTAATTTACACTTGTTAAAAAATTCTTATTAAATTATCTTCTTACAATATAAAATAAATATTATAAGGTTTATCATTATTAATTTATATATATAATAAACAATCTTACCCAGCACCGAGCAGAGGACTGTATGCACAATCGTAACCTCGTCTATTCATTGTTTATTTCTGATTTGATACACTTTCATGATACACATTCACATTCACAACTTCACATAGAAATATAAATTAATAACACATTGATCACAATCTAACTAATAAACAAAAATTGAAACAATTTTTTACATTCCCATTTGACATTTCTATGTTGCCAATTTTCGTCCATAGGGACAGGCGAAGGTACTAAGCTATACTGCCAAATCTTATATTGACATTTCTATGACAGGCATTGACTTTGACAGTGTTTGTTTCTTGTTTATTTTGGTTAATACATATATTCTTATTTTAGAAAGACAAAGGAACTTATTTCAAATAGCTATTTCGTCCATTATAATATTGTTTCTTGATATTGATATTATGATGTGGGTGTTGTATGTTTGAATTCTAGGTGCACTACATGACAAGAAATATATCTCAATTTCAAACTCAATTTCCCCCCTGTTGCTGAGGACTCACGTCTGTTTATTGAATTTTACTATTAAAATCGAGAAGGGAATGCTTAGACGGTTTAGCCACGTAAAAAGGATAGACGAAGATGTCTGCAGAAAGAAATTTGTAAGACAAATATAAATGGGCTACTTGGTAGAGGATGACTTAGACGAACATACTTGGATTAAATAAGCGCTATACGGAAAGGAGGTCAGCAAAATTATCCGCAATTGTAGAGCGTACGAAAGTATTGATGAAAGTCTAGGAAATTGGGGAAGAATATTTGAATCGTAACAAGTGGAAAACTGTGAGTTCTACCTACTTCCGTGGAAAAGACGCTGGAGTATATATAATAATAATATAATAATAATAACATTATTTCAAATAGATGTACAATTCGTGGTTTAACGAAAAAACCCCACACTAGGCTATGCCTGTCCTGTGGGTGCTTTCACAATTTTGTTGAAAGGGCACTGGAATGCGGTACCTACGGGCGCAAAGAATACAAAAGGAAAATAAATATATAAAAAAAACCATAGCGCTATAACAAACGAAAGAAAAAATAATAATAAATTAAAAAGGAAAACTAAACAATTAAATAAATATTAAAAAAATAATTATTAAATAAAAAAATCCAACTACAAAAACACACAAAGACCGGTTATTCAAAGCGCACCAACACGCGCTCTGATTGCTCATATGTCCAAGAAAGAAGCTCTGCCTTTAATTTCAATCTTGCCTGGCGAAGAGTAAGTGCCTAATATTGAACAATTGGTTGAGCCTATTATAAATATAAGGCTTCTTGAAAGAGGTGGCTCGTCTGGCAAAGGAACCGTTGGTTGAGGGTACAGGGAGTCGGAAAGTATGCTTATTCCGTAGGGTCTGGTTCGTAGATGATGATAGTACGTCTATGTGAGCCTGCAGACAGTTCTTCAGAAGATATAATCTTCTGGCACTCAGAACTTGTGATTCCCGAAATAACTCAGTGGTGGGAAAACGCAGGAGTTTTTTCAGCATCGTTTTTAGTACGGCACGTTGAGCACGTTCCAGGATCAACAAGTGACTCGCAGCAGCACTGCCCCAGACTGAAAGACAGTACATTAAAGCTGTTTCACTGAGAGCAATATAGATCGTCTTCAGTAGCTTCCACGGTGCCACGTCGCGCAACTGTTTCATTACATGAATGAACTTTCTAACTCTGCGAGAGAGTGTTGTAATCTGATCTTTGAAAGATAACTTTTCATCTATTTTCACTCCCAGATATATAGTGCTGGAAACCCTTTCTAGTCCCACACAATCGCATGAGACCGTCGAAAAGGAGCCATCAGATGAACATCACTCATGTTCTTATAACGATTTCGGAGTTGGATGGCGGACCAGAGGCAGAAGTTTTGTGAAAGCATATGTAATTACTTTTTATATGTATCAGGCGACACGAATTTCACCGCGCTAACTAATAAAAAAAATATGAGCAATGTATGACAATCAACGAATGTTTCATAAAGAAATGTTTGAGTATAGTAATATGCAACCAGGGCTCAAAAAAGAAAATGGGTTCCGCAGGATTATGGAGTGTGTACTTAATGCTAGTACTATATCGCCACGCAACTATCAGAACAGTGCAAGCCGTGGATCAGTTTATTCTTGATTGGCTTCTTGATTGAACTTTATAAGAAGGTATTAACTTGGCATCTACTACGCCATTATATCAACGAAGACAGACGGTCCAAGAAGGCTCATTTCTATCTGGAAGCTGAGGCCGGGAGACGCCTGTGGATTTATCGGGACTCCAACAACTGAAGCAAATTGCTTAATCAGTAACGTTATTTTAGTGCAGTATTCCAATCGTGGGATAGCGCGAGTATAACAAACTTACCTATTTTAAAAATGTTAATATAATTCGCGTTTTTTACTTTCCAATAGGGCCTCTAATTCTTGTGTGACCAAAGGCCCCAGCTTAGTTTAAGACGGTGGTGGCCATAAGGGTCCTACGTCTTGTATGGAAACTACAGTGTGCAGTTCAGGAATTGTAAAATGGGAATTCATGTACTTTTATTCAATACTAGCTTTCTGCCCGCGGCTTCGCCCGCGTGGATTTCGGGATTGGGTGTATAGAGGGTTAAGGGTCATAGCTTTTGCCCACGGCTACATATACGCGGAAGTCGGTTTATGGTGCGAAGATTTTATCGCGCTTCCCGTGGGACTATCCGTTTTTCCGAGATAAAAAATGCCGCAAAACTCCTCAAGAATCACTCTATCTATTGATGAAAACCGCATAAAAATCTGTGCAGTAGTTTTTGAGCGAAGCCTTTATTGCGCATCCCGTGGGATCTGTCGATTTTTCCGGGATAAAAAGTAGCCTATGTTACTCGGGGAGAATGTAGCTTTCCAAAGGTGAAAGAATTTTTGAAATCGGTCCAGTAGTTTAAGCGTGAAGAGGTAACAAACAAACAAACAAACAAACAAATAAACAAACAAACAAACAAACACACTTTCGCATTTATAATATTAGTTGGGATAAAATAAGTATCTTGGATAAAAGTCGCAAAATCACCAGATATAAGGTGAAATGGGCCGGCCTTAGTATTGCTTCCGGCAATTATATGTTATCAGTTGGTTATTGTGCATGTGTCTACTTTCCACAAAAACAACAGAAAACAAAATAATCTTCGTCGTTATTTGCCATTAAAAGAACTACTGCCAAATTAGTTTCAAATATTTTGAGAGCGTTTTCCTTCGGCACTGCATTCTACAAACCTCTACAAACGAGAGCTCTGTATCAGTAGGATTATTATGTAGATGCCATTGCAAAAAAAGAAATTCTAATCAAATATTTGATTCAATAGAACATAAACCACAAGTACGTGGTGCTATGATTGTTCTTTTATTAAAAAAAAAAGGATTTTATTCTATACTAGCTTTCTGCCCGCGGCTTCGCCCGCGTGGATTTCGGGATTGGGTGTATAGAGGGTTAAGGGTCATAGCTTTTGCCCACGGCTATATATACGCGGAAGTCGGTTTATGGTGCGAAGATTTTATCGCGCTTCCCGTGGGACTATCCGTTTTTCCGAGATAAAAAATGCCGCAAAACTCCTCAAGAATCACTCTATCTATTGATGAAAACCGCATAAAAATCTGTGCAGTAGTTTTTGAGCGAAGCCTTTATTGCGCATCCCGTGGGATCTGTCGATTTTTCCGGGATAAAAAGTAGCCTATGTTACTCGGGGAGAATGTAGCTTTCCAAAGGTGAAAGAATTTTTGAAATCGGTCCAGTAGTTTAAGCGTGAAGACGTAACAAACAAACAAACAAACAAACAAACAAACAAACACACTTTCGCATTTATAATATTAGTTGGGATTAAGTCAAACATTTCTAAAGTTAAAATGTATTTGATATGACTAAAGTACACAGCGGTGGTTCTAGTGTTTCTGGTGTAATACTAAAAAGGCGGGAAAAAAAATATAAGGTGAGGTGGTCTCTAGTTCGTCAGTCAATCAAAGTCGGCAGAGGATACGAACCAACTAACGCAGGACCTTTAAGACCTGCAAGCGGCGGCGTCTGAGCCGTCGCATCCCTTGTCACCCCCTATTCGGCAGCCTTCTGCTTAGTCACGTGTAGGTTCCTATCAATATAGGTCGAAGCCACTTTGGTATACCGTGCCTCTTCTAGCGCATATGTCCTCTTAATAGGGCAGCGCTAACCGTGCCTCTCCTGAGGTGCGGCTCTCTGTCACGTCCAGGGCCATAGAGTCACTAGGACCAACGGCTTAGGTTGAGTTTAGTCCGTAGATCTGCCGGGTCGAGCCGCCTCGATTCGTCAGGAGTCTGACATAATCAGCGTAGCACTTGTCGCTGCGGTGGTATCCATGAGGATTCTCAGCCTCCTCTCCTGAGGAAATAAAAATACATAGTTCGTAAGTAAGAGTTGAATCATATCGGACGTCAAGACGTCAAATTATAGCATATCTCTCGTTATAAGGAACTGTTATCTGCAATAAGGAACAGTAGTTTCATTTCACTGGAGTAATATAAAAGGAATATCATTATTTTATGGATTGTGGTAGAATTATCGTAAGAAGTAATTATGGTTGATCAAGTTCTGTTCGAAAGCTTCGGAATTCGCTTATAAAAAAAAAAGGAATTTTTAATAGAATTCCCTAATAATGAACGGGTCACATCCATCGTTTCAATTAAGTTGTAATATTCATCTTCCTTGAATTGTGATATTTTGTGCTTTGCGCAGTTGGGTACATGTTGCGTCGTTAATTTATTTGCGACTCATAAGAGAATTCCAGCCGAAGCGCCTGAAAAATATATTTAGGCAATAAAATGCGGAAATGTGGAATGGCGTACTAAATTCTTAACAAACGTCTGTTTACTTTGATGTATTTCAATTAATTCGCTAATATCACTAAGTTCATTGTTAGGTTTAATGGAGCGAATTTAGTGATCAAACTCATTTTCATGTGATATTATGCGCCGTTCTGAGGTCATGTGTCGGTGCTAGTGGTTCGGATGCTCAAGATCGCCGTGTAGTGGACGGTGAGAATCTAGCCGGTACGTGACAGTACCGGGTATAATGTTTGACGGGGAAAGTTGAAGAAAACAAGCAAGTAACACTGAACATCTATTGGGTTGTCATTTTATAATATCTGTAACGTTATAGTTATACCGCATGCAATACCATTACCATTTCTAATATAACATATTACCTGACAAATATTTACGCAACTGCCTTCCATAATAGATATATTATGAATGTAGTGATTTAAACAAAATTGAAATAAAATATCAGAAAGTGATACAAACATACACATTTATATTTTTTAGTTAAGCATTTTATTTTTTAATAAATAAAGTATACAATATTTGGCTTTACGATTTATATAAATATAACAGTCAAGGGCAAATAATTTCTTACAAATTCCGTTCGTGCACTCTCACTTACATTCTGTCGTTAGGTGCGGGATAAACGAAACAATATCGCTGGGATAAGTGTGCTCCTCTGGGGACTACAGTTTTATAATATTTGTGTCTGTGGAAAATAAAGAGTGTCTCTAGATTGTACCTTATTTGACAGTATATTTTATTCATGAAATTATTATACATGCTTCAAAAAAGTTCGATACAAATAACAAATGCATCAAAAGAGAAATAAATTTAAAACATTAATAACAAAACTATTTCTTTTTTAAATTACTATTTAAATTTAAGCGCAAATATAAAATAATTATTTTTGTATTACTTATTAATCGAAAAGTGCAAGTTTTGGTTATAATTGGAATTAGGTTATTACCTATTACTATGTGATAACAAGTTTTCTTCCTTACGAAAGTATATTATTAGTGAGTTTAATATTGTGTATGTGACGTAGTTTGAAAGAGTTTGCTCCCTTGGTTATTAAATAAGTTATGGAATAAGCGAATTTTTTATAAAATCTCCATACAAAACGGTAATTTTATACTTTACTTTAATACGTATATACTTAATATGTACTTATTATGACATAAAATTTAGAACTTAATGCACAACTAAACCATGGAGCTGTTATGATATAATGTTTTATGAAATGAGGTATTTAATAGCAGTTCGTTTGTGATAAATTTTATCCAAAACACCCACGACAATTAAAGACTCTACTTTGTATCGACTTTTATTTGAAAATAACCTTTTCTGTAACCGTTGTACCGAGAGAAAAGTATTTAAAATACCTTTTTTTTTACCAGGTATAATTACAATTGAGTGTTATAAATAACAAACACCTTTTCTACTTACATTTTGTAAAATCACAGCGACTAGAATAAGTATGATTGTCTAATAAAATAATTAAGCAGTAATAAAAAGAATATGAAAAAGTTGCAATTTTTCGTTAAACAATTTTATCATTAAATTAAAAAAAAACAATTTCTTTTTTATTAATAAATAAATATTTCTTACACTTACACAAATTAGCCTAGCCCTAATAGTAATATTTATATATCTACTAGCACTGTAACGCTAGTAGATATATAAATATTTTTATCTACTATCATGCTATTAATCCTCTATAAAAGAACCTATAACAATTAGCTTATTGCCAACATTAAAACATCCAATGATATTATGATCATTATATCATCCAAACGCGTGATATTATGAATTTCAAAACAAGATCATTCTCATGCAATGACATTTTGCAATGAAAGTAAAATCATTTCAGCTTATTATATCACATATCCAAATGCATTTCAATTTATTAGTCAGAAATGTACACTTTGCATATCAATCACTTAGAATTTCTAATAAATTAGGGTCGTGTTTTCTCAGCCTAGATTCGACAAACAAGTGGTATGTTTCTTGAGAACTCATTGAGATTTATGGTTCTACAATTACAGAAATCGGTCGCCCTTCTTAAGACTTACCTCAATGAAATAACTGTTGAAAGGTCACGGGGTATTTAAATAAAATTAACCTTTCAAATTGTGTAAACTATTTTGTTTAATTTGATAAAAAAAAATCTATGACATTGTATTTCACGCCGACCCACCGCCTACAACTTTACAAGGCACAGGTCAAATCAAATCAAATCAAATCAAATTTTATTGCCTCCATAGGTTACATAGTTGGATAGTAAAAGTAAGTTAGCGGTACATCTATGGACCCTGTAGGGCACTGCAAAAATGTAGACAAGAGGAAAGTGGGTTATATTATTAACAGTAGTAATTTTGTAAAAATGTCATTAATATTACGTTATTATGACTATTCAAGTATAGCTTTCATTTTAGTAAATCGTGTAATGTTTATTTTCTAATTATCATTATTATAATATAAATTAAATTATTATTGTTTTTTTTTTATTATTATTATTATATAATTGTATATTAATAAATTAAATTATTGTCAAATTATATATTCAATAAATTTTAATTAATGTAATAAATTTTGATTAAAATAAGTTTTAATATTGAAATTAATAAGTTTTGATATTGAAATTAATTTGTACTTACATTTTAATGTATTTTTATTCTACCACTTTTATGATCCCTACTTTGAGGTAGATTCCCTTTTTTATACTTATCGCTCTGTTAAATATTCATTTACAGAATAATAACATTTTTCAATTAATAAATCTTTTAGTTTTTTGGTGAAGATGTTGTAATTGCTTTCATTTCTAATTAATGCCGGTAATTTGTTATATAGTCTGACTGACATGGGAAATGTGCTCGACGAGTGTGTTTTTAGTCGAATATTGGGAATGCAAAGTTTATCTTTATGGCGCAGGGAGTGTCCGCGTGGCCGTCACCACGCTTGATATACAAATCCGAGTATTTTTTTGCAAATTTACAGATCTCTAGTATGTAAATACATGGTAATGTAAGAATATTATATTTTTTGAACGATGGCCTGCAGCTATCCGTCTGATCAATATTGAATAAGATACGAATTAGTCTCTTTTGCATAATAAACACCGCCCGCATATCAGTACTATTTCCCCATAAGATGACTCCATAGCTAAGCCATGCGTAGGCGTACTGTTATACACGATCCCTGTATAGGATATTGCACCCTGATGCCGACTCAGCACTACGAAGCTCTCAGTCGCATTGCATCCGTGAGTCAGTTGCATCCCAAATCCCAACAAGACCGGTCAGGCTGCCAAAGGGTCAAATTAGTAATATTCTTAATTATTTCAATTTGTGTAATCTATGAATTTTAATTCGTGTAATAAAACATTTCTTTTTTAAAACTTGTTTTTGAGAACCCCGTACAACAATTGGTGGCAGCGTAAAGGGATCTCAAAGATCCTCGGTTCGTCTCCTGAATTCTAAAAGTGAAAAAAAAAATAATAAGAGACAGTCCAGTCGTGATCAAGTGAACCAGTGACGTCATAATACGTGAATAAGTGTGT
The DNA here is from genome assembly GCA_036419045.1 of Scirpophaga incertulas. Taxonomy (NCBI): domain Eukaryota; kingdom Metazoa; phylum Arthropoda; class Insecta; order Lepidoptera; family Crambidae; genus Scirpophaga; species Scirpophaga incertulas. Next base: position 7,505,752 of record CM071639.1, on the reverse strand, counting down.
ATCCTGAAAGAAAATCTGCATCCTGAAAGAAAACCTCTGTATCCTGAAAGAAAATCTGCATCCTGAAAGGAAATCTCTATATCCTGAAAGAAAATCTGCATCCTGAAAGAAATCTCTATATCCTGAAAGAAAATATCTATATCCTGAAAGAAAATATCTGCATCCTGAAAGAAAATCTCTGCATCCTGAAAGAAAATCTCTGCATCCTGCTAGAGCCTGTCGAAACAAGGCAATAATTGCTCAAGCCCGCCAAACGTAGGCGCATCCTGCTCAAGCCTGCTGAATCTAGGCACACCTGCTGAAGCCCGTCAAACTTAGGCGCATCTTGCTGAAGCCGCTGAAGCAACAGATACCTGAAAGAAAAAACGACCCACGAAAACAACGCAACTCATATAAGCAGCACACCGGACCGGCACTTGAAGAAATATCAATCCTACCTGTATAAATATAAACATCTCATCTCTAGACAAAACATCCTCGCTCGACGATGTTTCTTATCGCGTCGTACTACGCCGTCAGCATCCTAAACCTGTGAGTCTTTGGTCATACACTATTGTAATATTCTTATATTAGCCAAGCGTGAACAGTTCCTGACGTCATATTGTTAATATATAATTATTTTAAGTTAAGAACTTTTGTGACGTAATACTGTTTTAATTTTTATTATTGTTTTATTAGTTCATTTACAATATATCTTTTATTTTTCTTTTTACTGCAATTCAATTATTTAGCTATATACAAAATGTCGAAACCAAAAGAAGAATCTTCCTCAACTCTAACCGTAGACTTAAATGTCCTTATTAAATTTATTGGGAAATTCGATGGTGACAGAGAAAGATTAAACCCATTTTTAACAAACTGTCGAAATGCAATCGAGTTAGCGAACCACGCACAGCGCGACATTATTTTCAAATATATTCTTAGCCGATTAGAAGGCAGAGCGGAATCCGCCTGCTCCATAAAAGAATTCGACGATTGGCCTATGTTAGAAGAATTTTTAAAAACACATTTTGGCGAAAAGAAGCACTACACACATTTACTCTCCGATTTGCAGGAATGTAAACAAGGCCCTACAGAAACAGTAAACCAATTCTCTTTAAGAGTAGAAACTTGCTTAGCAAAACTATTAACAGAAATTAATATATCAATTCCGACCAAAAAGAAAGCCGAATTAAGTGGCCGTGTCGCTGCTATGGAGGACCTTGCCTTACACACCTTCACATTAGGTTTAAATAATAAATTATCTACTATTATTAGGTGCAGAAACCCAGAATCTTTAAACGAAGCCATTAACTTCGCAGTAGCTGAAGAGAAAATCTTAAATAATATGAAAAATCAATTTCAGCCTTCCACAACACGCGTTCACCAGAGTGAACGACCACGTTCTTCACAACCTAATTCACGTTTTCCTTTAAATTTCAGCTCTCGAAATCGCGCATTTCCAAGGCCAAATAACTTCAATAATAATAATAATTCACAAATTAACCCAATATGGCCTAAAAGAAATTCTTTTACACAGAATAATGAAAGATACCCTAATAATTCTAACAGGCAACAACCATTTTGTCGTTATTGTAAATCATCGGGTCACGTAATAGAACAATGCCAAAAACGAGAATTCAATAATCGCCGCTTCCAAGTTAACTTTTCTCAGCCTGAAGATGATGTTATTAACAATGACACTAATGAAAATATGCAAGAAAATTTTGAGTCCCATAATCAAACTAGTCAGAATTTAAACGCTTAAACGGTCCACGGAGGTGTCACGTGCAACCCGTCGACATAAAAGACACCCCATTAGCCAATAATTCACCAACGCAGGCCATACGACAGGGTAACCAGCCCCAAAAAGGAGGCCTTGCCACTCAAAATAATATTCCGCAGACCACACGACAGGGTAACCAGCCCCAAAAAGGAGGTCTTGCCACTCCAAATAATATCCCGCAGACCACACGACAGGGTAACCAGCCCCAAAAAGGAGGTCTTGCCACTCCAAATAATATCCCGCAGACCACACGACAGGGTAACCAGCCCCAAAAAGGAGGTCCTGCCATTACACAATACATGCATAAAAAAGAACAAATAATCGCAACTGAAAAGCAAATTTATGAAATCACTTCAATCCCTTTAAAAACATCATTACCACATATCGTTGTAGAAACACCTGTTTCTAACATACCGCTTACCTTACTAGTAGACTCAGGTTCCTCGGTTAGTCTTATAAAGAAATCATCCCTAGTCAAAAACTTAAAATTAACACCTGAAACCATAAAACTCAAAGGTATCGACCCTGTTGAAGACACAACCCCAACTTTGGGTCATTTTATGTTAAAACTATATGTATCCAGCACTAAATCCATATCTCAAAAGTTTCACGTTGTACAAAATATAAATCTTCCTTATGACGGAATAATAGGTAACGACTTGTTAAGCTCATTTGGTTGCAACATTGACTATACTAACGACATTCTTACAATAGGAAAACTCATAATAAAACTACATTTCTCAGATCCAACATACATAATTCCTCCCAGAACGGAAACCATTATTGAATGTTCTGTTTCAAATCCTGAAATTCAAGAAGGCGCGATAATTGACAAACATCTATCGCAAGACCTATTAATAGCAAACTGTTTAGTCAAAATTAAAGATAATAAAAGAGTAAATATATCAGTAGTGAATATCTCAGAACGTCCTGTAACCTTAAACTCAAATTTAAAATTGAAACTTCTTCCTATAGATTCTCTTAAATTAATAAACGCTAGTTTTACAAATAACTTAAACTATAAAAATGATTCCTTAAGCCGCACTCAAAAGGTACTAGACCAATTAAGAACGTCTCACCTTAATTCCGAAGAAACCGATGCGCTATACAGTGTCTGTTCCGATTATGCAGATATTTTCCACCTTCCAAATGATCAGTTAACCTACACCGATGCTATAAAACACGATATTAAAACCACATCAAACGAACCTATCCACTCGAAAACCTACAGATTCCCTGAAGTACATAAAACTGAAGTAAACAAACAAATAGATCAAATGTTAGAACAAGGTATTATAAAACCCTCAATTTCTCCGTGGTCGTCACCCATATGGGTGGTCCCAAAAAAAATCGACGCATCTGGCGAAAGAAAATGGCGTGTAGTCATAGACTATAGGAAACTCAACGATATTACAATCGGAGACACTTACCCCATCCCACAGATTACAGAAATATTAGATCAGCTCGGAAAGAGTAAATACTTCTCAACTCTCGATCTCGCGTCTGGTTTTCACCAAATATTAGTTAACGAGGAAGACGCACCCAAAACAGCCTTCAGTGTACCACAAGGACACTTCCAATTTACTCGGATGCCATTTGGTCTAAAAAATGCCCCTTCCACATTTCAGAGGCTCATGAATACAGCCCTTTCAGGCCTCCAAGGCATCAGATGTTTCGTGTATTTAGACGATATCGTGACGTACTCGTATGATCTATCCCATCACATTGAAAATCTATCCCACATATTTCAAAAACTTAGACAGTTCAACCTTAAGCTACAACCCGATAAGTGCGAATTTCTTCGCCGCGAAGTCGCTTATCTCGGTCACCTTATAACTGAAGAGGGTGTCAAACCAAATCCTAGTAAAATAAAGGCCGTATCCGATTTTCCAATCCCAAACACTCCGAAAGACATTAAATCCTTTCTCGGTCTAGTCTCTTATTACCGCAGATTTATTCCAGATTTCTCCAAATTAGCTAAACCACTTACTTCCCTCCTAAAAAAGGATATCCCATTTAAATGGGAGAATCAACAACAGTTAGCCTTTGACCTTCTAAAACATAAACTTACCTCAGCTCCTTTATTAAGTTATCCAGATTTTACTCAGCCTTTCATCCTAACTTGCGACGCTTCCAACTTCGCCATAGGTGCGGTTTTATCACAAGGAACCATTGGGAAGGATAAACCAATAGCATATGCGTCAAGAACCTTAAATAAAAATGAAAGTAATTATAGCACAACCGAAAAGGAACTCCTTGCTATTATATTCGGTTGCAAAACATTTCGTCCTTACCTGTATGGTCGCAAATTTCAAATAGTTACCGATCACCGGCCTCTCAGATGGCTTTTTAATCATAAAGACCCTAGCAGTAAACTCCAGAGATGGCGCCTCAAACTAGAAGAATACGAATATGAAATTGTCTATAGAAAGGGAAAATTAAATTCAGCTGCAGACGCTTTATCTCGACACCCTGTAAATCCAATATTCCCTGAAAACTCTGGAAATGAGCTTACAAACCTTAATCCCGTTGATCTTACTCCAAATCCTAACCAAACACCCGATGAATCTGCAAACCCTGAAAATGATAATGCTCTATTTAGTCCCATAACATTGGAAGACCTTAACCTTCAACTCCCATCTACTCCTGACTTTGAATTTAATGATTTACCTAACTTAGACTTCCTTGATACTAATGATATAAATCTATTCCCTGAATTCACTTCTAATGATAATCCAGGCTCCATTCAATCAACCGATGCTCAACCTCCAACTGAACGTTCAATTCCTTCTTCAACAAATCTTAATCCAATCCCTGAATCTGCGTCAAGTAATCAGAAACAGGATCCTACCATAAATCCTACTTCCACATATTCGCCTAACCTAAGTGATAATTACTCTAAATTTTGTAAATCTAATCCAAATACAATTTATGATACTCACATCATCGAACACAATGATAATCTACTGAAAACCACAAATAAAATCATTGTGGTCCCAACTTCTTTAGACCTAGATGAGTCCATACCTTATGTTCAGGATATCCTTTCAAATTCTTCAGACTCCGAATCATTTATCCAATCCGAAAAAACCCTACACTCCTTCAAGACTCTTGCCCATAATGACAAACTCTACTATTTCTTATTTACAAAAGTACATCACTTTGATGACTTAACCTACAGTGACATCTTTGAAACCCTTAAAAATTGCAGAGATCATTTAACTTCCAGTGATCAATCTGAAAACAAAATTAGTATTTCAGATTTTAAAAATCCCTTCGACAAACATTCATATTCCAAGATATACAATATACTAGTTTACTTATTCAATAATACTGGGATCGAAATTCATATATACAAAAACTCTATATACTACCCATCTCCAACTGAAATAAGTAAAATCATGAAAGAAAACCACGATATCCCTATCGCAGGTCATCTTGGTTCTAATCGAATGTATAATCGAATTCGTGAACAATATTTTTGGAAAAACATGCGCAGCGACATTGAAAATTATGTCAAACAATGTTCGTCTTGTCAAACTAACAAAGCTCTTCGTAAAATAAATAAAGCTCCCATGCAGATCACCAGTACTTCCACTGTTCCGTTTGAAAGATTGTCCCTGGATATTGTCGGCCCACTTCCAGAAGCTGGAACTGCTAAACTAAAATATATCCTTACCCTTCAAGATGACCTTACAAAATATTCAGCCGCATATCCTATTAGAACTACAACAGCCGAAGAAACTAGTGACTGTCTCATACACTTCATTTCTCAATTCGGTATTCCAAAAACCATATTAACAGATCAAGGTACCAATTTTACAGCTGAGCTATTCAAAGAAACCTGTAAATTCTTAAAAATCAAGCAGTTGTGGTCATCTCCGTATCATCCACAAACCCAAGGCGCGCTTGAACGCAGCCATTCCACTTTAAAAGAATATCTCAAATCATATGTCTCTGAACCTCAAGATAACTGGCCAAAATACGTATACACTGCCATGCTTGCATATAACACTTCAATTCATTCAACCACAAACTTTTCCCCTTATGAACTTCTATTCGGTCATAAGCCTTATATCCCTAATTCTGTTTACGAATCTACATCTAATGTCACTTATTCTGATTATCTTCAAAGATTAAAACACCGTTTTCAATATACACGAAAAAAAGCTTTAGAACACATAAAAAATCTAAAGAATCGTCTAAAGCTTACTATGATTCACACTCAAGACCTGTTCAATACCACGTAGGTGATTATGTCTTCCTCAAAAATCACCTCCGTCTTCGTAAAGCATTATCGCCAATCTGGAAAGGGCCTTACAAAGTCCTGAAAATAAATGGACGCAACACTCTCACCTTGCTTATTAATAGGCGACATGTAATTCATCACTATGATGAAATTAAACTTGCCAGACGCGGGAATGATTCGTGAAAAAGAAAACTAATTATACACTATATACAAATTATACACATTTTATACACTAAAATCGAAGAAATATACTTATTTACTTATTCTTTTCTTTTAATCATAATTAATATTATACATCTAATTAGTTTTATACATCAAATATTAATTCTAATTAGCTTTAGTAACCATAATTTTACTATACTTGTATTAAACCTACTACATTTATTTTCAGTTTCGTGACCATATCAAACGGAAACTACATCCAACCAACCATACATAACCCTGGAATATATTTTGATTCAATTGGCTCGTTAAGAATAGTAGACAGTTATTTAAGTGTAGTTATACCAATAGATATTTCATTTATCAAGCCTCATATCGACAACTTGAACGGTGTGATAGGCAGCTCCCGATACTTGTGTAAACAAAGTGGCAACTTCGAAGAATTATATTGTCATAACATACTGCAACCTTTATCAGTCCGGTACCATGACATCATAAGAGACTTCGAGTCGATCTCGCATTTCATCGAATTCCGATCTAAGAGGTCAGCCTGGTTTAGTGGTATAGGTACTGTTTTTAAGCACTTATTCGGAACAATGAATGAAGACGATGCTATTAAATATACCAATGCTATTCATACTATAGAAGACGACCAGAGTCAATTATCAAAACTAGTTAAAGATAATATTTTAGTAACGACTTCCACTCTGTCTTCGTTTAAAAAACTTATAAATGACATTAGTAATAACGAAAATCAAATAAATACAGCTGTAGAGAATTTATCTACTCAGCTAACAAACTTAACTTTGACAACAAATCGCATAAATTTCGAAACAAAATTAAATCAAATAATGAATATGTTAGAAAGCCATTTACTAACCTTGTCTTTTAAATTGGAAGATATTATCAATGGAATTATGTTTAGCAAATCAAATGTTTTATATCCATCTATAATTACACCGAAACAACTGTTTTCTGAACTAGTGGAAAATTACCGATTTTTACCAAATTATAAACAGTTTCCTTTAAGTTTATCTCTTGACAATATGTATATGTTAATTAATATCTCTGAGTTAGCATGTTATTATAGTAATAATAAAATAGTTTTTATTTTAAATATACCCTTAGTGACTCCGAAAGAATATGACTTGTACCACTGTATACCATTTCCAGTTATGTTTCAAAACAATAGCTACTCAATTATTACACCATCCTCAAAATACTTAGGAATAACTAGAGATAAGACGTTTTATACTAAGTTATATGATTTAAATAGTTGTAAGATATTGCATAACATGTATTATGTATGTGACACATCCGAAGTTTTCTCTAGCTCTAATAATAAAATTTGTGAAACTGAAATCATGTCAAAAGCCTTGAGCTCTGTACCCGATCAGTGCGAAATTAGAACATTTCAAGGTTATGTTGAAATATGGCAAAGATTATATTAATAAGTGGATCTATGTTATTTCGGAAAACTCCAAACTGTCAATAGATTGTACCAAATCAAAAAGCACTGAAATTAATATTATCGGTACTGGTATTCTAAGCCTGTATACAGATTGTGTAGCCTATTATAAAGATTTAGTATTAATTCCGAAATCTAGTAATAACATTGAACTTCAAACTATTTACTTCTCTCTCGATTTAGTTAACGATAGTCGCCTTAACATGTCTCTACAAAAGATAAAAAGTATTCCAAAATTAAATTTAAAAAACATTGATCTTGATTTGAATCAAAGGAATTGATTCCTTTAGAATATAATAAAGCAAATGATGATATAATGAAAAACTTAGATGAAATAATTGAAAAACCACATATAGTTAGATATGGCACACATTATTCTGTATTAGTTTTTATTTCATTATGTTTATGTATAAGTATAATAGCCTTTAAGTTCTATTTTACCTGTATACCCGGCAGCAGCCTTTTAAAATGTTTACGTAAGAACAAAAATAATAATGTTGCTCGCGAGGAAAACGAAGCTAACAACCCAGAAGATATCCCTATGCCCAGACTTAGAATCCATAATTAAATAAATAAATAAATATAAAACTGTAAGTATAATTATTGATATAAAATAATACCTATTGCTCTTTACAAATGAAATTTAATCTTCTTTCCCTAACTTCGAATTAACCCCGAAGTTAGTCTTTCTCGGGGGGCTGTTATACACGATCCCTGTATAGGATATTGCACCCTGATGCCGACTCAGCACTACGAAGCTCTCAGTCGCATTGCATCCGTGAGTCAGTTGCATCCCAAATCCCAACAAGACCGGTCAGGCTGCCAAAGGGTCAAATTAGTAATATTCTTAATTATTTCAATTTGTGTAATCTATGAATTTTAATTCGTGTAATAAAACATTTCTTTTTTAAAACTTGATTTTGAGAACCCCGTACAACAGTACGCATAGTAGGTAGTCAGTGCAGTTTCAATATCTGTCGTTTTCTTTAGTTCATAGAACCCATATAAAAAGCTCGATAACTTGGACCGTAGCTTATTAACATGTGCTTTCCAGTTTATGTTTGTGTCCAGCACCAACCCTAGCAATGTTATTTCCTTTACAAACTCAATATTTATGCCGTTATATTCAAAACAAATGTCTAAGGGGCTTTTTTGATACGGATGGAACTGTATTAATTTAGTCTTCTGGAAATTTATTCTTAAATTGTGTTTCTGTAGCCAACATGTAATATAATCTAATAACAATTTTAATCTTGCGTTCGTTTCTAATTTATTCTCGAAGGGAAGCAGGACCGACATATCATCAGCAAATAACACACAAAATTCATCCATTATCTTAGGTAGGTCGTTTATATATATGAGAAAAAGAAGACATCCGACCACGCTGCCCTGTGGGATAGACGCAGTAAGAATTTTGCAATCCGATCTAATATTTTTTATTTCGCTGTTGGAGGGGTTGTGGTATTCCACTTCAACATACTGTTCCCTTTCACTCAGATATGACTTAAACCATTTGTGTGCAGGACCTCTAATTCCTACAGCATAAAGTTTACTAAGCAGTATATCATATTGAACACGATCGTATGCTTTTGACATGTCTAGTAGCAGCCCGATAGCATATTTTTTGTTATCCAATATATTCAAGATTTCTTGAACATATTTAAATACTGCCAACGTTGTAGATCGATTTTTGCGAAAACCGTACTGAGACTCATGTAATATTTTGTATTTTTCGCAAAAATTATAAACACGGACGCACATAGCCTTTTCAAAAATTTTTGATGACGTAGGCAGGAGCGCAATCGGACGATAGTTAGTAGGATCTGTTTTATCATTTTTCTTATAAACTGGCTTTACTACAGCTTTTTTTAATAAATCAGGAAAGGAACCTTCATTAAAAGATTGGTTTATTAATTTTGTTAATGGAATACTTAATTCATCGGCGCACTGTCTGTATAGATATGGTGGTAATTCATCTATTCCATAGCTATATTTATTTTTTAACGACATTATGATTTTTTTTATTTCATTATTATCCGTCGGGCGAAGAAAAAATGAATTTCCGATATTTTCCAATACTAAGGGAAATGGAGCTGCGACCGGAGATGCCGTTGCCGCTGGCGCCGTGCGATTCTCCTCGCCGATGGATGCAAAGAAGTCATTAAGGCGGTTTGCAATTAGTTTTGGGTTTGAGCATAGTGTATTATTAAATTTTAATTTCAAGTTATTATTTTGTTTTCTAGTTTTTATTTGTTCTTTCCCGTATAATATGCCACATTGTTTTTACTTTATTATTAGAGTTTTTTATTTTTCTTTTGAAGTATAATCTTTTAGCGTTGGTTACAACTTTCTTTAGTATTTTTTCGTATTGCTTATAGTGCTGTTTAATGAGTTGGTTGTTCGATTTGAGAACTAGTATTTTTAATAATCGTTTATTATTGCAAGATTTTTTTATACCAACAGTTAACCAATATTTTTTAAAATTTGTTTTTATTTTTATTTTCCGTTCCGGCATATATAAATTTAATAAACAAGTAACAGTATCTTGGAATATTTTATAGTTTTCGTTAATATTATTAACTGGTTTAATAATACTGTTCCAACGAATTTTTTTTAAGTGCGCTTTGAATTTTGCAATATTATTCTCATTGAAAAATCTTTTTGTTAATAACCAATGCTGTTGTGGTGCTTCAGTAAGTAAAGTTAAGTGAATTTCGGTAGCAGAATGGTCCGAAAAACCATACTCTTCCACCGTTGTGTTTATATTATTGTCCCAAAAGTTTGTAAAAATGAGATCAAGGCATGTCGACGTGTGTTGGTTTATATGTGTAGGTTTAACTATTCGCTGCCGAAATCCGTATTGTAACATAAGGTCTAAAAACTGTAAAGTCTTAGGGGTTTTTGTAAGTACGTTTATGTTGAAATCACCGCCTATAATGGTTTTATATTTAGGGTATTTTTTATTTATATAATTTAAAACTATTTGTAATTTTTCATTAAAAACACTTTCCTCTTGTCTATTCCAGTACATTGTGACTAATAAAATGTTATACTTGACTAAAACTACTGCACAAATTTCCAAATTGTATTCCAAAGACATTTTGTTAATATTGTGTTCTTCTATGTAGTCTATATTTTCCCGTAACAAAATGCAAACACCGCCGCCAGTTCTGTATTTTCGGCAAAAGGATGTTGCAATATTGTAGCCATTAAACTGTAACATCTCTAGCTTTTCTCGAGACAACCAAGATTCTAAGATACATATAGCTTGAAATACCAATTTATTTTGATTAATAAAAGCCTCCAATAAGTGCTGTTTGTTAAAAAGGCTTTGCATGTTCTGAAATACAATTTTAAACATGTTTCCGGTTGTCTCGAAAGGAATTACATTCTTCGGATACACCGTCGTTATTTGTCTGGGTCAGGCTTGGACTGGGAGCTATTTCAGTTAATGCAATTTGGTTAGAACTATCATCTTTGAGGTTAATTTTTTTTCCGTTAATAAATAACTCATTATTTCGAATGACTGCGTGTAGCCCATCACTACGTGCCTTATACATTTTATTTTTTAAGTTTTTTCTGTGTGTTAATTTATCTTTATCCAAAAATTCTGAAATGGCATATCCAGTTCCCTGTAAATAGTGATTATGTTCTATTAAGTACTTAGTCATTCGTTTACTTATTAGTTCTATGGCGAGTGGCCGACTAGCTGTACTACTTCTACCTATTCTATAGGTTTCCTCTATGTAGCCAGTTAGATCCACGTTAAAATAGTCATAAAATATTTCATTAATTCTTCTATGCAAGCTATAATCAGGTTCTCCGTGGAATTCTTCGAGGCCAAACATTACTATTTTCTTACTCTCACTTTCGGGTATTTTGTCTATGCACTTAATTTTACTGTTTAAATCTATTATTTCATTTCGAATTGTTTTGTTTTCTTCTAATAATTTATTCAATCTTGTATTTATTTGTTGGATTTCTAGTTTTCTTAAATCATTTTGGTTGTATAATGTTTTTGTTTCTTGCTGGATTTCATTTTTAAGATTATTTATAGCATTTAATATTTCCATTTTAATTGTGGTCTGTAATTTTGATATAATATCTTTATTGTTTTCATGAAGTTTTTGAACAATAATATTACTCAGATTTTCCAGTGTTAATTCTGTTGATTTAGATGGCGTGTGGATGCCTCTGCTATTTTCAATATTCAATGTATCACCCAGTATGTCCTCTACAGAAATAGACGAGTTGGAGGTCAGGCCACATATGGAATACTGCTCTCACCTCTGGGCCGGAGCTCCTCAGTACCAGCTCCTTCCATTTGACCGTATCCAGCGTAGAGCGGTTCGAATTGTCGACGACCCGGTGCTCTGTGGTCGTATGGACTCATTGGCGCTGCGGAGAGATGTCGCGTCTCTTTGTGTTCTCTACCGCATATACCATGGGGAGTGCTCTGACGAGTTGTTTGGGATACTGCCGCCGACCGATTTCCTGTATCGTGTGTCACGGAGGGGACTTGCTTTCCATCCCCACCATCTTAATGGTTGGCTGTCCTCCACAGTGCGGTTTTCGCGTACGTTTTTCCCGCGAACGACAAAATTATGGAACCAACTTTCGGCCGCGGTATTTCCGAACAGTTACGACATGGGAAGCTTCAAAAAAAGAGCGTATACATTTTTGAAAGGCCGGCAACGCGCTGATGATACCTCTGGTGTTGTTTGTGCTATGGGCGGCGGTGATCACTTACCATCAGGTGACCCGTTGGCTCGGTTGCCTGCTATTATATAAAAAAAAAAAAAAAAAAAAATTAAGAAGCATAAGTGAAGAACTGTCACATATAATTAATTATAAGCGTTTATGTTTAAGTTGTGTTCAAAAACTATGACGTACCTTTCTATATAATAATTTTTGCTATGTATTAAGTCGATGTTGACATTTACTTGCATTTAACATAGGTAATTATTTATCAATTATAACCAACATTCCATTTCAAACGAAACATAATGTTACATTGAGGTTTGCTTAAGGCTATTTGACTCACTAAGACTATTTTAGGTCTTTACTTGAAAAATTGCCAATTTGTATGGAGTTTTTTTTTTTTTTTAATACTATCCTCCTTATTTATTAAAGAACAAAAAAATAACTTTTGTAAATTTTAAACACATGACAATAAATTAACTATGGCATGAATTTATGGAAGGAAAAAAAGTTTGTTGTCTTCTATTGGATACTAGCTTTCCGCTCGCGGCTTTGCCCAAGTAATATGAAATTTTCCATAGAGAAATACATATATAATTTTTCTCAGAAAAAATATATTATGTTCGTATTTAAGTCCAACCATACCCATATGATATTACATCAGAACTCTTTCAGCGGTTTCTATCACATTTTCCGGTAGAAAAAAATATTTTCCCGTAGTAAAACCGTCCTTATATCCTACCCTACTGGGTCTCGAACGTATATCGATTTTCGTAAAAATCTATTCAATAGTTTCAAAGCTATTGAAACAAAAACTGACAACCTCTATTTTTACCCCGTTATGCGTAAAATGTTTTACAAACTTTGAATATTGTATTGTTAATGAAAAGTCTAAAAAATAAGTTATATATATATAGTCTAAAAAATAGTAATAGCAACTAAGGCAAGAACTGGCTGTATGGTTCTAAACCTTTGCTTGTCCAATTTGGGCTACTTTCAATTATGTTCTAAATTCAAAAATATTTTGATCGCACTTATAAAATCCTTATATATAAATACTTAATTTAGGCGTAGTTACGTGCAAACCAATCACCGTTTGTAGAAAATATTTTAACTTAGTACGTTTTATCTGACACAGCTCCCAATTGCCATTCCACCCGTTCGCGGAGCAACTGAAGTAGACAAATGACTCTCGCCGGCATCCGGCATCAAGCTGATGTGACCTAATTTTTTGCCCAAGTTATGGTTCAACTCATAATGAGGGTATGTGGGCCCAAATCCCCATAGAATTACACATCACGTAATTCTACTCACCATGAGTTTATAGATTGTGTGCATAATACGCGCGTTCCAGAATAGAACGCGAATTATCTAGAATGATTTATTTGCAGATAAAAACAAATACTTCGCTGTAAATGTGGACTGTTCTATAAGGTCCTGTACTATTAAGATGTATAATAGGGCTAAACGCAGAAAGTTATTCAAAAGTTTATCTACAAAAGATATTTTCGTACAGAAAAATCTAATAATTATCTTTATTAGTATAATCTAATCTAAATCTAATATATCTACACTAATATTATAAAGAGGAAATATTTGTATGTTTGTATTTTTGTATGTAATGAATAAACTCAAAAAGTACTGGGCCGATTTTAACAATTATTTTTTAACTTAATAATATAGGTAAGTAAGTAAGTAACATTACCCTTATTTTTATAGAATTTTGGGCAAAATGATAAAACACGTGAAAAGTATTTTTGTTTATCAATGAAATTAAACTTGCAACATTTTCATAGTAAGGAACATAAAAAACTATTTAACATAATAGTATAAAATACATTTAACAATCAAATATAAAATTGTGAAATTAAATAACATTACTTACCTTTCCTTTATTTTAATTAAAATATTTTTCAATAATCAAATGTTTTGGTAGGTACAATACTGAGTTTAAATATTAAAAATCTGGTTAAAATATGAAAGATATTTTGATGATGATAAACTGAAATTTCAAATAATGCAATACTAATCTTTAAAATCTTAAGTTTGTGAAAGAAAATTTTATTACCTAATATTTATTTATTTTTGCAAGTCGAGCTTTTATGACATTTAGAATTGCACAGAATATTTGATTTCTTGCATTTACAACGCTTAGAATAGCAGTCACCAGAGCAATTGCAATGGAAGAAGCCTTGTCCATCAGAATGCGAGTCTTTTCGAGCACATTCTCGTTGCTTACGTTGATTTTTTAAATGGACCACGGGCTGTCGGGCATTATAATATAGACTGGTCTAAGTAATAAAAATACTAAAATTAATCAAATAGCCCGAGGCTCTTGGGAACTATTGATAATACTCGGCCCTTATTAATACGGGCCTGTTAATCACGTTGCCCGTAACATATACATAAGCGCTTTATTGAACACAATTAAATATTACAATAAAAATAAAAATATTAGGAGGTACTAAGTTAATTGGTCCGGACGAAAGGCGGACTTATCTCTCAGAGAGATTTCTTCCAGCTAACCCTAGATGGTATTGTGAAATTTTTAAAGAAAAAATTGCGGAGTCATGATATTTATATAAAATTGTTTTTAAAATATAAATAATAGAAACGTCATATTTATACTATAAACAATACATACGTTATTAAAATAGATTTGATTAATTAATTTGATACACCCACACATAATCATAAATATATAATATATAGGTACTACCCATAATACATATATACACACATGCACACACCCATATATATATATATATATATATATATATATATATATATATATATATATATATATATAATAAAGATATAGTAGTTACACTCACACCAATTAGCCTAGCCCAAACTAAGCTCTGTAAGGCTTGTGCTATGGGATCTAGGGTAACGGATAGACATACACATATTATACATATATAAATATTTTTTATAGAAATATATATTAACAACCATGACTAAGGTACAAATGTTCGCATTCATCACACAAACATCTGCCCCCACCAGGATTCGAACCCGGGACCTCAGAGATGGCGACACCTTGAAACTGGTGTGCTATCCACTCGACTATGGAGGTCGTCAAATATATATATATATTATATATATATATAATATATATATAATATGATCAAGTGCAGTACTGGCTGGTTCATTCCACTATCTAGCAGCACAAACACCAAAGGAGGGGGAGTAGTATTCAAAGTATGCAGGACATGAAACAATTTCAGTGTTATGAAATAATGTAAATTCATGTTTTCTGAAATTGTTGATGAATCTAGTGATGCGAAATTAATTTTAATATAAATGTGTAATAAGTAAATTTGACTTATCAGTTTTACTCGCTCTTATTTCTACATATATAGGTACAGACAATAACAACGCAGTCTTCTACGTATACCTAAAAATGATGTGCAAACCGAATTAAGTCGTAAATGTAGACACATATGTTTGCTAATTCAACGTTAGTATCAATTTTACCTAGGTAGGTGCCAATTACGTTATGATAGTTCGCGACTGGTTACTGCGAACTTACTATAAAGAATTTGAATCTTGTTTCATTATACGAATTCTCATAAGTTCTAAAAGACAAAATACAAGCTAAGACATTTTGTACTTACATACAGCCGGCTATCAAACTTATTAATCAAATAAGTTTAAAACAAGAGTATCGAATAATATTATGTGGTAGCTAATAAAAGAATAACAAATAAAATGTCTGCGTTTTATTTCGTCTACCGTCGATAAGCCCGTTTTTTATTTCTCGTGCCCACATATGTCGAGTAATTTCGAAAAGTAGAATTCATATTCCAGAAACTATAAGTAGCTATTATATTTTTCTGTTTTGATATATTTTCAAATCGTAGAGACCTAACGACGGAAAGGTTCCAAGCATAATTGGATTTTTTTTCCATCCTAACGAGCGATTTGTCCTTCTCACTGCTATTTAAATTTTGCATTGCTTCGAGTTATGTCTATGATCTTGGCTCTTCTACAGATTTCCTCATTTCAATCATGCAGAGGAATTCTGAAATTAAATTCTCCTCTTTTGCCCTTAGGATGACTTGGAACTACGTTATAATGTAATATGATAAAAAAAATCTTACAAGACAAATAATAAAACTATGATCGAACCTGACTACATACGCCACCTACCCGTTTAGAGAGAACTGTCTAATCTAAAAGGTTAGGAGGAGGCGTATCGCTTACACCCACACCGAGCTATCTAATTTATATTTAGTCTCACGAAAATTATGACAAGGCACATTTGTTATCTGTACAAACTTAGCTAAGCACTAATATCGAGTAAATACTGAGAATATCCTCATCTTTCAAACACGTCAAAATATGAACGTGTTATATGACGCGTTAGTGATTTCTATAGCAGATTATAGCAGATATCTTTGACATGACATGATATACATAAATGTCTACAGATAAATGGCTATTAGTAATAAGAAAGGTTATGAGATGCATGTGGGTGTATAGAGGCTTAACGGAAGACCTAAAAATCATTGAATGAATTTTAAAAAGTTATATAAAGATGGTATAAACCTTGCCGGGGTGAATGATAAGGTGACAGAGAAGAGTTTAACCCGGCGTGAATGAGGTGAGAAATTGTTACACCAGCTATGAGGTGGGTATGATATACCCAAAATTTTGATGTAAAATTGTTGATACTATGATTGTGTAATTAGCATTAATGCTTAAGATATATTAATAATAGTAACTATTCAACAAGATTAGTAAATAAAATACGAACATTAAGTTAAGCAGCAGTTTTATTGAAATAACAAAATATCTAAATTATTTTCGAAAAATACAAATTTAGGCAATTAATTTCTTTTGAAATAAAAATCTAACAAAATTCCAACTTTGGTAAATCAATATAACAATAGTGTCTTCTAATTATTATAAATAAAAAAGGAACTGAAAAGTCTTGTGAGATCATGTAATAGAGCACCAAAATTACACCTACAAATCAACACAATTCCGTACCCCAGCCGCGTGTACGTATGTGTATTTGCCGTCGCCGCCGGTGCAACACTAAACTCGAAACTGTATCTCACCCCTTGCATCTTTACCTTCAGCTACTGAAACAACAGGACTTGCATGGCAACAGTAACATTAAAATATCTGCGTTTAGAAACTTTTCGGGTATGCGATACCCAACCTCACTCACGCCGGGTTAAGTGAATGAGAAGTTATGGTATGAACATGCATGTGGAGAGATGAATGGCAAGTGATAAGAAAAGTTATAGGAATGCATATTGGAATACGGAAAACTAATGGAAGATCTAAGAATCGATGAATGGATTGCGTAACAGGTGGTATGAAAATTGCTAGAGTCGATGACAAAGTGACAAAAAATAAAAAGACAAACATTCTTATACAATTTATCTTTGTGCTTTCTTTTAATATATATTGAAGGTACATAATTTAGGTGCATTCTTTCTATTCGTTATTTGCGTATATTCAGGGATATTTTCCTTCACATTCCGAAATCCACCATCAATCCTTTTACCCAACCTATTTGTAGCTCGAATTCCGTTCCCTTTGTATCATTTGGCAGCAGTCATTGCGCCCTTTAAAATGAAGTTATTTTATGGGCTAAGGGAGTTCAGTATTTATTTTCTTTTTCCTTCACAGTTCGCTTGAATCATACAAAAGAAACAAACTAGCAAAGTTTATTTAGGTCATTACGTGTATTAAAATGGCTGTGAAAATGACTAGAAATAAAGCATTCTGCATGACAACTAGTACTGTATTTTTTATAGTACTCGTATGCATTATATATACCGTATGAGTCTTGATAAAATACATAAACGAAGAATAGTAAAAATCACTTTTATTTTATCGATAAACGCAAAAGAAAATAGAAATTAATGCCATGGTTTTTTAATAATTATTGTCTTTTATTTTAATTTTTTGCAGTTGCAAAAAAATGATCTCAATTAAAATGCTAATAGATCAACATCAAAATCAAAAAGTCTAATTTCACTGAAAAGAGAATAAAGTCAACCAATCAAAACCAAATAATCAAAAAATGTCAAATAGTCATAGAAATTAATAATTGTGTCGATTTTATTACTAAAACTTTTTCTACAATACGTTACCTATTTAATAATAAAAAATCAAGTTTCTAGCTTATGTATTATACATGTATTGTGACGAGTTTATTATAAGTCTTGCCGCGCACGCTTCTAGGAACTCCGGTAGAAACTGTTCACCTTGAATAAAGGATAGATAGTGATCTATTTCTCGTAGTCTTCTTATTGAAACGATGAAACCATGATTAATAAAATTTTACTTAAAATATATAACGCTAGCTTTCTGCCCGCGGCTTCGCCCGCGTGGATTTCGGGGTCTATGGAGGGTTAAGGGCTTTTGCCTAGGACTACATATGCGCGGAAGTCGGTTTATGGCGCGAAGGTTTTATCGCGTTTCCCCGGGGACTATCCGTTTTTCCGAGATAAAAAATACCGCAAAACCTTGCTCAAGAATCACACTATCTATTAATGAAAACCGCATGAAAATCTGTGGAGTAGTTTTTGAGCGAAGCCTTTATTGCGCATCCCGTGGGATCTGACGATTTTTCCGGGATAAAAAGTACCCTATTGTTTAATCCGGAATTTAATCTTTACGTCTGCAAAATTTCAAAGCAATCAGTTCAGTAGTTACGCCGTGAAAGCGGAACAAACAAACAAACAAACAAACTCACTTTCCGATTTATAATATTAGTCAGGACTAGTAAGGATTCTTCATCTCCTTAACAAGTATGATATAAAATTTAGTGAAATAGACAACAAAGAGATTTTCTAGCAATTTATATTGCTTAATACACTACAAGAAATATTCATAATTTTCCTGCTTTATAAAAAATGAAAAATTGAATTCACGTATATATAACGTCATAAATTATAGTGGAGTAAAAATTTTCCTTTGCTGATTTTTTCTCAGGCAACATGTGAAGCATTTATCAATTGTTGGCGGTCCAAATTTGTTGTCAACGCTTGTGTACGTGCCCGTGGGTGCGTACTTGGTGTTATAATTAACAGTTCTGGAGATAGTGTACACCTATTATCTTGATGAATTACTAGTATTAATCGATGATGTTATTGATTACGTCAACCACTTATATATGCGCACATGAGCAATTATGCACCACCGTTTACATGCAAATAGAGAACATGAACTCTAGCAGCATATTTTGGACCGCACCCTGTCTTGTCATTAATATCGTGGCTATGTCACGACAAATACCAAATCAATATAAAAAGAAAATAGTGATACAATAGGGTAGACGACTAGAACTGAATATGGACGTTTTATACTATAATTATCTAATTTGAGCAATTTATATCTCATGATACTATATCAATATAGAAATTTCAATTTATTTTTTTAATAAAATATTCTTTAGAGTTCTAAAAAAAGTGTAATTTTTTACGGAATTCTAATGATACGGACACAATTCTAGCATTCTCACATTAAATGTAACATTTGTCTATAAACAGAGTTATTTCGATTCGATTTTGTTTATACGCTTATACAAAGGTGATGGTCAAAATTTGTATGGAAGGTGGGCCTGAGTAATGTGCAGCGAAACTTTATCAGAGAAGAGGATAAATTATTGTAGATCATCTGGATAAAGATTAGATTTTAAATATCTCCCGTTTTTTTGTAATTAATAATTTAAATTATTTAATACTGTCGTGTGTCGTGTGTCGTGTCTCCTCGTTTTGAGAGCACTCCCTTAACCGCCTCAGCCGAAATTGGGATTCTTGGTGTCGACATATCGAGCGTAGTTCAGTTCCGTGGTCACTTAGAGGGTAAGGCTAAACTAGCCTCGAAGAAGCTTGGTGTGCTCAATAGATCGACGCGGTATTTCACACCGGCCCACCGTCTGCAACTTTATAAGGCACAGGTCTGGCCTCATATGGAATACTGTTCTCATATTTGGGCAGGGGCGCCCCAATACCAGCTTCTCCCTCTAGACCGGATTCAACGGAGAGCGATTCGCATCGTCGACCACCAGGAAACTTCAAGTCGGCTTGACCCTTTGGTATTGCGTAGAGATGTAGCTTCTCTCTGCATACTCTATCGCATTTACTACGGAGAGTGCTCGGAGGAATTGTTTGGACTGATCCCTGCTGCTACTTTCCGACATCGTTCCACGCGACAAACCTTCCATCCTCACCATCTCAATACTTGGCAGTCCACCACTGTGCGTTTCTCTAGAAATTTTCTGCCTCGCACAGCTAAACTGTCGAATGAATTGTCGCCTGCAGTGTTTCCGAACCGTTACGATATCCAAACATTCAAGGAAAGAGCGTACTCCCATTTAAAAGGCCGACAACGCGCTTGTGACTCCTCTGGTGTTGCGGGCGTTCATCGGCGGCGGTAATTGCTTACCATCGGGTGATCCGTCTGCTCGTTTGCCCCCTAGCACATAAAAAAAATACTAGCAAGTTGATGGAATCTTTTTTTAAGTTATTTTTTTCCTTTTTATTAATTTGCGCAAGACATGCTGTCAAAGTCGCATTAACAGCGGACGAGTGTGATAATTGGTGACAGACTATGTACATTCAGGGTGGTCAGTAACACAACATGTCTAGAACATCATGAATCTATAATTACTAAATTACATTTCTTTTGTTAACTATATAACCATTTTTCAATAAGATTTGAATAAATTATCATTTTATATACTTAATTAAAACATTTTAACCACGTTTTGGGATGTGTTTACTTGAATATCTAGGTAAAACATCATTTACAGAAAAACGGGGGATTTTGAAAAATAAATATATTAAATTGTAAATTGATGACCATAAAATTACCTATTTGATTGATATATCTTACGTCTCTGCACATGATTGAGGCCCACTTTTTGTCCATGTCCTTTGGCGAGCTTATTTAATTATGACGTCACGTTACAGTTTGTAGTATGGACCGTTTTGAAGCAATCCGCGACAGCGCCGCAAACATGTCGATGTATCTTCAAAAGCAATAAGCGCAGGTGTACTATTGATTCTATAACATTTCTCAGTTAAAAGAGTATTCTTATTATATATAGAATTTAGAAAAATGTCGTCTACCCAATTAACATGATAGTACAAAGGATATTTTAGAAAGAGCTATTTTTGAATGAAAAAAACCACGTGTTTGTTATTTCGTGGTTTCTCTGCTTTCATCTAGTTTTAATGATAATAATAAAATAGGCAACTTAAAAATGTAAAATATTGTGGTGTACTTTTGATTAGTTACTACTGTATTGGTAGATACAGTGAACAACACGTTAGAGTAAACTAAGAAAACATCTGTTATTACGTTGGGAATAGAGGTGGTTACCTGTAACTAACTTTAAACGTTTAACTACCAGCCGCATATTCATATGAAATTTATACTACGAAAATAGTAGTACAAAGCAAGTTTGTCTTCAGGACTACCAATTAAAACACCATTTAAGATCAATATTGCTGAGAATTATTGAAGTCTAATAAAAATTTTACAATAGAATACTTAAATCGTGACTACAGTGATTAAAAAAAGAATATCTACTCTAATTCAGTCCATGGAGAATCGTGCAAGAGAGACTATTGGAATTAACAAGTCCATAATTATTTCGCTGAAATTCAACTCGTACGTTTTCGTCGATCGAGTCGCGCGTTCGGCTGACAGTGGCTCGAGAACAAAGGACGGGCAACACTGTACCGTAAATTCAGAATAAATTGAGCTATTTGGTATCAAAATCAAAATAATATTTATTCAACATAGACCTTTACAGGCACTTATTGACGTCAACAAACAAAACAAAAAAAAAAGCTTAAATAAAAAAAAAAACAAAAACCTTGTCCGTACGTACGAATAAGGAAAAAAAAAGAAAAAATATATTGACTCGACACCTGTTCGGAAATTGGGAGAGCCTTCTCGATAAGAACAGGCAAGAAACTCTGAAGGTCTATTTTTTATCTCCTCTTTTCAATGTTAACAATCACAATAATACAATACAAAAATACAATATAGTACAAGATACAATCACACCTAACACGATTACAGTCGTATGTATGTTTACATACACATATAAAATAATACAATATTATAAATAATGTTGTTAACAAAAAAGGCTCTATGAATAGTGTTATAAAACAAATAAAACAAATACGAGTATGTTGGTTTGTCAGCCAATACATGTATAATGTCAACGTATGAGTGAAATTATTTTCTTTCGAACGAATTAGTGAATGATCTTAATTTAAATGGAAGGATAAAATGGACCAAAATAGTTTTTTTTTGTTTTGATCAGAATAAAAATTGCATGATATTTACCGAGGCCTCTTCAACGTAAGATTAGATAAGATTTGACTCGACCCTCCCCCCCTTAAAATTCTCATGTAATTTATGGATGCCCCGTAATATAGAAAATTAAAAAGTCGTACCCTTTTTGTCAACTATATTTTATGCTTTCTAGCAGATATGTAGTGCTTACAGTTGCTTGTTGTACATGTAATTGCTATGAAATTCTCAGCAAATCTGTAACTTCCACATTAACCACAATATTCAAAATTAATTTGTGACATAAGTTATAACATCACGCTACCGAGAAATTTCACTAAATATACCTTCAAACCGGAACAGTAATGTGAATATTGTTGTTTTGCGGAGAAATACTGTTCGGGATAGAATAGATAGCTAATAAATACATGTATAAGATTATAAATAAGATAGTAATAAAACGGCGGAATATTAAGAATAGCACTAAACATAGTTAAGGAATAAAGATAAGTTTTAGCTTAGGAAATAAATAAACCATATAGAATAGGTTCTCATAGCAATAAGAATACATATAGTATGTAAGATTGATGTATATATTTATTAAAAACCCTTAGACACAGATAGTAGCGTAAGCGTAAGAATATATGAGTTTATTAGGAAAAATATGTTAGATATATGAAAACTATTGTTCAATTTGGGCATACTATATGTAAATGTATTAAATGAACAATATTATGGATAGCTAGGGCATAATAAATTATAAAATTGTAAACAGGTAGCCACTGTGAAATTGCAAAATGTATGAAAATGTCGGATAAATGTCCTATCGCACACATATAAAAGTGCCTGTATATGTATGTTACCGAGCAATCTCAGTGGCCACCGGTTAAGATATAGTACTTGATATACTCTCCGAACATATGCCCTGGAGAGTGAGGACTTAAGTCCTATTAGTAATTTGTGGGGGGTAAATTAAGCCGAAAACAGCGATGAAAATTCACCCTGGAAGACGTATTATCGAGTATATCTCGAGAGCTAATAGTGACATAGTAAACGGTAAAATAAAAGGAAAAATGAGCTCCTACAGATTACCTATATATGAAAGGTATGGAAATAAGAGAACATATATAAAATAAGCATTTATTGTATGAATAAAGGGACAAATAAAGGGCAAAAAGGGTTCGATAGGTGCTTTCTGTACGGTATAGCCTCGCTAGGGCGCTCAAAAATAGCATTTTTTAGTAGGGATGATTTTGGGAATAAATTGAGGGACTCCCCCTTCTCGGTATTTATGCACCGCCCCCGTTCTGGAGGGCGGGAGCGTTAGTTCAAGCCGATAGGGGCCCAAACCTTCCGCCCGACCAAAGGCTGTAGGTAGTGTTTAGTTGGTAGGCTGGCCTTCTGCTAGAGTCCAACATAACCATCCGCCGTAGACCAGTTGCGGGTGGTATCCGGTGCGAGGTCGTCCAAGCACCAGGGGGTTGTCATAGCGACCACTGTGGTGGCGCGCCCCCTATGAGGATTCACTACCATCACCCGTGGGAAAAAAAAACTTCTCGGTACGGATTACGACGGGGACCACATACTGAAGCAGACGACTGCACAACCACCACAACAGAAAGCTCCTGAAGACCCTGCTGGCCGACTGAACACAAGAAAACGAAAAGGCGTTTTGATTTCTTCCTGGAACAACCCCCGGGCCGCACCGTTCGGAATCCTTCACCAATACCAGCAAGCGAAGTGTGCCGTCGTGCACAAATACCTATTACTAATTTTATTTCTAAGAAGGTTCCCAAGCTGATTCTGGTAGTGTCATATTAATTTCCATATATGTTTGTTATTAATAATAATTTTCATATTTGTTTGCATAAATATTTGTGTTGACTGCTTCCAAGTATAAGCGCTACGTGACATGTCAAGTTATTACAGACGTCAGGGCAACTAATTAACTCGCATGATGCTTATTTCCCTCGAGGGTGGATGATAATACAGATGCTGGCTTACATTAAGGTTTTTACGACGCGCTACCCGATGCTTGACCGCCTCCTGGAAAACTGTGTGAAAAACGCAATTTACGTTTCCTAGTGGGTGGAGAAACACCGCCTGACGTAATATAGATCTCCAAAAATATTCACAGAACAGAAGATATTGTGAAGATATAACATGTGACGTATGAATTAAAATTTTATGTAATTTATTTTTGCTAAGGAAAATATTATATTTAAGAAACGGGTTAAGACTATGAACAAATAATAAGATACATATATATATATATATGTTACCGATGCAACCTACACGGACGTGAAGTACTATGTCTATGCCTTGATTTGAAGTGACATCGATTGATCGTCGTTTTTTAGAATGTCATATAATTCCTTTTACATGTAGCAAGAACATATTACAATAAATCTATTATTTCAAGTTAACTTAGTATTTCTATTGCAATATCACAAATAAGTCATTATTTAGTTCTACTAGTTAACATTTGGTGACCCTCTTCGACGTGGGGTGAACCACGATAATTATACAATAAGCGACGTGTGGATCCTTGGAAACAGGCGGAATCCCGAAGTCCAGTATATAATACGCAGATCATCCAACAGCACGAGCACAGAGATTACCGAGGAACCCAGGCGTGAAGTGTTTGAATGCGTAAATTCATTACATTTTGGAATTTGATAGTTGCTTCAATCCTGCTCTGCATAAGGTTGTATCCTTCTTTAATTGCGTTTAAGCTCACGAATTTGGCATTAATTTATTAGTAAATATTGATTTTATTATCTCAGTTTTGATTTAAACGAGATATTCTGTATTTTTTTTTAATATAAAGTAACTACATATGCGCATAATTTGCAGCATTAGCTTGTTTTCGTATTAAGTTTTATTAAATTTTCAGAGATTTAGCTATATGCTGCCTTTGAGACTTTTCCGGAGGTACGGGGTGTAAGCGGACTTTCTGCGTAAGCACGCCGTTTGATCGCGAGGGTATCGTCATCACCACACGCGGCCAGTTCTCCTAATTACCATCCGTTTGATACGGTGGCTTGCACGGTTTGATTTTCAATTTACTTGTAGTTAGTACAGTCTGTTCAATTTTGTGCAAGTTATATTTGTTAGTTTAATTTTACAAAATGTCAGTAGACCTTAAGTCGTTAATTCGAAAGCGTGGCACTATAAAGGCAAAAATAACACTATACGAAAAGTATATCGATAGAATTAAGTCGATTTCGGCTGAGAACTTCACTAAAGCTTTATACGGTGAACTTCAGTTAAAACTAAGCCGTTTTCAAGAACTTTTATCTCAATTTGATGATGTACAGTCAGAAATTGAAAATTTAGATGACGCGAACTTAGCCGAACAGCTTATAGAACGTGAGATTAGTGAGGATTCAATAATAAAGTTAATTTCATTGTCACAATTAATACTTGAGTCGAACCAATCAGTCAATGATACAAAATATCTGACGGCTGCGTCTAGAGTTGAAGGTTCAATTCATTCAAATTGCAGTTCTCATTCACACTGTTCACAACAGCCTTTCAACTGTCAAATAAGACTTCCTGCGATAAAACTACCAACCTTTGACGGCACTTATTCGAAATGGATGGAGTTTCGTGATACTTTTGATTCTTTAATAAACAATAACGATTCCATCCCTACAATCAACAAATTTCATTATTTGCGAGCGTCTTTGGAGGGTGGAGCAGCTATAGTCATAAAGTCTATTGAGTTTACTAGTGCTAACTATGAGATCGCATGGGATTTATTATGCGAACGCTACAACAATAAAAGGATTCTTATCAATAACCATATTAAGGCGTTGTTTAACTTTGAACCTATTACTAGGGAATCCCATAAAGCTATTAGATATATGATTGACTTTTATTCAAAAAATTTACGTGCTTTACATACGCTTAAAGAGCCCACAGATAGCTGGGACACATTAGTAATTTTCATGATGGCGTCGAAGCTCGATGGCGCCACTAATAGGAAGTGGGAAGAACACAAGAACACATTTGAAGTTTCTCCCACGCTTAATGAATTTTTAACGTTTCTTCGTAATCGAGCAGATGTTTTGGAAACAATACAGTGCAGTTCTTCTACACAAAAGCATGATAAACCTACTAACGTCACTAAAGATAATAAATATCAAAAAACAATGTTAGGTACAAGTGACACAATACAATATGACAAAAATTTAACAACTAATACAAAAATGCAGTTCAACAAAAATAACTTGTTCGTTTTGTAAACAAAATCATTTCAATCATGAGTGTGATAAGTTTAAGGCGATGTCATTGGATTGCAGGCACAGGGAAGTAACAAAAAACAATTTGTGTAAAAATTGTTTGCGCCCTGGCCACCATTATTCTCGTTGCCG
The DNA here is from genome assembly GCA_036419045.1 of Scirpophaga incertulas. Classification (NCBI taxonomy): domain Eukaryota; kingdom Metazoa; phylum Arthropoda; class Insecta; order Lepidoptera; family Crambidae; genus Scirpophaga; species Scirpophaga incertulas. Next base: position 7,478,750 of record CM071639.1, on the reverse strand, counting down.
CTTAGGCCCATGTAAAAGCTGTCATAAAAGACACAACACACTTTTACACATTGAAGCAAATAACACCAATGACACTTCTACTGGCAATGCAAATGTTAATGCCATGACCACTGCGATGTCTTCCTTTACTCCAGATAAAAAGGGTTATGTCCTTTTGTGTACTGCGGAAGTGAATTTAGTCCCCATAACTAAGGAATCTCACATTATAAAGGCTCTTCTAGATTTAGGGAGTCAATCATCATATATATCTACAGCAATGCAACGTAAGTTAAACCTTACTTGCAACGAAACTGATATCAATTGCATAACGGGTTTAAATAACTGCATAATAGGTAGTGCTTCTAAACAGTGCGTTGTTCAAGTGCAATCTAGAATAGGTATTTTTGAAATGAATCTTGTTTGTTTGATCATGCCACAGATAACACAAGCAACACCAAGTATTAAAATTGACACAACGCGCTTCAATATTCCTGAATCATTTGCTTTAGCGGACCCCAGATTCTATCATCCGTCTGAAATTCATTTATTGCTGGGGCTTGATGTGTTTTGGGACATTGTAGGTTCGAAGAAGGTTAGCCTAGGTAAAAACAAACCGACTCTTACAGAATCCAAACTAGGTTGGCTTGTTTCTGGTCCGACAGGACAGGGTTCAAGTTCTTCTACTCGATGCAATTTTTCGCGAGATATTAGGGATCGCCTTACAAAATTTTGGGAGTTAGAAGATATTCCCAACTCTCCTCCTGAATCGAATCTCACCAAGGAGGAGCGTGACTGCGAGGCGCATTTTAAAAATACTACAGTGCGTCTAGCCGATGGTCGTTTTTGTGTCAAACTGCCACTCCGTGAGGCCCCGGAGGACGTCTTAGGCGACTCGTACTATATTGCTAGGAGGCGTTTCTTTAATCTCGAAAAGAAATTAAATAAATCCAATATGAAAAATGATTATGCTGCTTTTCTTAAGGAGTACGAGAACTTAGGTCACCTGACCGAGACAGAGCGTCCCGTTTTTGGGTATTATATTCCCCATCATTGCGTGATTCGGGTAAATAGTGAAACGACACGATTGCGAGTCGTTTTTGACGCGTCGTGCAAAACGTCAACTAATGTATCTTTAAATGACATACAGATGGTAGGGCCAGTAGTGCAAGATGACTTACTATCAATATTACTACGTTTTAGACAAAATACTTATGTTGTAACTGGCGATGTTGAAAAAATGTACCGTCAGATTTTGGTGGATGAGTCCCAGCGTCACCTCCAATTAATCCTATGGAGAGACGAGGAGAGTCAGCCACTAAAAGTTCTGCAATTAAATACCGTCACTTATGGCACTTCTTCTGCCCCTTATCTTAGTACAAGGTGTTTATTGCAAGTTGCTAATGAGTGCACCGACGAAACAGTAGCCAACACAATAAAACATGATTTTTACATAGATGATCTTAATACCGGATCGGATTCAAAATCTACGTTAGCTACAACTATTAAAGGTGTCATTAGCGAGTTAGCTCGTGCAGGCTTTCCATTAAGAAAGTTTCGCACAAATTCAATTGATATATTTGACAATATTGAAACTATCCAAAACAATTCACAGGATTTCTGCAAGCAGTCAACAGTTTTGGGCTTGAAATGGTCTCCTATGAATGACACGCTACAGTTTTCTTCCGAATTTAAAAACATTCATAAGGTGACAAAGCGCATTATTCTATCTAGCTCGTGCCAAATTTTTGACCCGCTTGGTCTTCTATCTGCTTGTACTATATTTCATAAAGTTCTGTTACAAAGATTGTGGTTAAATAAATTGGATTGGGACGATCCTGTACCTAAGGACATTGAGGTTTCATGGCGTGAATTTGTTGATGAATCGCGACATTTTGCAAAATTAGATGTACCACGCCATGCTCTTTGTCACGCGCCAGATACAATTGAAATTCATACTTTCACTGACGCTTCTAAAGATGCCTACGGAGCATGTTTGTATATAAAATCTATAGATTGTGAAAGCAACATATATGTTCATCTTATGTGTGCTAAGGCGAGGGTGACGCCACTGAAGCCTGAAATGACGATTCCACGCTTGGAATTGTTAGGAGCTTTATTAGGTGTTAGATTGCATGCGAAAGTCATACAAGCTTTGCGTGTAACAGTTACACGATCTATATTTTGGTCTGACAGCACAATTGTTTTGGGTTGGCTTAAGACGCAACCAAAAACGTTAAAAACTTTCGTATGCAATCGAATTGACGAAATCCGCCAATTATCAGATCCAAGTGCTTGGCGTTACGTTCCAACAGACTTTAACCCTGCAGATCTTGCTTCAAGGGGGGTCAAACCTAAAAAATTACTCTCCAGTACTTTGTGGTGGGAAGGACCCTGCTTCCTTAAGAAGCCAGAGTCAGAATGGCCTTTAGCCAAACATGTTGATGTAAATTTGCCGGAAATTAAATTGCTTTTAACTACACAACCTGATTCTAATGTGGTTCCGTTTCACAAGTATTCTAAATTAATAACTTTACAAAAGATATTCGCATTTATATTACGTTTTATAAATAACTGCAATAAATCTAAGACTAAGTTATCAGGTGATTTGAATGCATCTGAGTTACAATCTAGCTTAAGAGTGTTAGCAACAGTATCACAAAGAGAATCATTTGATAAGGATATTCATTCTCTTAAAACAACAATGTCTCTTAACCGTAAATCAAGGATATTAGGGTTAAATCCATTCCTTGACGAAAACGATATTTTACGTGTTGGAGGTCGCATAGTAAATGCTTTACATTGTCAATATGAACAGCGACACCCAATACTCATTGATAGTAAACATGTATTTACAAGACTTCTATTTGAAAGAGAGCATATTAGGCTGTTACACGGTGGTGCTCAGTTGTTGTTAAGTCATGTGCGACAGCGATTTTGGCCCATTGGTGGTCGAGCTTTAGCATATAGTATTGTCAATAAATGTGTGCGATGTCAAAGGTTTAAATTGAATCCAATACAGCCTATCATGGGTAACTTACCTGCTCCACGTGTGACTCCTGCTCCACCCTTCACAAATTGTGGGACCGATTTTGCAGGCCCATTTTTAATTTTAAATAAAAAGGGTCGTGGGGCCAGAACTTCTAAATGCTACCTCTGTGTATTTGTTTGTTTTTCGACAAAGGCTGTCCACCTTGAGGTCGTTAGTGACCTGAGCGCAAACGCCTTCATTATGTGTTTGCGTAGACTCGTTGCTAGACGTGGTAAGCCAGAAAATATTTATTGTGACAATGGAAGGAACTTTGTAGGCGCTAGAAATGAATTGAACAGAATGTTACAAACGTGCAAGCGTCAGATTGGAGAATTTGCTTCCAATGAGGGTATTCTTTTTCATTTTTCACCTGTTTACGCCCCAAACTTCGGCGGAGTCTGGGAGGCAGCAGTTAAATCTGCTAAGTATCATTTCAAACGTATTGCTGCTAATACTAGTTTGACGTTCGAAGAATTAGTAACTCTGTTTGCGCAAATTGAAGCAATCATGAATTCGCGTCCTTTGACACCACTGTCTGAGGACCCATCTGAACTAGCTCCACTCACGCCTGGACACTTCCTTGTCGGGCGACCATTGATGTCTCTGCCGTCACCTGAAGTGAAGACGATGACGGTCAATAGATACCAGCTCGTACAACGACTACGGCAACATTTCTGGATGCGGTGGACCAAGGACTATCTCTCTATTCTTCAGCAACGCTCCAAGTGGAAAACGAACAAGGGCTCCATTAATATCGACGACCTAGTTCTGGTAAAAGATGATCAGCTTCCGCCCATGAAATGGCTACTTGGACGCTAACTTATACACTGGCGACGATGGAGTTTGCAGAGTCGTTGACGTCAAGACAAAGGACGGCACACTAAAGCGAGCCGTCGCTAAACTGTCAGCTTTAGAAGGTTTAGATTCCCATGTAGCTCTTGAAAGCTAAGCTTTCAAGGAGAGGCAGGATGTTACCGATGCAACCTACACGGACGTGAAGTACTATGTCTATGCCTTGATTTGAAGTGACATCGATTGATCGTCGTTTTTTAGAATGTCATATAATTCCTTTTACATGTAGCAAGAACATATTACAATAAATCTATTATTTCAAGTTAACTAAGTATTTCTATTGCAATATCACAAATAAGTCATTATTTAGTTCTACTAGTTAACAATATATATATCTATATATATATATATATATATATATATATATATATATATTATATATATTTATTATACATCATATTAACATAAAGAAAATGTAAACGATAAATATAATATAATTAAAAATCATACATACATTTAAAGAATTTAAAAACAGATAAACATAATTCAAAAACATATTGCAGTAGGTTTACCACGATATATTTCATATGCTACGTCGATTGTATATTATTACAAATTTTTCTTCCTAGTAGATAACTAACAAGATTCCCAGGAGAAATTGGCAACTTAACCTTAAAGTTGCTACGCTACGTAAATCTTTTTAAGTATTAAATTGTTAATATTTTAATCACTATTGAGTATGTGTCTTGGATGCACAACCTGTTATAAAAAATGTTTTAGTTCTTTATACCACGATGTTAGCAAAAAGGCTTATAGTCTGGCTGATGGCAAGCAGTCACCGTAGCCTATGGACGCCTGCAGCACCTGGGCCATCGCAAGTGTACGTATTTAGCAATACAAAATTGAAAAACCTATTTTGAAGAACCCCATAGCACCACAGTTCCCATACTCCTCGGGGTATTCTTCGGCAGGAAGTTTATTCTACTATTTTTCCTGATTATAATAAAATAAAACGTTTTTGGTGGAAAATATATATTTTTTCTATTGAACGTCAAAAAACAAGAAACAGACAGCCGAACAAAATAACAATTATATAAAAAACAAATACGAAAAATAGACAATTATAAAAAGTTTGACATAGTCATAGTATTATAAACAGGAAAATAGTGGTTCTTCACCCTTTGAATCAGCTTATTATAGTTTTCAGTGTTGTGAAATTATTTGATTTGAAAAATGGTAGTTACTCGTAATCAGTCGCGATTAGTTTTTACGAGCTGCGATGGTGATGCGAGGCTGTTGAAGCCACAAGCTGTTCGTACTGGCGAATCATCACAGGAGACTAATCCAGTGACGACCACTCATATACCGACGTCCTCACGATCTATTTCCATTACATCGCGCACCAGCCGCTCCTCAGCAATGATTACTGCAAGGAAGCTTGCAGCAGAGGCTCAGCATGCCCGTCACGTCGCTCGTTTGGAGATGGAATTGACCACGCGGAAATTGGAACTTGAGAGGAATACGGCTGAGCTAGAACATCAGGCCGAAATTGCCGCAATCGAAGCTAGCTCTAGTCATCACGGTACTAAAAGTGGTCGGAGTCGAGGTAGTATAAAACAGTGGTTAATAGATACGGAACGTAATAATCTAAATAACTCACTTACCAAAAATCGTAAAAGTTTAACATCTAACAACCAAATTCAAAATACTGTCGATTTATCGGCGGCACCGATACCTGCCCGCCCACAATCAGTCTCTACTAACATTAAAAATTATCCACAAATTTCTTCACATCCGTTCTATGATACCGATCCAATTGCGAACCTGGAACGGACGCAGCCAGCGATGTCATGGCCTTTATTGACTCCGAGATTTCTTCTCGTATCGGTTTAACAGGCCCCGAAGGCCAAATTTATCTCGATTGCGTTGGAGGCTTATGCAGGGAAACTTCTGTTCAGTATGTAGATTTTCAAATAAAGGGGCGGCATGTAAACGAATGTTTTTTGATTCGTGGGGCACGTTCTATTAATAATTTAGGTATTCTATGCAACCAATCAGTTAATACGAAAGGTTTACATAAATATCCGTATTTATCCGATTTGTCAAATGAATTGTGCTACGAGAATGTTAAACCTATGTTGCTAATTGACATCGATAACTGGCATTTATCAATACCAACTGCTATATGGAAGGGCACAAAAACTCAACCTGTGGCAATTAAAACATGTCTAGGATGGGTTCTTTTCGGATTTTCTAGTAGCAAAACCCGACCAGTAGAGCTAGCTTACCACACCAACATCGAAGCCGATAATTCTAATTTCGATTTTGAAGATTTTATAAAAACTCAATACAAGCTAGATTCCATCGGAATTACTAAACATGAGCCAAGAAACACCGAAGACAATCGTGCGCTTGAAATCTTAGGCCGAACTGCAAAACGACTTCCAAGCGGACGCTTTGAGGTCGGTTTACTCTGGAAATCTGACGAATTTTCGACACCTAACAGCTATCCTCTGGCTCTCTCCAGATTCAAAAGCCTCGAAGCGAAGATGTTAAGAGAGTCCGAGTATGCCGAACGATATCGAAAGAATATACACGATATGTTAGAGAAGGGCTACGCTGAGGAATGTACTGGCCTTAAGCCGAAAGGTGTTTGTTGGTATTTACCTCACTTCGGTGTAGTAAATCCCAAAAAACCAGCCAAATTGCGCGTAGTTCACGATGCAGCATCACGTTCACAGGGAGTTTCTCTAAATTCGATGCTATTACCAGGCCCCGACTTTCTGCAATCTCTGCTTGGTATTTTGATGCGTTTTAGAGAAGGAAGAATCGCTCTAACGGCTGATATTAGGGAAATGTTTCCTCAGGTAAAAATTATCGACTTCGATAGGGATGCCCAACAATTTCTTTGGCGTGACGCTCTTTCCGGACCAATTAAAACGTTCCGTATGAGCTCTATGATGTTCGGTGCATGTTCAAGTCCCTCAAAAGCAATATATATTTTGAATCGGAATGCATCAGAATTCCAGGAAGAGTTTCCTGAGGCCGTGACTGCTATCAAAAATGATATGTACATGGACGATTTTATAAGCAGTTTCGACAGCATAAACCAAGCAGCTCGTCTGGCTGCTGAAATTGTTACGATTCATAAGCGCGGTGGTTTCGAAATGCGTGGTTGGACGTCTAATGAGCCCGCAGCTTTAGCTCATTTACCAGGCGTTATCCGTCTTATTTAGTCCGAAAAATATGGAGTTGTGCAAAAATGTTGTCACTCGAACTCTTGGTTTTATTTGGTTGCCAGATCAAGACGAGATGGAGTTAAATTGTGGACTGTCTGAAAATTCCTCATCGCCCACAACTAAACGCCGGGCACTTACGCAAGTTATGCAAATTTACGACCCTTTAGGGATATTAGCACCTATTGTAGTAAACGGTCGTATACTTTTTCAAAATTTGTGGCGTAAAGGTATAGACTGGGACGAGAGACTGTGCGACAGTGATATCAAAATCTGGCACGAGTGGTTTAAATCTATTAAGTCGGTTTCCGAATTGTGAATTCTGCGCCGCTATTACCTTAGTGACGTAGAAATAAGAACCCGCGAGCTTCATGTGTTTTATGACGCTAGCGAGTCGGCCTATGTCGCTGTTGCCCACTGGCGATACATTGATATTTATGGACAAGTTAGGTTTGCTTTGATCGCAAGCAAGGCGCGCGTTGCCCCTCGTTCACACATTCTCATCGTTCCAGGCCGGAGCTTCGATATTTCTGGTGTGACTCGATGACTGTGCTTGCTTGGATTCGCAGTGATGCTCGTAAATATAAGCCATTCGTAGCCAACCGAGTAGGCGAAATCCTGGAAAACAGCGTTATTTCTGAATGGCATTGGATTCCAACTAGTTTGAATGTCGCTGACGATGCGACTAGAGTTTATAGTGGCACACTGCATTTAGAGTCACGCTGGATGTCCGGTCCCACATTTTTACTGTCTGCTACAACAGAGTGACCGAAAGAACCGATATTTGATGTTTCGGTCGAACCGTCTGATCATGTAGAGTTAAAACCATCTGCACACATTGAAAAATCACCGTTGGCACGCTTAAAATCACATTCGACCGCATCTTACAATATCGTAGCGTACAATAGCGTAGGTAAGTCGCCCAAACCTGTAGCAGCTGATCCCAACCGTTTTAGTTCATGGCTTAGGATGGTGAGGGCAACTGCTAGAGCTCATCAGTTCATTGCCATATGCATCACGAGGGTTAAGGGGGGCTCTAATAATTTTATTCTTCCTCAACGCAGTACCTTAACATCTTCCTTTTAGCCGTTAAATGTATTAGCGCTTCACACTGCGGAGTTCCATATATTACGACGAACGCAGATGAACATCTTTTCGAAAGAATTAGAATGTTTAAAACGAGGAATGCCAGTTCCACCTAAAAGCCGCCTCTCCAAACTGACACCGTTCTTAAACGAAGATGGTTTGTTGTGTCTTCGTGGACGTACAGCAGCAGTGACCGGAGTTGATGACTCTATTAGACACCCTGTTCTACTTGAAAGCAAAGAGCCGGCCGTACGTCTTCTCATTCAACATTTTCATAAAAAGTTCGCCCACGCTAATACAGAGACCGTAGTTAATGAAATTCGACAACAGTACTGGATTCTTTCCCTAAGAACAATGGTGAGGTCTATTGTCTAAAATTGCCGATTCTGTAAATTGGTTCGAGGTACACCCCTGCAACCACCGATGGGTGACTTACCAAATGCTCCACTTGAACATCATAAGCGACCGTTCACGTTTACAGGACTGGACTATTTAGGTCCGCTGTTGGTTACAGTTCGCCGCACTCGCGAAAAGAGATGGGTTGCTTTATTTACGTGTATGGTTACAAGAGCCGTGCACTTAGATGTAGTGCGAAGCTTATCTACTGACGCAGCAATAATGTGTCTCCGTCGATTTATTGCACGGAGAGGATCACCAAGCCAAATTTTTTCTGACAACGGGACTGCTTTTGAACTGTTAGAGTCGTAGACGTAAGGACCTCCGCCGGCACCCTTCGTCGTTCAGTAAAGAAAAATAATGTGCCCGACTATGTCAACCTTTTTATAATTGTCGATTTTTCGTAATTGTTTTTTATATAATTGTTATTTTGCTCGGCTGTCTGCTTCTTGTTTTTTGACGTTCAATAGAAAAAAGATATATTTTCCACGAAAAACGTTTTATTTTATTATAAACAGGAAAATAGTGGTCCTTCGAGCCGTAAGGACTTCCGGCGGTACCCTTCGTCGTCCAGTAAGAAAAATTGTATCGCTGCAATGAAAAGAGGGAAGAATGTGTCCGATTATGTCAACCTTTTTATAATTGTCTATTTTTCGTATTTGTTTTTTATATAATTGTTATTTTGTTCGGCTGTCTGCTTCTTGTTTTTTGACGTTCAATAGAAAAAAGATATATTTTCCACGAAAAACGTTTTATTTTATTATAAACAGGAAAATAGTGGTCCTTCGAGCCGTAAGGACCTCCGCCGGTACCCTTCGTCGTCCAGTAAAAAAAATTGTATCGCTGCAATGAAAAGAGGGGAGAATGTGCCCGATTATGTCAACCTTTTTATAATTGTCTATTTTTCGTATTTGTTTTTTATATAATTGTTATTTTGTTCGGCTGTCTGTTTCTTGTTTTTTGACGTTCAATAGAAAAAAGGTATATTTTCCACGAAAAACGTTTTATTTTATTATAAACAGGAAAATAGTTGAAGGACCACTATAATTCATGACATTCACGATCGTTTTATTAGAAGGATGGAGGAAGAATATATGCAAATGATTCCGTATTTTGTAATCATTTCCCAAAAAAGACCAGATGTTGAAACTATTTCGATAATGAATCGAACTTGAATAATACTTTGTCTTGGAGACCTGATTTGATTATGATTAAATTGTGTATATGGATAATTGTAGCTAGTAAAATCACAAAGAAATTTTACCACCGGAAAATATTTCGTTCCTATGGGAAAATCAAATGCAAGCGAAGCCGCAGACGGAATGTTAGTTCTATTGATAAAATAATCAATGCTTAGTTAGTCGTAGTTATTAGTAGTTGATAGATTCTTAGAGTAGATTAATATCAAGATATATCTTTAATTAATACTCAACGTGGACCTAAATTGAGTCGAGATGTTAATTAGAAAAGTTAGTATTTAATGCTCGTAAATGCGATGTCGGTTGTCGATTTAGTTGTAAAATAGCCCCTATGATCCAGAGAGTGAAACAGGATTCATTGCATTATCTATACCTTTCTGAAATGTCTTCGTTTACATAAGAAATCACTTCGCCGTCCAAAAATAGATTTTTACGATAGTGCGAACAGTTTATTCAATTCAAACCTTATTATCTATTGCATAAAGTTTCTAATATAATTTTCTTTATTTACTTCCAAGGAATATATTACAAGACGTCATCTTACAGATTTGGTTGAACGAGCCTCATGTGACCTTTTGTCTAGTGCAATAAAGTCAAAAAGTTTTATTCAACATAGGCCTTTGTAGGTAGTTATTTACGTCAAATATTAGTTGATTATACTACCTTTTCGAAAATCAGGAAAACCTTACCAACAAGAAGCGGTGAGAAACTTGGAATCGTTTGTGGATATTTTATAATGAGATTTTTCATAAGTATATATATTTTGATTTTAGCTTTGAGTTTGTTAAAAAAGCTCCTAAAAATATTATTAAATATTTTATTCCTAAAACGTCGTATACGTTAACAACACCTCTAAAATTATTACTTATTTTTTGGAGGTAGTTATTAGGTAAAGTTAACATTTGCCATTGACTAATGTTAACTGAATGAATATTTTTTTATGTATATTTCTGCAAGCGTTACGTTCGTTCGTTACAAGATTCTAATTAATTTATTACAACGCGACTGTTATAATATTATTATTATTTTTTATTTTTCTGTCAAAGAGTCTCTTACCTTCAGATTGTAAATTGAATAAATAGTCCTGATTCCCAGCAACATATTTGACTGAATGTCGTCAAAATTCTAATGTCATAAATGCTACTTCAGCTAAGAGCTCCAGGGTAGCATACAAAGTGGAGTGACGATTGGCTGATGATCTCAAGACTGAGATGAATTATGACAGCGAAAGATAGATTAGCACTGGGCATCTCTACACTGAAATGCTATGATTGATTAATACGGAACCCACGGTTCGTTGTTCCTATTCGCACTTGATCCGGCCTTTTTGAGTGTTATTTGCGGTGATTACAACAATTCAATGTTGTGTATTGACTCAATTTATTTCCACAGATTTGGCCATTTCATTTAATAGCGAATCTCATAACATTGGACGCCGCATGAATGCTTGTACACTGTAATTTTTCTTTTATCAAACGTATTGTCGCGTACATTGTATAGGCAGGTATTAGTAAAATAAATGGTATCAATAATATATTTTTATAACTCATTAACACTGTTGCTTGCCGTGTAATATACACTGGTGGACAAATAAATCGAGCCACCCTTAACCCGTAAGTTCAAATGCAATTTCCTTCAAATATATGTACATTTGATAAATAAAAATTATGTTGGCAGCAAGGGCAAGTCATATCGAATACGGAGATAATAAACACAAACGCTTTCCATTAATCTTATGAGGGTAGAATGCGCGTTAAAAAAATTATCACAATTTTGCCGGTATTATCATAAAAATTTTTGTTTGTTTTGAGTGTATAAAAGTCGGTAGATTGAATTTTTTTTTGTGGCTTTTTGCGTTGTTGCTTCCTCTGTCATTAGTCTGCAGATTGCGGTTGCTTTTCTTGGTAATAATGGATACTACGCCTCAGAAAGCTGCTCAAGCTGTCGCATTACTTCAATCGGGCATTGGTCAACGTCGGGTTGCTCAAATGTTAAGAATAAGTCGTTCTTCGGTGCAGCGCGTCTATAGAAGATACCTGGAGACTGGAGCCTTCGATCGACGCCCAGGAACAGGCAGGCCACGGGCTACAACCTCCGCAGATGATCGATACATCAATTTGAATGTCCTGAGGAATCGGCGTCTGAACGCGGTACAGGTGCAACAACAGCTTCGTGACGAACGTGGAGTGGTTATAAGTGCGCGTACAGTCAGGAGAAGGTTGGCCGAACGAAATTTGACACCTCGACGGGCTGCAACAGGCCCAAAATTAACAGTAGCTCACCGCAGAGCACGCCTTCAATTTGCTCGTGAGCATAGAGAATGGACACTGGATCAATGGGCACATGTTCTTTTCTCTGACGAGACAAGGGTATGTCTTTACGGAAGTGATCGAAGACAGAGAGTCTATCGTCGCCCTGGAGAACGTTACGCTCAGTGTTGTATCGAAGAAACGGTTGCATATGGTGGTGGCTCTGTGATGGTGTGGGGCGGCATTTCTCTAACAGCACGAACAGAGCTGGTTTTCATCGAATCCAATGCTCCGTCACGTGGATTGACTGCAGAACGATATATCCGTGATATTCTTGAGGATCATGTGGTACCTTACTCAGGATATATCGAAGATGAGATGCTTCTAATGCATGATAATGCAAGACCCCATACAGCGAGAATTGTTACTCAGTATCTTAGGGACGTTGGCATTCGTGCTATGGAGTGGCCAGCACGGAGCCCTGACTTGAACCCCATCGAACATCTGTGGGACGAGTTAAAACGCAGGGTTCGAGCCAGGGTTCCGGCTCCTTCAACACTTTCTGGGCTCAAAATGGCGATAGAGGACGAATGGAACGACATCCCTCAAGACTTAATTGTTAAATTGATAAGATCAATGGGTACAAGCAGTTGTCCAAGCTAGAGGCGGCAATACACATTATTAAAACATTAATTTTTAATTGTTTTCCGATGTTATTTCTTTGTTTTTTTACTTTTAAAAATTAAATCTTTAAAACGTTTTACTTTTTCTTTTAATTGACTTTTCATTCTAGAGGCACGTACTCAACAAATTAAGGTGTTACCCCATACAATTTACTTTTATTGTAAAGCCTATAAAATTACTTATCTAATGATACCACTTTCATCAAAATTGTATTCATGCATTTGAAGGAAATTGCATTTGAACTCAAGAGTTAAGAGTGGCTCGATTTATTTGTCCACCAGTGTATATTGCTATAATTGTGAACACTTCGAAACTGTTTATTGTTTATTTTTTTTAGCATAAATATTATAAGTGCTATTTATATAATAAATGTTTGGTAAAATTTATTTTATGTATATCTTAAAATATAATTTTAATCCGATTATAGTTATGTGCTATTTTGTTTTCTATATGAATATGAGATATAGCAAACTGCAGAAGGCATTCTATTATTTAAGATTCAATTTTAGGTCATAATTAGGCGTTGTACAAAGTATCAATACAAGCTGTAGATATCGACTGCAAGCGATACTAACCTCCTGGTAGCTACATGTATAGTCCAGTCAAAATAGACAAAATTATGATTTTCCAGTTTGCATTAATTCCCAAGAAGCCGGTTTTTTGTGCAGGCCTTGGATGCATCATTACAAATGACATGTCAAAAGTCCCCATCGATCTCGCTTGTGCGTTGTTTTTTATTCGAGGTCAAAGATCTCTCGATCGTCGAGATCTGAAACAATGAGAGCTAACGAAAAATTACGTCTAGTACGCCTAGTTCATCTAGTACGCCTAGTACGTCTAATACGCGTAGGACGCCTAGTACGTGTAGGACGCCTAGTACGTCTAGTTCGTCTAGTACGTCTATCACGCCTAGTTCGTCTAGTACGCTTAGTTCATCTAGTACGCCTAGTACGTCTAGTACGCCTAGTTCGTCTAGTACGTCTAGTTCGTCTAGTGCGCCTAGTTCGTCTTGTACCCGTTTTTTATTGGACGTTAAAGACCAACAGAGATCTGAAACAATGAGAGCTAACAAAAAATGGTTCAAACAAAGTTTGTAGATCGTAAAATTGTCTACAAAAAAGATATCAACACTTTTTCTTCTACAGTGCACTGTTCTCGAATTATGGCTATTTTAAACATAGAAAATACGAATATGCACTTATACGTGGTCAGTATGCATCATCGGGTTAACCATTTGAACAAAAAATATTAGAACATATCATCGTCCGTCCCTAATTCCAATGGGCGGTTGGCCTTGAGAAACATCTGCCTGCGACACTCCATTTTTCAAAGTGAAATTGTGGTTGTTGATCGTGGGCTAAGGATTTTAATGGACTCAAGTAGTGAAGGGGTTAAGAAAGTAGGTTTGGATTAGTGTTCCAATTGCCTGTTTTTTTTTGCCAGGCAGGCACGATGTGTTGCAGCAATATCTCTTTTTATTCAATTCAATTCAAAATTTATTCAGTTTAGGCTGTTACAAGTACTTGTGAAAGTCGAAAAGCTACGCCATCGGTTCGCAAATCTACGGCGGGAGACCTTGTACTGAGAAGAACCGGCAAGAAACTCAATAAGGGCTGATTTTTTCTCCCTGTATTAAATAGATACAGAGTCGTCAATTTGAAAAATTACTTCAATATGGTTAATTCATGAAGTCACTTTCCATTACATAATATAGGAAATACAACTAATAAAAATATGTTTTGAAAACATGCCTATATTAGGAATGCCGTGTCATACAGTCTTATGGCTTTGATTAGATCCGTGCGTGTTAGGAATACTATCGATGGCGATCACTGATTATTGTGAAAGATATATCATATAGTGTGCAGGATAATTGAATTTTTATATGTCTTGTGTGCAATAAGAACAATAATGTGCAGGTAATAAGTAGGTTTACAGACAACCCGCCGGCATTGATTGCGGCAATGCTGGCGGACGAGGGAGGTTAGAGGGCTGTAGCCTCCTTTTGTGAAGCAGTGATGCTCCAGAAGGAGGCCGCCGAGCGGGGTCGGGAGATGGCCGATCCCGCTCGAAGGAGGCGGCGCCGAGCTCGGTAGCACAGCTGCGGCGCTGCCGCGGGTCGCGAGGAAATCGCGCCCGCGGATACAGTGACCTGGGAGGGACCACGCCCCTTCCGTGGCCGGGGGGCATCGTCCGTGGTGAAGATCAGGGGAGGTATTGTAGCCTCCCCCGAGGAGGGCTCCCCTGTATCGGCGGGGCAGCGAAGGCTGGGAGTTCCCGGAAGTAGCTTGGTGTTCCCGGGGGCTCCCTACATGCCTGAGGAAGGCCATCCCTGAGATTTTTAGTGGGTAGGCCTCCCCCTTCTGGGAAGGAGAGCCTCACATAACCGCCGGCTTGCCACAGCCTGGGTATGCAACTTAATGCATTTTGCTCAGGGGAAAAAAAAAAAGGTTTACAGCAACATTTGTTCGTTACAGCACAAAGGACAATCATAAGAAATAAGCCTGATCACTGACAGATTTTCTATAATTATGATATTTCGTATTAAAAAACATTAAGAATTATACAATATAATTAAAATCTGTAGAAGTACACCATTGAAAAGTAATTTTAAATAGTAATTTAATTTATCAACACATTTAACCACAATTTCACTACTTTGAAATGTTACCAACACAAAATAACAATATCGATACGAAATTGCACTTGCTATTCGATTATAATAATATCATTACGAAGATGCGCAAGTGAATTTATTACTTCATGTGTAAATCGTTACTAGTAATCCCTATTATGATAAATTGTGATAAGTTATATTTGATCATTCCGTTTTCCTATTTGATGAATAATATATTGTAAAAAAGAATGACATGTGTTTTTTTTTCATACATTTAAAAAAAAATTGGTAGGTATTGTTGTGTTTTGTGTATATTTTTACTATAAAAAACATGTATGTAAGGATAATTTAACTAGTCATTAATTTAATTAATTATTTACTATTTAAAATCAAAAGTATTAAGTGAGTAATGGTGAACTTTGAAGAGGTATAACTTTTTTTTGTGTACTTTTAATAAAAAACTAATTATACTATTAAATTATATAATTATTTTCATTTTTTATGACATATAGTTCAACATTGTCGGTTCAGACCGAGTCTTGTAGGGAATCCTGGCATTCTCCCTTGTGTTGTGAAATAGTAATCTAATTTCGTATACAAGTGTAAGCTATAAGAGTAGCAGTTTACAATTTTCACAGCTAGAAATTCGACGAATAATCGCAAAAGCTTTCGGAGAGAATTTTATGAAATAAAGTTTACGGTTTCATAAAAACACAAGCAGAAGTTCAAATGGAAGGGTGATGCCGTGACGTCGTTTCTCTTAGACGGCGCGGCGCAACGTAATCAACAGTATTACTCTCTAAAGCGACAGCTCTCTAAAACGACGACACGTTTAACGCAGTGGTCGAGTAATCGGCTTTTACGCAACGGGTCGCGGGTTCAATTCCTGCACGGGATAGATATTTTGTATGAACTACAAAAATTTGTTCCGGTCTGGGTGTGTTTGTGCATGTGAGATTTCTATGTTTGTGACTGCACCCACGACACAGGATAAAAATCCAAGTGTGGGGCGACGGTTTAAAAAAAAATTAAATATGTCATACTTTTCTGCCTAATCCCCCAGTCAATCCGCGTAATACCGAATATCGTCGACCCAGGCACGTCATTTCTGACCCTCCCGACTCATTGACGCTGGCTCTTCAAGCCTTGCGAGAGGCGGCATCTGCGCCGCCATCCCTTAGCTAGTCCATACTTCGCAGCTTGCTGCACATGTACGAGTAGGCCCCATCACTTCAAGGCCGGACCCACTTTGGCGTACCGAGCCTTCCTTCGCGCATATGTCCTCTTCGGAGGGCAGCGCCGACGTGCCCTCTCCTGAGGGTGCGCCAACCATTCCGTTCAAGCCATAAGGCCACTAGGGCCAAGGCTAGGCTGAGTTTAGTCGGTAGGTCTGCTGGATCGAGCCGCCTTGATTCACCAGGAGTCCGACATAATCAACGCATCCCTGCTTGCCTGTTGCGTTGGTATCCATGAGGATTCTCAGCCTCCTCTCCTGAGGAAAAAAAAAATCTGTCTAATTTGCTTTATTTATTAATTATTACATCATCGAAGCACTTAATTTTTTAATGACGACTTGACAGATATCTCACCTCATAGTTAATGGCTAAATATAAATTAATG
The DNA here is from genome assembly GCA_036419045.1 of Scirpophaga incertulas. Taxonomy (NCBI): domain Eukaryota; kingdom Metazoa; phylum Arthropoda; class Insecta; order Lepidoptera; family Crambidae; genus Scirpophaga; species Scirpophaga incertulas. The sequence continues at coordinate 7,461,864 of CM071639.1, read as the reverse complement.
ATCTGTGACTGTTAGATCTGTCTGTATCGCTGGTAGCGCATCTGGTGCCAGGGCCTTTCGCGAATTTCAGCATATAGCCTACCGCTATTTATGCAAGCAAAACTTACAATCATATCAAATCCTTACATGGATAGGTAAAGTTGTGACAAGCAATAACCTGACTTTTGACAACTGAAACAATCGGGTAAACAGTTAACAATCGTAAACGACTAAGCAATCGAGTGAACACAAATTGACAGCTTCAACAATGGTTTAATTGGACCTGGTCAATAAATAGCGATAGCTAGTTATTGTGCTCAACTAATCAGTTTTATAAAACTTTAAAAAACTGCTTGATTTTGTTTTTGCAACTATCCAGATAGAGCACAACGGCAAGGCAGTCAGAGACGTTTGAGTCAGAAATGTAGAAATCCATTTAGGTGTACCCTTAGATAGATTTTTATCGCGATGCCTTGACATGTGCTATTTCTTGCATATGCGGCGTACATCCAATAGTGTGTGTGTGTGTTTACTCTTCACCAGTCTCTATTAGATTCTGAATGAATCCTTTTAGTTTAAATTCGTACATATATTTTTATAACCTAAAAGCTATAGTAAACTTTAGTAATTATTATATGTGAAAAAGTTTCAAAAATTGTTTTTTATTTAATAAATAATGAACAAAGTTATAATATAGTAGAAGTTACATTCTTAAAAATCTACAATACAAAAATCTAAACGTTATTTATTTATTTACAATAGCGACAAGTTCATTTACGTGTACAGATAAGTATCTAAGAGAATGTACTTTGATCCTGCAGACGACTTACCTACAGTCTCTCAAAAGTGAACTTCAACTTCAAAACTAAGATGGCGGTTTTAGACAGTAGCTTCTGCATTGTCCCGGTCACGTCGCCCTCAGATGCTTCGCGTTCCATTTTATCACGTTTACGTGTGCGGGCGTGATGTCGAGATTACTTTGTTTTACGCCACTTCTTTTGTTGCAAACTGTCTGCTGGTATTGTGCGAAAAGCTTAATTGTTAAATAAATTAAGCGTGTTTGAGATATCGTTAATTCTGTAAGACTTTGCTTTATAAGGTGCGTTTAGATGTTACAGTTTCGTGAATATTTTGATAAACTTAACATATTGCTTTCGATAAAGTTGTTTGTTTCAACTTGACTAATTATATGACACGAATTTCAAAGATACATATTGTGTAGTATATAAGTTTATATATCTTACAAAAGACGAAAATTAAATAAGTAACGATTAGTCTTCCATTGCATGTTAAAATCACCAGTAGTCCTACCATGATCGTTCAAAATACGATTAAAAAACTTCAGTGTAATCGAGATGGCGCTATACGCTGCATGAGCGATTTCCGTTTCATTGTTGTGTTAAGCCTGCTGTAAATGGCCAAGTTAGAGCTTCCAGACTCCTGTAGCCGGATTTAAAATGTAATTTTGACTGATAATAAGTTAATATATTTATATATATCAGTATTGTGCAGTTTCCCATATGCCCTACGTTGCTCTTGTCTGAACGAAGTCATCTGATGCCCACATATGAGTAAGCAATATCTCAGCACCTTTAAGAAATTCGGGCATTCTGTATTGTTCTGTTGCAGTGTATGTAGTATAGTGTATTGTGGTGTTTGCTCCGCTTTACATACCGCAAGTACCTATAGATACAGCCTGCAATGCAAAATGAAACATCTGTTGCTAACGTCGTTCGCTGGTAATTCTATGGTTTTTGATTGGTATCGGGAATGTGACTTTGATGAACTCATTTTAGACTGGTGCGATGTTAGGTTGTAGTTAAATAAAAATATTTTGAACTAAATCCAAGTAATGAAATAAATTCAATACAGTAAAAATATATTTAAAAATTTTTCAAGAAAAGATTACAGCAGACAAAGTATTACATTTTTTATATTATTATGTTTTGTTTCACACTCAAAATCAAAAAAAAGAAAAGCTTAAAAATAACAAAAACCTTGTGCGTACGTACGAACAAGGAAAAAAAAATATTGACTCTACACCTGTTCGGAAATTGAGAGAGCCTTCTTTACATACACAAAATAATAATTCAATATTATAAATAATGTTGTAACCAAACATGGCTCTATGAATAGTGTGATAGATAATACAAGCAAAGAAGGTTATATACAAAAGAAAACTGCCACAACAATCCAGCTACACAACAATTGTTTAATTGTCAGTTTTTATTTTAGGCTACTAGTAGTACGAATACAAAAAATGATTATACAAAGTTCTTAAAGGCAATGGAAAGTCCATTGCGTTCCAATGGCAATTTTCATATTTCGTAAACACAACACATTGAGCGTAGTCTATTAAAATGGAAGCGTTGTGGTGAAATCCTAATACCTTGACGTCACAAGTACGTTTCATTGTTTACAAGGAATTGTAGTGTCTGTTTATTTTCGTACTTCTCACAATATTGGGCTTTCAGTAAGTCGATGCGCTGATTTATATTCAAAATTTCATCAACTTTGGTATCCACGTAGTTGAAGATTTGAATTTGAGCTTTAGTTCTGGTTAAGATTTATAAATCATAAACACGTTTCTTATGAGCTTTTGTTGTATTAGCGTTTGTTGAGTAGTGAAGACAAATCGATTTATTGTTTAACATGATACAACAATTCCTGTTTATTTCAGTATACAGAAGAATGAAAAAGAAAAGAAATAAATACATTTATTATAGACCACACAATAACAACAACATAACAATATCTAATAATAGCATATACCTCTTCATGACACCAAAACTGTGTAAAAATAATATGTAAAATAAGGCAAACTAATGAGAAACTATTTCTAGATTTAAATCAGAGACCAACAATGCCAACTGTTAAGTTCATTTTTACTTTGGTTATGTTTGACTGCTTTTGAGATTTTTCCATAATAAATAGAAATCGAGAATCACAACTAATTAAGCCCATGAGCCTCGACTTTGCAGGCTACAACATTGCAGTCGCACAATCTGTTTCACATGCTCTCCTCTTTCTTCCTTGTCTGTGCCCTTGAAGAGTTGAGACGTGCGTCATTGCTTTTTGATTAGACTTTTCTTTTTGGTACCTTCTTACCGATAGAGCACTTAGGCGTGTGCTATTTAGTTGTCATCCCGCCAATGGTTCCTTCATAGATGAGTTTTGGATCCCTTTTAAGCCCGATTTCATGATCGCAACAATTTTCTTTTCTAGTGAAGTCTTTGTAACTTGGGATCACGACTAGTTGCAGTGTTGTATTTGTTCAGTATGTTCAGAATATCACTGAAATAACTATGATAGACTGACTTCGTCTACTGGTGCTACAAGATTAAAATTTGTAACATAAGTTTTTTTTTGGTAATATATGCGTTTATTAATGGCCTAACATCGGTTGCTCCATTTTTCACACGCTCTACAGTCACAGTGAATGAAAAAAAGTGTAAGTAATATTAAAAATAAATAATAAAAAGAAATAATGATTTAGTTAATTATATATTCTTCAATTGACTTTTGGATAATTCAATTTAAATATATACAAAAACTTACAGCATTATATATTCATGTACTTTCTCTATTGTACAAAAAGAGCGGATTTGATACGGCAAGGCATTTTTATATAGACATAAACGAGATTTAGCGTTGAGAATTCTCGATGTACCTAATCTATTCTGCGATCACAACACTATATTATTACGCCACGTTGAGCGAATTACATAACTCCTGTCAAATATAGTTTTTAAAGAAACTCTGTACCAAGTTATTATACTAAGTCACAATAGGTCATGGAAATCATCCAATTATATAAAAGTTCGGTAATAGCTATACGACGCGTGGTACATGGTAAGAGGTACAGCAATATTTACTGGTATTTTGCGTATATGGACTGAAGTTGTGTCGCTTATGTCGCTGACAAAGCTTCCTTTTCTTTTCTTCTTGACTTGTCGCATCCCTACTCTCGCAATTTTCTAGATACGAAAGGACAGACGTGTCATTGTTTCTTTCTATATCTTTATCTAACTGTTGCTGGATATTCCATATTACAAGCCAGCCAGACCATTAAAGAGTATATTATCTACAAATGAAAGAGTATATAAACAATCTATCAAATGTACAATAATAACATATCATAAACGGGTAACTTTATGGGTAAATTGGTACGAGTATTTTGCGCAATAAAATCAAATCATTTGTGTCGCAGACCTAACGCATCTTTTATTATGTGACAAAAAATGTGTCAGTGACAAGTGACAGAACTTATTTCATTTATACGACTAATGACATAGACATAACTTTATGTGCCACTATGACGCAAATAAATTAAGACCTAATTACCAAAACATATTTTATTTTATATATTAAATGCCTTATCAGCAAACAGGTCCCGGCTTAGTATTGTGTTCCACATAGCGCGAAGCGCTGCTAGTTCTGGCGAAACCCTTTAAGAGTGTAAAATACAATAGTACGAACAGAAAATACTATAAATTTCAATAATTATAATCATATAGTGGTTATCATTATATTATTATAATATATATACATATATCCATTAAATATATATACAGACAAATATATATATAACAAATTTACGATACATATACTGTAACAGGAATACCGTTATATGTTGAATTTTGTACTTTATAGTTTTTGGAAAATACTTTGGACGGTGCTGTTCCTAACAAGGAAAGAGTTCTCATAGACATAGAACTTTTGGTTCGATATAAATTGTAAGGAATGTTTTAACAACATATATACATTTCGTGAAGTCTTATTTGCTGCAGTCAGAGGCTCAAAGTTTATGGTGACAATACAAGTGTTCAACATACATACGGAACGGACTAATCTAACTATTCTAGTCTTTCATGTAGTCATACTGTATTTTACGAATTTTATCTGACACACAAATGACCAGCATGAAAAATGAAAGTGGATGGTTGTTCGGTATTTTGTTTCTTTAATCTCCTTTGTACTTAACTCTGACAATATCAGGCTAAAATCAGAATAATTAAGCACGCACAAGTCACAAAAGCAATATCACCGTCCGAGTCGTATTATTAGTGGCGAAAACAAGAGTCCTTAGGCAGTCCGGGTCAAAAATTATAAAGAAAACAGGGGAAAAGCAGCGAAAACACACAGAACACACTCGAGCGTTGGCGCAAGGGAGCAGAGTGATAAAAAATAAAAACGAAACGTTAAAAGCTCTGACAATATCAAATTCAGTCAAAAAGCCAGCAAATTTAGCAAACGCAGTAAAAGCTATCCAAACTCTAATCTTAATAACGTTGACTATCAAAAGTTACACCATTATGTGTATCCATGTCAAATAACTTTTCTAATTAAAATTAACATTTCAAATTCACAAAGAAACCGAGTCAAAAGATTGACGTCTCTATTGAAATAATTGATAATTATATCAGTAAACTTTACAAGAGATTCAATAAAGGCACAATTACTTTAATTAATGAAGTCCAGACCTATTAGCTAATTTGTCGTTATGCTTAAAAGTAATCCGTTTAAAATTGTTATTATAGCGATCTGGGCAGTGGGGTGAGAAAGTTTTCATGGCGTTATTTAAAAGAATCTCGAGTTTTGTACGGACGGGGGATTATGGTGTTCTTTTTTTTTTTTTTTTTTTTTTATGTTTAATAGGCTGGGCGTTTGACCTCAATCACGCCTGATGGAAAGCGATGATGAGGTCTAAGGTGGAACACGCTCGCCTAGAAGATGCTTGTTCACTCTGGCTTTGAAGATATCCAGACTATACTGATCGGGGAAAACAGACCCCGGCAAAGAGTTCCACTCCTTAGCTGTTCGCATAATGAATGTGGAAGCAAATCGCTTCGTGCGAATGGGAGGAATGTCAACAACATAAGGATGAAAGCTCACACCGCGCCTGGTCGTCCGGTGGCGGAAAGGAGCAGGTGGGATCAAATTGTGTAAAACTTCCGCACACTCACCGAAATGCAACCGATAGAAAACTGAAAGGCTAGCTACACGTCTTCGGTGGTCAAGGCTCTGGAGATTAACTTATTGATTATTGATTATTGATGAGTCATTATTGATGAGTCTCTCCGCACGGAGCTGTATCGAGTCCAATGCATCTAGCTGATATTGAGCAGATCCGTTCCACAGGTGACAGCAGTATTCCAAGCAGGAGCGAACCTGCGCACGATAAAGGCTTAGGAGCTGCTCAGATGTGAAATAATGTCTCAAAACTTCTTCTTTAGCTTTATGCTACGGTATATAATATATATAATGTTTCATGGTATATTATATTATAATATAACATGGCATATTTTATTATAATAAAAAAGTAATATATATATTTATATATTCGGGGCCATATAAGTCGGTGGTGTTCTAATCTCGGTACTGGTCTTCGAATCAGGCAATTCAGGGGCGCGGGGTTGATAGGTTTTTCGTATTTAGAATTTCGTATGTAAATATATCTATGCTCTTACTAACGAAAAATATTGCAAGGCGAACTGCATTTTCCAACGAAAATGAAATATATTGTCAGTAATCAAACAGGATATATATATTTCAATAATTTTAAGGATTTTTTAGTCTAATCTTTGAAGAAAACTATATAACATCGCGCAACAGCTAATAGGAGTGATTATTCAATAAAAATTTTATTACTCCAATTTTGCATAGATTTTCTGATATGACTAATAATAAAATGTTCAAATTCAATAACTTTGTACTATAGAAAAGTTTAATATATTGATTATTAAAATGTTATATCTGTAAGACAACTGATACATTTTGAAACTGTTCTTCTGTTCAGGGGTTCTTTCAGATACATTTTTCTCTAATTTTATTTTGTTCTTAGACAGTATGATAATGTAAACATAATGCCGTTAGTTAAAAAAAAATTTGCTTTGTAAAAGGATTACAGAAAATTAATCAAAAGGTGCTCTATTTTCATCAAAGCCTCATCTTGAGCCAATCTTGTTATTTGCTGCCTTAAACGAAAATCTAATCAAAGCAGACGGCTAGTGTACAACTTCTAATTAAATGACAACATTGGAAAATAAATGATTTTAAGGCTGGCCAAGATCGACGCATAATAAACATTACTCATTTTCTGTTGCTTATTTACTTATTTAATAACACGTTCAAAATAAGGTACAAGTAGTAATATAAATAATGTATTTACAGTCACATTTTGACACGTTTTACATCAGAGCAAGTTTTGTCAACCGCCGCTATTAGGGGCGCCATAAGAGCTAACTCAAGGTCTAAATATAAAATCCGACGCGTTGCTGTGTGTGCAGTCTGCTTTAACAATCGATATGTAGGAAACATGATAATAATAGTAATTATGTTGCAACAGGTTGAAATATAACCTTTTTATTATAACAAATACTTTCAAAAAACAGGTCGTTACGCGCCACGTTAGATCAAATTTTCTTTTAATTGTCTGTTGGAAAATCGCTACCCAAAATAATGCACTTATTCAATCTAAACTAATCACTTTAGATTACATTAATTATTTAATGTTAAGGCGATAATATATCATGTATTACCCTACATTAAAAATATATTTTTATGCAATGTAAGAAATTATTTTAAAACGATCGTTGTAATTTTATTAATATAAAGCAAATATATATTTGCACAATACGATTACAAAAACGCATATTTGTTGCTTCCACATAAAGTATGCATGTAAAAGTTCAAATAGAAATTCCAATGGCAATTTAAGTAACTCCACGGTTTCGTTTTATTTTGCACTTTTGAGAGCATGAGCTTCCGGCCCTGGAGCGATATTACTTTTCCCCTTACTACTGAGGATAAAACATTATAAGTCTCAGATAAACTAAAAATAAGTACAAATCAATTTTGCATTTGTGACTTTCTTAAAATGTTAAATAAGCGAGTTCCGTGTCTTTAACATACCTATTGTGTTATCTATGTTACTGATGCCTATTTCGTGCACCCAATCACCCTTCCTCGTGTACTTAATATTGTCTTATCTGTAAAAAAATATTATTTCCTGAAACAGAGTGCAGGATACCTCCAAAAATAATCCAAAGTTAGAAACTAACTAAACAAAATTACAATTAGGTATATTGTACTCTAATTTGATGTCAAATTTTGATGCAACAATTTCCGAATAAAAGAGCCGGAGAGAAGATTTTCATTGTATAATTTCTATTTCTGTTTCATTTTATATTTCTTATGCAATCGTAAAGTATGAGGAACGTCCTGTCAGTATTCCGCAAACCAACATTACACCCGGCACTACTCTCGTCACAAGGTGCAGACTCGGCAAAAGTCGGCAAAAACCGAGTATTTCTTTAATTAGTGCATTAAGTGAAGAAGAAATAATTATCTCTAATATCAAAGAGTTAGCACATATAATTAGCGTACAATATACCTAATTGTAATTTTGTTTAATTAGTTTCTAACTTTGGATTATTTTTGAAGCCTCCGGTTGTAGACTTCGTAAATTTATTGTTTTGATTATGTTTAATATAATTTACATGTTTAACAATAAAATATGTTTAAAGCCAATGATATTTAAAAATTGATCGTGCTTTGCATGATCTTTTTACCATTACAAGATTATTAGTGAATAAAAATGAGACAGATCATACAGAAATACGGGGCGGATAGAGGTAGCGTTACATAAGATGGAGGGAGGAGCAACTAAATGAAATTACACCAATTGCCCGAATTTGAACATCTCAGTTTCGACTCTAGACTGCGCGTTTTGTTATCGTTCAGATTTTCAAATGTGGGCGTACTCAAAAACAAACAATTTATATTGGAAACCGGTCCGATATTGATATAAACCGAAAGTCAATTTTCGATTTTACTGTAAATACAGTTGATTTCAACAATATATAAATATTAAGAGGACTTTAATAGTCTGTTGAGTATTTATGGAGGAATATGCACATTTTTGATTTACGCCATTTTGTCTTTTTCTTTTAACTTATTTTAAATGTATTAGATTTAATTTTGACAGTTGATACTTCATAATCTAAGTAGTCTTAATGCCCAACACTCAATTCTTATCCAGACTATAAAATCGGGTTGAACTCAATATCGTCTCCTTCATTATAGTCAAATCGGAAACCTGCTTTGAGTTTCAATATCAAATTTAAACTTCTACCAGAATGTTCCATTTGAAAAGTCAATTTAGTCACGGATTCTAAAATCCCCTCGGTGGGAGATGCCACGCTTGGCTTTATCTTTGATTAATAAAGCGCTCAATTAAAATAATTTATTGCTGTATTTTGATATTAGTAACAAAATTATTAAATTGGTTTTAATTCTGGATAATTCAAAATTAATTGTTAGTTAGATGCTGACAGAAAATATAAAAGGAGACTAAATATTAATGTATCGTAGTCTGTTCTTCATTAAATACTTTTTAGATGGTCACGTAAATACTTTGATACTTTTTAGATTCTCACGTAAACATTATATAACATAGGGAAATGACGATAGAAATAACAGATTTTTAGGAAAAAGTTATTGTTTTCATGTGATTTTCCAGGGGAAAATACGTTACGATTACTTGGTACATTTTTCTTACGGATTACGTTTGTATAAATATGCGAATGTATGAATATTTCATTTCCTCGTAATATACAAATAAATAAATATTTTCGCCGAAAAAAGAACTTTCCTGAGAAACAAACATTAGCTCTTGTAGTTTTATAAAATCCTCACCAGAATAAACTAAGTTTCTTTTTCTTAAATCTTGATTGGCATCTTAAATAGTAAAAAAACTATTTAGACTTTAAAATAATTGATGATAAAGTCTTGGATAACCTCTGGCTCAGTGCGAAATGGTTGAAAACACTTATCTTCAAAGTTCGTCAAATAAATGTAAATATAACATTCAAAGAATCGAGAAACATAAATGAGATGGTATTTCCCGATTGAGTAAAAACAGCAGATTTTGTAGTAAGGTATGCAAGAAAAAAGTGGAAATGGTAAAAAATAAAAGCATTAAATCTATGAAGCCAATATCACATATACATGAGAGTGAGTTTCGCCCAAAGGTGGATTTTATTTATCTTGTTCGTAGTGGAGGTGCAAAACTAGATTCGGCTCGGTACATGAAATTTGAATACTTACTATTTAATACTATTTGTATATGAAACACTTCCGCTTAAAAAGCTAGTGCCGAGACAATAGTCGTTCCGCGTTCTAATAAATATATGGAGTATATAATAATAAATATTAAATATCTCAAAGTCTCCTAATTAATAAATTAATTAGGAGACTTTGAGAAGGCAAGTGACCGGAGTCTCTTTCATAGCCCGGTCATTCATTTTCACCAAAATTGAAATGTAATAACTCCACAAAGTTTTGACCAGTAATGACAATAGTTTCTGTGATACTAGGTCTGGTCATGGTGCATATAGAGATTTGATCTAGTGTTAGTGTAAAGTTTTATCTCTACTTAATTTTTCTGTGATAATATAGACCTTATTATATGTTTATTTTTCGTAATATAATTATACAGGCTAACTTACACTTAAGCATAGTGTTATATACTTCTGCCTTATAATATCGATTTCCCGTCAATGGAGGCCCATATCAAAGATATTGGTAAACCCTACTACGCAAACGTTTCAAATCACCCCAAGCCGCTTGTTAAACAACCTGTCGACTGCACTCGTATCGGTAGCTTTTTTGTTAGGTACCGTCTAGGAGTATACTCCTTCTCCACGGGAAGGAGGAGGTCACCTACCGATTGACTCAGATACTCACCGGGCACGGCTGCTTCGGTGAGTATCTGTGTCAAATAGGACGGGAGGGATCGACACATTGCCACCATTTCGCATCCGACCTCGACTCGGCCCAGCACACGCTGGCGGAGTGCCCCGCGTGGGTCTCCGAGCGCCGAGTCTTGGTCGCAGAGATCCGGCGAGATCTGTCTCCGCCGGCATTGATTGCGGCAATGCTGGCGGACGAGGGAGGTTAGAGGGCTGTGGCCTCCTTCTGTGAAGCAGTGATGCTCCAGAAGGAGGCCGCCGAGCGGGGTCGGGAGATGGCCGATCCCGCTCGAAGAAGGCGGCGCCGGGCTCGGTAGCACAGCCGCGGCGCTGCCGCGGGTCGCCGGCGGGCGCGAAAAAGTCGCGACCGCTACGGCGACCCGGGATGGACCACGCCCCTTCCGTGGCCGGGGGGCGTCATCGGTGGAGGAAACCGGGGGAGGTAGTGTAGCCTCCCCCGAGGAGGGCTCCCCTCTAGGAAGGGGAGCGGAGGCTGGGGGTTCCCGGAAGTGGCTTGATGTTCCCGGGGGCTCCCTATACATGCCTGAGGAAGGCCATCCCTGAGGTTTTTAGTGGGTAGGCCTCCCCCTTCTGGGGAGGAGAGCCCCACATAACCGCCGGCTCGCCACAGCCGGGGTATGCAATTTAATGCATTTTCCTCAGGGGAACAAAAAAAAAAAAGGAGTATACTCCTTGAAAAACAACCCACACTCCCCACTCGTGGAATGCTTCGTTTTATGCGATATGATCGGTTTTCTCCAACATTGCCAATTATTTCCGTTACGCCGTTCAAATTGTATTGTTGATTCGTGGATTATCTTATGTTGGTATTATCTGTATTCATTGTAATCAAGATTTCAGTACTAATAAACAAAAATAGATGATATCTATATTCATAATTACGCAGAGAAATAACAGCCCTCTCCTCCAGCTGCTCTTTTGTTTGAGTGTTCCAATTTGAAATCAAATAGGCAGTTTATTACTGACTTATGTGATCCCTGAAGGGATTGCACATCTTACAGGATTGTTGCAATTCTTACAGCTATGATGTATGAGATAATTTACATTATACCTACATTAGACAGCCACTTCTTTTCTAATAGCCTTTACTCATAAATCTTTTTACAGATCTCTAAATGAAGATAAAGACGACTCTATGATACTTTGTAGAAGTTTATTAAAAGGGAATATAAATTAGCCCAAGAACATTCTGCTACTTTTGTGGAGCGTGTATATTAGAACAGAAAGTTTATTTTTATTTATTGTATTCACAAAATATAAGCCAGTGATTTCATGGTATGTGTGAGTTTCTAGATACAAAAACTAACGTATCATAAATACAGACAACTAAATCGGCAGCTAAAGATAAAGTATTATTTCTTTTGAGAAATTCTTTAAACCAGTCTCCAGCTCGTAAACTGCAGCTGGCACGAATCGCTCTTTTACGAATTGAATTTGACACGTACAAAAATACGCTAAAAATACCTGCTAAGCCCTGTAGCAAAAATTCAAGGACTTGAGTAGGTTTTAACATTATGAAAATAGCTTAAATAAATCCATCTTGCCGTTTGAACATTAGTTAAAAGCCTAATCTTTATACTGCGTAGAATTTTGCCACAGATTCAATGTGTGAGTGACATTGTGACCGTGAATCTAATTTAATCAAATCAAAATTAACTTTATTCAACTACTTTATAGAAAGCTGTTTTGAATCGTTTTTCCCTATCACTCATTCAGGACGTATTTTTTAGCTGATAAGAAGAATGGGCGCAAGAAACTTATCAGCTTTATCAAAAGTAATAACAATATTTACAAGAAATTATGTCATTACCATACAACGTGTTTACAATTTATACGGGAAAGCAAATAATTACACTTTAGAATGTAATGTCTTCAAATCAACACCAACCATTGGCATCATTTAAATAATCATTGCTTTGTAATAGCCTTTACTCATTAACGTCTTTTTAACACGTACCTTGAACTTATGAAAAAGCAATTCAGCTACACTATTTAATGCTACACTGTTTTTTTTGTAGCCTGTATGTTGTATGCCTATTTATGTTGTTTCATCACAGCTCATAAACGTCCCCACCTATACTCCCTATCTTAGAGCGATTAGGGCATAAGTCAACCACTCTAGCGCAGTGAGGATTGGTTGACGTTTGAATTTCTTCGCAGGTGTATGCAGGTTGGGGTGCGATGTCAGAAAACCTCCTCGTGGTGCACCCTGGGCAACTTGAAGCAGCACTCTTTCGGGATTGAGCTCTCGCGTCCAGGCGTAATCGGGGGGGGGGGGGGGAGGAGAGAGGAGAGCCCCACATTACCTCGACTCTCGGGGTATGCAATTCAATGCATTTCCCTCAACGTAACAAAAAAAAAGTTTATGCAGGTTACCTCACTGTTATGATTTGGAATAGTTAGTTGGCTGACATACATAGTTTGAAAAGGTATGGAGAAAAAAATGACTATTGTTTGGTTGCTGTCAATGTAAATATATTTTGTGAAATATATTTTTATTGGGTTTATCTGCCCAGTGTAGTTTTTATTTGAAGATAATAATATGATAAGCACAATAATAGGGCTATATCGAACCTTTACACTCACGGTGTTTTTCTTCACCGTAGGAGCTTCAGATAAATGTACATATGAAATTCGAAAAACGAAAACCACATTGGTACATGACAGGATCAACCCTGGATCCCGCGTATCATCCGGTTAAAAGACCACACAGCTACTGACGCTCCCTAATTAATCTAATAAAAGATTCTAATGTAATGTCTATAAATTTTGTGTTATTTACCGAGACAATTCATTAAAATACAGGCAATTTCATAGTTGAGGATTTATTATATCGTAATGAATTCACATGAACAGTCTGTGGAAGTTTGTAACAGCATATACTAGTGGGAGCTATACAAAGCTACAGAGGAATCACACATGTGGAAATCTCCTGGCTTCAATGGCTTAAACTAACGGCGTCTTGTTTTCTTCAGTAGCTACGTGAAACATGATTAACTTTGCGTGTGAACATCACATGCCAATCCGTTTCAGTGGATTTTTGTTTTCTACAATACTAAGAATATAGTTGTACTCGTATTCAGTTCCTGCTAGATGTTCTATCACTGTAATTTTTATGGGTCCGTACCAGAAACAGAACACTTGTAGAATCACTTTGCTGTCCGTTCGTCAAGACCCTGATGATGATGATGATAATTAAAATTGAAATATGACATTCAAATCTGTGACATAGTAATAATGTCTCAATGAATATGGTGATTATGTCAGAATAGTTACCAATAGACCCGCCAATTAAGAGATAAAAAAATACGAAGTGTGGGTGTGTAATCACCACTGCCTAACTTTTCGGGGCAAATATTATATATTGTAAGGAAACTGATGAACTAGTCTGGTATTCTTTTTATTACCACTTCACTCTGTCACGCTTAACAACCGACTGCTGAAGATTTTACAAATCTTTCCTCACTTGCTCCGCCCCACTACACTTCCGGTCTACAACCTACCTCCTTTCGTTTCACGATGGAAACGTTTACAAGTCTCAGTCAACACAACAACTTTTGGTTATAACTTCTCATGAGTAATTTATAAGATTATGATAATCGTTTTATATTTAGTTTAAAATGATTTATTTAAAAGGAAGTTTGGTTTGACAACAATATTGTGGTAGTGAGATTTCTTATTAAATATTAATACATTACACAATTTTAAACTTATATTAAACAATTATTATGTACGTCATACACGATTTTGTAGAAATATATTTTGAAAATCACAACAATATGTATATATTTAAAGTAGGGATTAAGCGCTGAGTGCTATTGTTGTGTTTTTGAACCTGGCAACACCCGACTTTTAATATTTCTGAATCAAATATTTGGTTTTTTTTTTGTAACATGTTAATTCCGAGCACTAATATTCTACCTACACAATCTAAATGAACAAAACAGGATTTTTACTCTATGATACGAACCTTAAATTAATTAAAAAAATAATAGAAAATGAATAGTCATTATGTATTGGGGAAAATACTATACTATTTTGGTTACATTCAGGCTCGGACTTTGAAATTAATGTAATTAATTGTATGAGGTTCTAATCAAGACTAGCCGGTGGCCAGAGAATACTTGAGTAACACTTTGTTAGATAGTTCACTAACTAACAAATACCTAGTTTCTTATTCTACACTCGCTATAGGTATTCGTACACTTGTTCGATCCAATTCTTTTGTATTCGTATAAGGTATTTGCTACTGTAACGACTACTGCAACACTCTAATGAGTGTGAAGAGGTATTTATTCTATGTATTAGTAACATATTGTCACTTAACTCAAAATAGCGGAAATTTAGATGGCAAAAGAATCTATCTAATTTTATAACTCACTCATTAGACGTCTGAAATCTGAATCAATTCTGAAGATCGTTGTTTCTTTTAGGGCACATCCACTAAATTGTTTGTTTGATTAATTCAGATTGATATAATTGGCAGAATATAAAATTTGGAATTTGGTCCCTTATGCAATTGATCTTCAAATTTATTTCGGCATATTATTGTTATTTTATTTAATTTCATACCTATGTATTTTGTATACTTTTCACATATTATAAAAGGATGCAATTTTATTGCGAACGATTAAGAATATATTTAGATGATTTCACAAAATTTTGAGAGACGAACATTGCCAGAGAACATGCGTAAATATCTAATTATTACATTTATTTAACAAATCAACTAAAAATATAAGAAAAAACAGCTAAATCTTCCTACAACATTTTCAATAGTTTCGTTAAATTCTGTACGCGCAAGTAGAGAGAAGAGTCAGGGTAGTGATGTTGAGTGCTGATCCACCCTCTAGGACCATGGACCCGGCACCCCCAAGTGTCAATACATTAAATGCTACGAGATGTCATCCATCTTTGTGGCTAAAACAAAAAATACATATACTTCCAAGGATGTTACAAAATTTGCTTTTTCCTTCAGACAAGTAGCGACAATATACAGATTTTCATTCTGCCAAATATTTTTCATACACTTATGTACATACAGATACTTCAAATACTTATAGTTATTACAACCCAGGTCTGGTTGGATATCAAGATAACTTGTTCATTTATTTATAGAACCACGCTCGCCCTTTATGATAGAGGCGGTTAACGTTGTAGGCTAATTAGAAAATATCTATCAAGATAGACTAATGCCAAACCCTTCTTGTAGTAAACTAACACGGGTCGTTTCATAATGTGCCCTAAGTGGGAGTTTGTGATGATAAAGTGCTATCGCCTTTCAATATTTTAGTTTATGGTTTGTAACAGTACACACTGACTTTTTGTTATTTTTGTCGGGCAATGAAAATGTTCGGTTGTAGCCACTATTACACAAACTAACAGTTTGCGGCTACATTGAAAAATCATATTAGAATTCCAAACTTTTGAATCGTCAGTTTTAGTAAAGTTCAGAAAAAATAATAAATTTAATGTCCATAATCAATTAAAGTAATAAGCTTACGACTAGAAAACTTAGTGACCTCCCAGTGACAGGTATTCATTTATTGTTAAAATTTCAATCACTTATAAATGACTCCTATTTTAGGGGTTATAAATTAGAATAGAAACAAGTAGAATGCTAAAAGGTGTCGCTTAACTTATAGTTATACTAACGAACGAATATTACCAATGCTGAACTAATCCATCAGTTCTGTTAACACCTGATCATCACTCCGTCTCCGTCACGAAATGCTCATCGAAGCTCCAGCGGCGGTTCAGGGTGAGGCCCAGGTACTTGATGTACGGCCCCACCGGGACCACCGCGTCACCCACCCGGATCCGGCAGCTGGGTGGTTCCCGGCGCCTCGGAAGGCCGTGGAACCATAGCGCCTCGGTTTTGTGAGGCGCTATTTCTAAACCCAGCCGGCGGATCGCCCGCACGACACATGCCACCCCAAGCTCGGCAAGCGTAAGCACCGGCCCGAAGTCGGCCCCAGTCGTAACGACAAGAGTGTCGTCAGCGTAGCAGACGACACTCACGCCGTCAGGAAGGCTGGTGCGAAGGACCGCGTCGTATGCGAGGTTCCATAGCAGGGGTCCCAACACCGACCCCTGCGGAACGCCGCATTCAACCCTCCTCGACGTTTCTATCCCGTCCCGTCCCATCACGCCGATCGTCCTGTCGCGCAGATAGTCCCCGACCACGGCCCGCAGGTAGAGAGGCAGCTCGTGGTATACGAGCGCCTCCCTAATGGCCTGCCAGGGGAGGGTGCCGAAGGCGTTGACGATGTCTAACGACACCGCCAACGCCACCCCTCCCCCGAATGCAGTGATAACCTACAGAAAATCTTAGTGGTTGTATGCTAGCTGACTATTTCAGATTTACAGCAGAAACAGAATGTCTGTACATGTACACGTAAGAGGTCTTATTTTTTAATGGCTTCCTTAAATATGATATTTCGCTTCATGCAGTTTTGTTGTAATTCTGTACTTCAAATTGAATGCTAGTTTAAAGCAGATAAAAAAATATTGACACAGAGTGTACTCGGTGACTGAATTGGTTTAGAGTATGGCACGGCATATTGAAGTGCCTGGCTTGAGTGTCGCTTGATATGTATATTTTCGATGCATTATTACTTTTACTTATTAGAAATACAAAAGAAGACT
The DNA here is from genome assembly GCA_036419045.1 of Scirpophaga incertulas. NCBI lineage: Eukaryota > Metazoa > Arthropoda > Insecta > Lepidoptera > Crambidae > Scirpophaga > Scirpophaga incertulas. The sequence goes on along the minus strand of CM071639.1, from coordinate 7,444,462 downwards.
TTTGGAGAAGAACAAGCAAGAAACTCTGTAGATCTCTTTTTTCATTTCTTCTTTTTATTATAATAATGTAATGTAATTACTTGTATTTACCAAATCAAAAGAAATATAGTATTTTGAAACACTTATGTCGTCAGAAAATGTCAGATCACAATAAACATATATGTCAGGTACAAGAACAGAAAAATTGTTTAATACAGAATCTTAGATTACCATTAACATTTATGTGTCTCATACAAAAATGTCCGGTACACGTTACCGTACGATAACGATAAAAAACGATGACGAAATAAAAATGACGAATGACATTTTGACAGATAAACTATGGGGATGACACCTATCAAAATAGACTTCTAAGATTGAAAAGATCTTACAAGATCGAAGATGATAACCTTTTCAACTCGTAATTAACCCCTTACTGCGGTCACATGATCAAGATAAACAGATCAGAACTTTATCTAGGGCAAACTTGTTTGTGGTTCAAAGTAATCACATGAAATCGGGAGATACCAACATGAAAACTCCAGCAACACCTTGAATCCCCTATGAAACCGCGTAAAGGTGTCGTTTACAAACAGGGAAAAAAGTTTTTCTCTCGCTAAACGAATGTGAAATGTTAGTTAAGCTTCGCGCAGTTTGGGCAGGCCGCGGACGTGACCAGGAATGTAAGCGGTGAATAAGCGAATCAAAGCTACATTCAGGGCTTAGACACTTCGTTTACAATCCTTGACAGTTTGACTCAACGGAGACGTTATTGATATTCGAAGGACTGGGATGTTCTATTTCAACGTAACATTTTAAGGTCAGCCGGCCCCTCGTTGGTAATTCAGAAAGTACGGCAATAAGACCGTTGGTACACCCTGAAATATTTGAGTTGCTTACAGGGAATTCAAATTCAAAGGGACGTGATGCAATTAAGCCGGATGTTGCATCTTATGTCGTTATAACAATAAATAAGACAAGAAATAAATTTAGTATATTTGTTATACGGTTTCCTTTCAAGATATGAAACACTATAATACTGTAAAGATAAATCAAAAATGTTCTTACATCTGCATATATACTACTAGCTGTGCTCACAACTTCGTCCGCGTGGAATCGTAATTTCAGGTAGTATTACTATATTTTATAAAATGTGTCTTATTTGAAGAATATATAGTATATATTCTTCAAATAAGACACATTTTATAAAATTGTTACATATTAAATCAAATAAAAAATTGGCACCTAGTTGCTTGGCCGGTCGCGAACTTTCGAGAAAGTTCATCTTAAGTACTTAGAGTGGCGTACAGTGCTTGTAAACTACAGTGAATGTTAACTGTGGTTTTTGTGCGAAGCTCGCAGGAACCAAAATGTATCAAAAGATGTATTGTCACAGTCCTAATAATTTTACTGCCTATTTTACCCTTTACACAGGAACCCAGCAATGCTAACACTGCTATTTTGCTGCGGAAAGATGGATGAATGGACATACATATATTTCAAGGTAGGCGTATTTTTGATACAAACTACAAATTGCACATCTCATCTCTTTTCAGTACAGACACACTTTTCCATATATTTGAATTATTATTGAAATAAAGGCACTAAAATCAATATTCTCTTGGCTTAAGAGCTTAAAATATAGTAGGTATACATAAATAATCTAGCTTTTTTTTTCTAGCTCCTTTAGCCGCGAAGGAGTGTGACTTCTTACCCGAACTCTTTTTTAAGCTTTCCACGATATCACGACGATTTCTATGTCTAGCGTTTCTTATGATCTACTTCCTATCCTACTTTTAGTTATAATTTAAATAAATTTCTAAATAATTAAGCAGACTCTTCTTCTGATGGTAAATGGTGACAATCTGATGTGTCACATGTGGTTACTTGAAATTCGCTGCAAATCTGCAACGAAGGAGAACCACAGTATTCAATACTATTTTTTTTTGTTTCCCTGAGGAAAATGCATTAAATTGCATACCCCGGCTGTGGCGAGCCGGCGGTTATGTGGGGCTCTCCTCCCCAGAAGGGGGAGGCCTACCCACTAAAAACCTCAGGGATGGCCTTCCTCAGGCATGAAGGGAGCCCCCGGGAACTTACCAAGCTACTTCCGGGAACCCCCAGCCTCCGCTCCCCCGTCGATACAGGATTCAATACCAACTTGTGACATAAGATGTTAGCCACAGTATCCAGTAACCTCACTGCGTAACGTGCCACGTAACATTAAGTGAAATTAAGTACAGAATCCCCGTCATGTAAATAAATGCTTAGTATTACAGCCAGTGGCGGCGCAAGACCTAAACTCAATGTGGGCATGGTATATTTTGCGAGGCCCTCTGTTGGTGCAAGAAAGGAATATAAAATAAGATTTTTCATACTTTTTCAAATATATTTTCGGCTGTGAGGCGCGAGGCCTTTTGCACTGCGAGGCCGTGAGCGGTAGCCCACACCGCCCTCGCCTTACGCCGCCTCTGACTACAGCTTCAAGCTAAAATTGTAATGTTATATGTAATTAGTTACCAGTGATTTAGATACACCGGAATTATTTTTCAAATGCTTAAAACATAATGTGAAAGTCTTTACCATCTAGAGCTTCGTGCCACATTTCTAGTTCAACTATTTGTGTTATCTTAACAAGATGAAATTTGGTCTCTTTGGATAACTGCCAGCTAAATGAATTCCTAGCGGGAACATTTCAAAAAACGCAGCAAAGATTAATGCTTGCAAAATTCCTAGCACTAGTATCTATCTATCCGTAATATGATCCCATAATATGTCAAAGATTTTTCCAATTTGCACATAACATATTTTTTTACTAATATATTTGATTTCTCATTCATTATTTCAACTGAAAGACGTATATACCTTCGGGAAGGTATATACGTCTTAGGACTTGTATTCTGATCGGATGTACCCTCTAATACATCCAGCACAGTCGTGCACCATCCAGCGACTAATGTAGGAACTAACGCTGTATTTCCAGGCATATCCTTGCCACTCAAATGTGCAAATGAGGTATGCGGGCTCAATAGCACCGTCTTTTCCTAACAGTACTTAAGTGGAGATTAGAGTTTGAGTCTCGTTCTATACGGGCCTAAGACCCATCTGTTACAACGGCCGTCCAGTCTTGCGAGCATTGCGCTATTCCAGCTTCCATTCAAGGTTCGGTAATTTATATGTTTGACATTCTTGATGTGCTTACGAAAAAATACTGACCTTTCTTTTGTCCTGTAACTTTTAACCTCTTTATAAGTCCGCTTGTATGCGGCCAGATTTCGGTACTAAAATATCAACATGGACTGAGAATATTTCACTTAGTTTCCGCTGCCAAAGCAAGTTGGATCGAGCAATTAACTTATTTCTGAAAGTTCATCACAAAAATGAGTATTTATTTAAAAGGATTACGAGTCTGTTTACTTTGAACATAAGCAATACACCATAAGTAATATAAGTGTACAGCCTTTTATCATTTTTTTTTGCTTGTGGATTCTTTTTCGATTGGTTCATGCCAATATGGCCTAAATTTCCTAAGTGCTTATGACATAAATTATTATTGTTACTAGATTCAGTGGGCATGTCAAAGATTTTATGTTTAGGCATATTTACAGTATAATCAAGTAAATACACTCCATTACAGGATGAAACATTAAGAATTTTTAATTACTGTGTTTGTCATATATTGTAATGCATACGATTTTTTGATTGAGGTATAATCAAAAGACCTTGGTGAAAATCAACACATTGGACACAAAGCTAGAGTAAATATGTGAATGCCATGATTATCATATTTACATTAGGACGTATGATGTTGCGATGTCCTGTATTTCGTTCTGGGCCACGAAAACACAAATTGTCATTTAATTACTATGCAATGCTGCTAATGCAAACAGCATTTCATTATTAGTGTAGTCGATAACAAGTTTAAATAAAAAAAAAACATTTTTTTCTATTTTATTTTTTAGACTATTTCTTACACTTAGGATTTATGTATATATTTTGTCTATATTAAAAATAATTTTTTGGTTTTGTCTATGTAACTTTATATTGAACGTTTATATATATATAAAGGATAGGTCTCTTGTCAGAGTCTCTTTGCTTATTCACATCAGAAATGAAGAATATTTGAATCTTCAACTTTGACTCGCAATACAGGACGGCTGTTGTAATGGACAGGTCCTAGGTACGAATGAGACTCAAACTCAAATTTCTGCTGGATCAATATCGTGATATAGATCTTTACAAACTTTAACATTTATGATATTAGTAGGATAACAGTATTGAGGTATATCTATAATACCTTGATAAAAGAAACATTGAATACAAAGCTACAGTAATAACCTAAAACCATAATATACTATATATATTAACATTTCTTATAGGTTGTTTTAGGACTTACAAAATAATATTTAAGGGGTATATAAGCTAGATATTAGATGGATTCTAGATGCTTATCTAAGACCTGTAAAGGTAAATACTTTTCTAGTTACCTAATTTCAAAATAAAAGTTAAATCTCTTGAATACTATCCTTATTCAGCTGTTAACTCAAAAGAAATATTATTAACTGAAGACACAATGGCGCTCAATAGATTGCTACCTAATATTCCACTCACTTAGTAAAAACTATTGATAATTTGGGTCAAAAAATAATTCGTTTTGTTTATAAGCGAAAAACAAATAGTCCGACAAGCATTAGATTTTTTTTACAGAGACTTCGCTTCTGATAGCCACAACCCTAAATAGTAAGCCTTGAAACAACCTATATATAATAATGCCCTTTAATTCATCCAGTGCTTCGACAACATATGTTCAGTTAGTTATTATATAATAGTGTTGATGCACACATCGTTTCAAAGTTCCTCAATAATTTTTCAGTTGGGTTTAGTGATGCAGCTGGCAGCTGATGTATGCAAATAACGAAGCAAATATATAAAAGTACATTTATTTCCGAATAATGTTGCATTATATACCATTGAAATAATAAGTATATTAGCGCCAGTTGGACAATGTTTCAAGAATAGAAAAAAATAAATTTAGGTAATTCTTGAACATAGCAAAAAAATTGCTGAAATGTGTAATGACGTATAGTATTTAAGAGTAACAGGGTAAAGAAAATACAAAACATAAAAAATCCTGTTTGAAAATCTAAGAATTCTTTACAATGTGGCTGTGGATTCTTCGCTTGAATGTTGCTGCTATTGTTTTTTGCGTATTCAATACTGCATATGGTGAAAATTTGTTATTAATAAATAACTATAATAATATTAACAAGCTAAGCTACTGTGTCAGTGACTTAATAAGAAATAATTTTGAAAAAGTTACATTTCTTGATGTTACTTCTGACAATAATGCATTATTGCAACAAATCAATAAAAGAATGTTAACTTCCGTAACCACAAGAAGCCCATGTGTAAATTTGACTATAAGTAATATCAGTTATTTATTACACGTAACAAACGTGAAGGATCTTATTTTCAGTTTGAACTGCTTGACGAAAGAGTCTGAATGGAAACCACAAGCTCGATTTTTAATCTTCATAAAACACATAGAAAAATCGCCGAGAGAAATATTCGATGTGCTCATAAAACAAAACATTTTCAATGTAGCTATAATATACAATATGAGACAAATACTCACATATAACCCTTTTGAAAATAACAAATGTGGAAAACAGGTTGATAGTGTAAAGTGCTTTGCAAATTGTTCCGTAGCATCTCAACTCAACAAATTATACAAGGATAAAATAATTCCCAAACTTAGTGAATGTACATTTAATGTGTTAGCACGTCATAGAGCTCCGTTTGTGGTGGTACCTGAAGATATAGACCTAGTTGGGGTCGAACAATATTTACTAAATATTATTTATGAAAAAGACAACATCAAATTTAATGTTACAGTTGTTGCCGCAGAAGAAGTACAAGAAATGAATATTTTGAATTTATTAGATAATTACAAAGTAGATGTTGTTGTAGGTGCTATGCCTTTGTCTGAAGCTTGTACTGCTTTTGCCGACTGTGTATGTGCTCATTTACCTTTTAGCGATGATATTATATTTCTTGTTCCTAAAGCTCCTCGGATTCCACTGTACAAATTAGTATTTTTTTTACAAGAGCCTTCATTGTTGTTATTATTTTTTGCAATATATTCTTTAGTGTTTGTGTTTCTAGTAATTGTTCAGCGACAAAAAGACAAATTAGTATTTGGCTTAAGGCTTATACAAGCGGTTTTCTTACAAGAAACAAAATTGCCAACACGAGTCGTTTGTAAGTGTTTGTTCATGTGCTGGATTTTGTGTGGGATCATTTACAATATCTATTATAATGCTTATCTAACAAGTGTCATTACTAAAATTCCATTTGAATATCAAATATCAACGGAGGAAGATTTAAAATCGTTTGGAATGAAAACTTGTTTGTCAGAGGTTAACAAGGAGTACAGTGAAATTTTCAATGAATTTAGTAATATCAAACTTTGCGGAAAGCATATCATCCAACAAATGGATGAATTTCATAATGAAATAAATACATATGCAATTTATTTAAGATCGTTCTATGATTATTTCTTGAAACATTTCATTGATGTAAAGAACTTATATATTCTGAAGAGTTCCTGGCGTCTTCTCTCATATGCTATATACTTTTCAAAAGGGCATCCAATTCAAGAAACAATTCTTCGACGGTCTCTACAGATCAGAGAAAACGGTCTACTCCAAAAACAATTAAGCGATATATATTATAATCGGGACAGTACGAAAGGTCAAGATGAAGTTCGAAAAAAGTCTTCTTTGCTTTTTCAACTTTTATTGCCTGTATATATTTTTGGATGTGTATTAGCTTCTTTGGTTTTTGTATTTGAAATTCTAATTTACAAAATGAGTTGTTTATAAATATAGAACAATGTGAGTTAGCAAAGTACATATCACAAATTTATGTTTACAACAAAATAGGATATAATGTTTGGGTTATATAATGAATAATTTAAATGAAATCATTAAATAATATAAACTCTTACCAACTCATTATTTCAGCCAACAGTCAAGTTAAAAAGTTTTTTATAAACTTATTTTATTCTTTTTAGTACATTTTATTTTAAATCAAATGTTAAATAAAAGATGTTTTCATTAATTTTATTTTAATTGTAGGTGTTTAACTGTGAAATTTTCTTTTCGTTAGTAACTCTATTTTATTTTTCAATATATTTCAATTCTTAAAATTCATTTTTTAACTACTGCATTTCTTTTTTGGTGAATGTTCACATACAAGAAATTATTTATCTAGTCTTGATGTCAAAGTTTTCTTCCATGAAAAATAGCTGATACTGGCTACTGATACGAAAGCATAGAGCCACAGTGCTACGTTAAGGCGGGAATTTGTTCCACTCTCATTTCACTTGTCGAGTACGCGGCATCGCGAGCGATCGCGTTGTGCTCACTCCGAACACGCCCGATCTCGGCGCGTCCTGAATTTCGAAATCAGAATCGAGAAAAAAGTTTTGAAATAAAAACAATGTTCCACAGTGACGTTACTTAAACTGTTGCTATTGGCCAAAACAATTAGGAACTCTTTGGAAAACTTTTTTAAAGTTTTGTGTCGCGAAACAATGTTTGTTGTGAAAACTTTTTGCGCGATTTCGCGAACGCGAATTTTAATTGAACTCAAGTAGTTTTTGTGATTTTGGGAGGCACACGAACGAGAACTTGTAAGTAATTATTTATTTTTGTGTAATAATTAATAGTGCAATAAAATTACAACATTTTACACCTAATTATCTGTTTTTGTACAACTAATTTATGTTTTAGTGTTTTTATTGTCAAATTATTGTTTTCAAAGATTAGATATATAAGATGGGGTTTGTATGGTGATCAGTTTAATCTTTTATTTTTTACTGTCACCACAAATTATAAGCAATTACGCTGTCGATTTTATGACTTACGACTTGAACTCCTTGGAATATATTGACACTATAATTACTACACTTGTTAGCATAAAACTGAACTATAGTGAACCCACATAATTTAGCTATTAACGAGTTGTTATTATGATAGAACCGCGACCCTTATAAGTGGTCTAGCATCTTATGGACGCATTGTTTGAGCTACATTACGACTGCGACCCATATTTGCACAGAATAATTACTGTCTTAACAATTAGTATTATGAATGAAAATTGTCTTGTGATGTCTAACACCTTCAGTTTTGTGACGCTTATCTGAGATTGGTTTTAATTCTGCGAAATGATTATGCTGCAGGTGAAGTATAAAACTTTTAATTGTTATTGTTATAAAGTTAAAACGACCAAAGTGGACTCTGTAATTTAGAAAGGATCCATTTTTAAAATCAGTTGCGACCGTTGTTATACTTAAGTGCATAATCACATTATTTTTTTTTTTGTAATTTTGTTGAAACAATTAAAACTGTAAAGTTTTATCATGATATGAATATATTTATTTTTAATTTAAGATAATACATCAGTGAGTAGTTTATAGATAATAGTAGCCGAGCTTAGACGCAATAGTGAATTATTTGTTTTTTATTTATAAAAATAATGTTTTAAAAATATGTGATGATGTGTTAATTCGTTGTAGCTTATTTCCTTTACAATTATTATTATTTAATTACATTGATTTAAATGTAAGTCTTCTTAGCTTAGTTAATTAATAATGTATTTATATACAATGTAAGAAGAAATGTCTTCGGTACGATTTGATCATGTGAAAATCTACTACATATATATATAGTTAGGGATGAAAGTGAAACAAATTTTAAATGTGAAAAAAATATTCAGGCAGTTCAATATTAGCCTTCAAGAGTAGGCCTGATGCAGTTAAGAGAACATTTTGGGCTTGTTGTGGAGCGGAACACTTCGAGATTTTGAACCTAATCATAGATAGGCCTTAACATAAATGCAGAAATAAATCTATTGTTCCTTGTATGTTGACGTATTTCAGGCAAACATTGCGGTAAAAATTGTTGTTTGATAATTATCATTTTCATAGAATTGGAAAAATACGTTTCATTACGAACAGTTTTAACGAAATTTGTTTCAAGTGAGTTACGGAATCGTTCAATTTGAAACTTGTTCAGGAGAGGACATATCATACTTCTCTTAACAATGTTTTTAATATTTAAGAATTATTATAATATTTGCTTCTTAGAATCTGTAAATATTTTACTAAAATTGAAAATAAATTGGTTTAAAAATTCAGAAAAAATATGTGTAGGACACAAAATTTGCATCAGTGTAGAAAAATATAACTCCAGTAAAATACATATGAATTTAAATTTACCAATAAACGTCAAACCTAAACGAACGTGCTATATGCATGTGAAAACATAAAAAATATTTTTTGATTGATGATTTAATATGAAGAACGTGCCCATAGACAATTTAAATAAGAGGACCGTTATAAAAGATTTTAAACTGGTTCTGTAAGTTTGGAGTAGATTGAACGTTTTGATTAGATTACCATCTAAGGATGTACTTTCAAGATCGAATTTAATAATATTATAAATAATTTTGAGTAAGGGTAACACATATTATTGTGTATATATAGTATGAATATAAAATGAGTTGCTGAATTTTAGTCGTAGTTGACTACTAACTAAGGCGGCTCGGTGTTGATCAGGCCCCTATTTCTAAACTTTGACAGATGTGATGGCAAATACAATGGCAATTGTTTTAAATGCTTAAAGATATCGTAGAATATAATATATTCATATTCATATTCGTTTATTCACTCTTTGCTTGACATACATTTATCTTACAAATTTACCTTTTCAAGGCATTGTGAAAATTTACAAATCTAGAGTTTAGCAAAACAATATCTACATTATATCAAAACATGCATTTCATCATCTATAAACTATGTTAGACAAAAAACAACATTGTAATTAGGTAAATTATAGGTACATTGATAAATTGTATTACATTATTTATAATTAACTCTGTTGCCATGTCATATAAATTACTAAATTATTATATTTTACTGTCAAATTTCTCTTTTATACAATGATAAATTGTATTACATTATTTATAATATAATATAATTATATCATAGAACCTATCTAATGAAATTTACCTAATTTAGAACATTACTACATTAAAACGAGTATAAACGAGATTAAAAATCTCCAAAAAACATTTAAAAGTATATGATCAAGAAATATAGCTATCGAAATAGTTTATGCTACTAAATATTAAAGTTTTTCAATTCAGAATTATAATCTAGTAAACCATTGTTATTTTGGTTTGTGTTCTATTTAATTTAATATTAAAGTAGAGAAATAAAATATGTTATTTTTATATGTTCACACATATAATATATGAACAGTTTTATATTTCGCATACCCATTGCGTTATGAAAATTCCATAAAAAACAACACAAAGATTTTTGATTCGGACAAAATTCTAACTCGCATCTTCAACTAACCGTGTAGAGGCTGTAATGAAATAGGCCACCGTGTACTTATCCAAATTGGAATTGCATTGTGTACTCTTTATTATACAATGTTAAAGTAGACTTAAATTTAAGATGTATTTTTAGTAAATTGTCTCACCTCTAGGAGGTATTATTTTTATTTTGCATAGAAATTGTTTTTACCCTAAGATTTTGCATGGAAATATACTCAAATTTTGACCACCAACCGACTGATTATTTTTTGATTTTTTAATACATTTTTATTTATTAAGTGCAAACAGAAACGGAATAATGCAAAAATTATTAGCTATTACGGATTGCATCCTATCTCTTTCCCGCGAAACTGAGTTATAAAGCGGGTGCCTAACTAATAGTTTGAAAGTTTGTAACTTTAGCACTTTAGCAAATATAAAAATAAAGTAAATATGCTGTATCAAAGATGAAGTGAAAAAAAATGTGAAGGAAATGCTTAGATGGTTTAGACGCTTAGAACGAATGACTGACACTGCCGAAAGAAATTTTACTTAAATATTAATTTTACGAACATATTTAGATCAAATAGGTAATATACTGAAGGAAGATCAGGTCAAGAGTACCCGTAACCGACTAGAGTGCATGAAAGAATTAATGTAAGGAGAGTAAGCTAGGGAAGTATGATCGCCGGAGTCGCGTCGAAGCCATGCCACTCGGTAATCCCCGCGACTTCCGGCGAAATAAAGAGAAGGAACACGGCGGAGTTTTTAGTGGGTGCGAGCCCCACACTCCCCCTCCCCCGGAGGAGCGACAGTGCGCCGGGGACTAACATCTTCCACGGAATATTCATTTCCTCCGCCTCAAAAAAAGGGAAGTGTGTTTAGATCGTGGCAAGTAAAAAACTGTGATTTCTATCTACTCCCACATCAAAAAGGCGTGAGTGTATATAGTTAGTTAGTTTAGTTAGTTTAGCTGGGCTCCACCGCACTTAGCCTCATGATTGGGCCATTATGCGCATAGGAGAAGGCTCCTGCGTCTGCCTCCTTCCTACTCCATTCATCCCAGTTCCTCACAGAACGCTAGCAGCTTCCGTGGGCTGCTGCATGCTTCTGGCAGGGACGCCGGGGAATGGAGAAGTTTCTCCCGTTGGTCGGCCACACTTGCACATTCCATAAGAACATGCTGTGGCGTTTCCTCAGCCTCTATGCACACTCTGCACAAGGGGCTGTCTGTTATACCAATTGTGTACAGATGTTTGTTTAAAAGGCAATGTCCAGTTATGGTAGCTATGACCTTTCGGATCTTGTCTCTCTTTATTTTGATAATGGAACGGGCAAGCTTCTTGGATGGTACCGGGACTGCTTCCTTCGTTCGCTTGCACCTCTCCTTGGCTATCCATTCTTTTAGGTGTAGTTCCTCTGTGCTCTTGCGCAGCCAGGTTTTAACTTCTGCCTGTGGATTGGGCATTAGGGGTTCTAGTCCATACACTTTCGTGTTGGTGCCCCTTTTTGCCAACTTATCTGCCGCGTCGTTACCGAGTGAGTCACTGTGTCCTTTTATCCACTGCAGGGTTACCCGGTTTGTGTCTGCAATGGCTTGGAGCGTGTTATGGCACTCCAGTATAAGGACAGAGTTGATAGTATTGTTTTGGAGGGCCTGTAAGGCCGATGCGCTATCCGAGATTATCTTTATGTGAGTGTATATATACATATATATGTATTTGCAGACGACTTCCGTAGTAGTGTGATTAGTACACCGATTCCAAGGTGTTGTAATCTCTGGGTTCCAATTCCGGTGGAAGTAGATATTTATATGATGAATGCGAGTATTTGTAACTTAGATATGGTTATTAATTTATATTTCTATCAAACATATTTATATATGTATATAATACACATCTATCCGTTACCCTGGAACAAGCCAATAACACAAGCCTTAAAGAGTTTACTCTGGGCTACGCTAATTGTTGTTAGTGTAAGAAATATTTATTAATCAATTTATTTATGAATGTAAAAAAATATTGTCCACATAAAAAGTACATTCTAAGACTATAATTATAACTGTGCATATTTTCTTTATTCAAAAAAGTTTTTATGTTCATTGAATATGCCAGGCAAGTTTGATCTTAAGTTGTTTTACTTCGAAATTTTAACCCATCACAGCTGCACGCACATAAAAAAATAATGAAAAAGATTGTTGACGCCGGCATTTTGAGTGGAAAATTCCAAAGTTGTATGTTATTGATGCCCGAAAACATATTGCTGCCACTATTCATAATGACTCCTATAGCAGTAACAATTGAATTCAAACACGCTCAAATTCCAATTTGATTGGCATTCGCAATGAAAATTGATTAGTAGCACGACGACATGATGTCTGGTTGTAGTTTAGATTTGGGTATACCACGTTATCCGCACGGATAACAATATGTGGTATGTTCCCACGTGGGAAAATCTTAATTTATCTTTTTTTACCGGAGGAAGACTTTATGCCAGGTTCATCTGCTTGGATATCATTTTCTTAGCTATAAATGAGCAGAATATTGAATTTTTTGGCTACTGTAACAAAATAATTATATACGCTCCACACTTCTGGTCTATCATAAAAGCCTAAAGAATATCTTAATTAAATATGTTAAAAATTAAAAATCAATTTATTTTATACTTTTTGTGAATAATCAAAGTTAAACTGGGTTTAGTAACAAAGGAACGATATTTTTTTATTAAGTTGTTTGTTTGGTTTGTTTGGTCTGGTGATAATTTACATTTTCATGGATTACGTTCGATATTATGTCGTTGATTTATAGAGACATGGAAGTAATTTTTCATATATACATACATAGTACTGCGTCAGACTTTACATATTGTTCTCGTTGGTTGATGATACAGTTCTAATATCGCTCGAAATAGGGACGATTTTTGTAGTGCGAATGTAAGGCTTCACGTGTTGCTGACTGTAAAGAATAAGTAGTTTTTGTGTTCTCTTGCTTTTTGCAATAAACCTGTCAAAGCTTATGTTGAATAACAATTATTTTGATGTCAAAATCCAGTATTTTTTTTGGTAGATACAATTATATATTATTATAACAATAAAAAATCAAAATTCTAAATGTGATTTGGAAGTACCAACCTCTCTGCGAGACATTGCGTGCCCAAATCTATTTTTGGCTAGTCTATAGAAGAGGATCATTGTTTTGTTTACTTAAGAGAATGAAAAAGGTAGCGAATGGAAATGACACATCAAGATCACGGGTTCTCGGAGGGGCAAGGTCGCGTGCGTTCAAAGAATCAATTTGTCAATCCATTTATGTTAGGTCAGATCTGTATAGACTATACCTAGTTCTCCACCCACTGTTTCGGTTGTAATATTCTTGATATCTTTGTAACAATTTTATATTATCTTTGAATATTTAACAAACAACAATAAGTTATTTTATGATAATTAAGCGGAAAATGCTATGTTAGCTATGTTATCAGACATTATGTAACTCGGGCCAATTCATTGAATAAAATTATTATTTATCTAGTTCATTGCTTTAGAGGAAAAAATTAACCTACTACAAATTACATACATAAAAACATTTATAGCCGTACCTTTCGAAGTTAAGGTTTTCGGAGAACAGAAAACAGTTATCTCTAGGTTAGTTATCGATGAATGAATATAACCAAAAACTGCACAAGATATTCTGCAATTGCTCCTTGCCATATTTAGTACGTGCTAGTACTTATTTTAATAAAAAAAATGCACGAAAACAGTCATCGGGTCAACACTGCGGCACAATCGCGACTGGTTGCGTACCCAACGCATAACGAGATTCGAATCATTTGAAAACGCGCACAGTTACCTCTGATTATTTTATGGAGCCTAGTGTGAGGCAAATGTAATTTATTCTTATTTGGTATTGAAGCTATGGACATCATTTTACTAAATAAATGAATGTTTTTATGGGTATATATTAGATTTTCATAATATATTGAGACACAACTGTCATTATACCAGTGTCTTTAAATTTATCTCTTAAAGAGTCTTGCATTTTTAGATTATAAATTGCTGGAATGGCCCTCTTCTGCAGCACAAATATAGTTTGAATGTCGGCAGCATTTCCCCACAGTAAAATACCGTACGACATTACACTATGAAAGTAACTAAAGTACACCAATCTAGCTGTTTCTACGTCAGTTAATTGGCGTATTCTCAAAACTGCAAATGCTGCAGTGCTGAGCCGTTTTGATAATTTATCAATATGTGGGCCCCACTGAATGGTATTTTTTTACATATTCATAAAAATCTACACTCGTGTTATAGTTACGTTCATTATAAAGTTCAAAGTCTTTTTCTACTTTTATATATTCCGGGTGTGGCCCACTCACTAAAAGTAACAGCAACAATCATTAATTGAAATCCTTTTTGGCACAAAGATATTGTTGAATTCTTTGCAAAATAGATTAAAAAATCATTGTGAAAATTATTTGGATTATTTATGTGTAGTTAAGTCAGGTATTTTATGAAAAAGGTTACTTTTAAAATGTTCTAATCTATTTATAGTTTTAGGTATAACAGTGATGTCTCTCTTTGCCTCATGTTTACACTGATGTGGGACAGCGATTATTTGTCCACAGTGGTCAGAATCTAATTGATTGATATCTTGTTTAGATTTTTCTTAAGATCTGTATAAATATTGTCAATACATGTGGCAGAGTTTGCAGTTATTCTGGTTGGTTCAAGAAACATATTTATGAGATTGTATGATTGAAATAAGCTAATAATTTTAGTACATAAACTAGAATTTTCCAATAAATTAATATTAAAATCACCACATATAATCAAACACTTGCCCAATTTACAAATCTTCTTTAAAACTTCATCCATGGTAGCCTCAAAGCAATCATATAATGCTGAAGGGGGCCTATAAATGCTTAATACAACAAGATGCTCCAGTTCCACACAAGCAATCTCAATCGTTCGTTCAACTGAGAGATTCACAACATCTCTGCGTTCTTTAAATTTAATTTTCTTTTTTCAATAAAATTAATGAGCCACCACGTATTGCATGTTCACGACAAAACGAAGTAGCTATTAGATGATTGTTAACATTAAGCATGATCTGATAATTTTTAAGCCAATGCTCTGTTACACAAAATATATCTATATTATTACAATTATAAATAATTCAATTTCTAAGTCCTTTCCTAATATTCCCTGAATGTTTGATGCATTATTTTAATTACATTTTTACTATGTAGATTAGTACTAAGTGGACTCTTTAAATTTATTTCAGTATTACTAATAGAATTATTACTAATAAGACTAACTTTATTACTAATAAGAAATATCAATAATATTGTCAGTACAAGAATTACTGACAGTCAAATCTATAAAAGCACATTGCTCAATAGGAGTAGTTGTTGTAGCCAAGTTTTTGGTTGTTACTAAAAAGAAATAAGATAGCTATACTGCTATTGACGCTGAAATAATTACAAATATAATATTTATTTTTAGTCAAATAAAAAGTACTAACTAGTCTGTTAGTGTCAATCATATGCAATTTTTTATTAGTGTTGCATACAGTATTTAATGTTAATTTAATTTATACCTATAACTATTTTCAACCTGTGACAAGTTGCTGCAATAAGGCAATGAGAACAATACAATATTATGTTAATGTTCAATTCAGATCATCTAATAACTTTGATTGGGTCCTGTTATTCAAATCACCTCTACTTCCTATGAGAAATATTAATGTTGTATCAGGTGAGTAATTTTGTAGCGTTGCTTTTTGCAATAAAAAAAAATAAAAAAATAAAAATGCATTTATTTAGATAAATCATTACAAATAAGTTGCTGGGGTTTCCCAGAAAGTAGTCGAAACACTTATGATGGGAAACCTCGCTCTTCCTTCGAACAATACTAAAGGTTTACATGGCATTTTTAGTAAAAAATTTACAAAGTAAAAGAAAAGAGATTCTGTTGATGTGCGAAAAAGTAAGTATAGTAATTATGTGTAGTGTGTGTGTGTTTATGTGTATGGGTGTGTGTGCGTGTGTGTGTGTAAATGTGTGGTAAATATTTTTATGAAAGATGCGCCTGGCATACAATTATTTACTACAGAATTAGCCATATTACATAAAATTTGACCAATCTTTTCTTTTGAAATATAGGGTAAATCTGAATAGACATTATTAACTTTAAGGGGGACCCCTTCGGAGAGTGCTGTTCTAGCAAGTAAATCAGCTGTATCATTGCCTAGTATCCCACATAAGAAGGAACCCATTGTAAAGAAACATTGATCTCATTATGTATTAATCGATGAATAAATTTAATAATTAGATAAGCTTCTGGTTTTCCTAAGCAACCGCGACAACATGCCAAAAACACGCTGCAAGGCACTCCTCGAATTAGTAACGATCAATACTTTAAACGAAGAATTTTGTTACACTAATTGACGTATTACTATTTTTCGTCAAATAATAAATTAGTGAACAAATTTTAGTTAATGTGAAGATACTAACTTTCAAACTTTCATGTTGCATAATCAATATAAATCTATTACGGGAATTAACAGGATAATGTTACGTACCGAATTTTATTGCCTGACGTTTCGACCAGGTTGCACCGGCCGTGGTCGCAGGCGGACAGTCCGCGTAGATTTATATAATTGTGAATATATTTTATTAAACATTTTGATATTCTATAAATTATTACCAGTGATAAATTATTAATAATATATCACTGACTCGTTTATTCGCTTGAATAAAGAGAATTAATAAATTTTTAAATCCTGTATTGCACGGCTTAAACTAAATGAAAAATTACCTCAATAAAGTATATTACAATTGAAATTAGGTCGCACGCTTTAAAGACAAGTATTAAAGACAAGTATTGACAATATTTTTCATAATTTTCTTCTCTCATAATTCTCTAATCAATTATGTATATTCATTTGATATCTTAATTAGTTCAGCGTATACTCGCATCAAATTATAAGAATATTAGAGTGGCCCTATAAGTAGACACTTACAATTTAATGATCAACTATAATATTAACAAAATTATTATTACAAACGATGAGTAGTTTGGCTCCAAAGATAAAGCTCAAATTATTTTTTTTATAAGTTTGAAGTATATTTAAGTATAATTTATCAGCGAGTGCTTTTGATTGATTGTTTATGTTTGTTGATTATGCTGCCTGTGTTTATTTCAGTAAATTATTTTCTTATATTTTATAAGGAGTTATTAATGCCCAAGTCCTAAATATTAATTTAATTAGGGCTTAGATTAAACAAAAATATTTTCTGTGAAAGATAAATTATATTTCTTTATCACTTTATCTACACAGCAGAAGAAGCAAAAAGCTATTCAATAATTTTTTGAATACTATTAGATTACTTTAAATTCTAAAGTCTAGAGCAGAGCTTCCAAACTTTTTTGTGACCCTTTGCCATGGTTTTCGTTTTTGGGTAGATCCCTACTTACCTGATATTGCATGCCTACATCTTATAACTTCCAAATTTTATAAACATATCTAATATTTTTTACTACATAGGTACTTTTATAAATAATGTATAAATACTATAAATACTAATATAATAAGCTGAAGAGTTTGTTTGGTTTTTTTTGAACGCGCTAATCTCCGAAACTACTGGTGCGATTTGAATTAATTCTTTTTTGTTGGATAGTCCATTTATCGAGGAAGGCTATAGGCTAAATAACATTACGCTATGACCAATAGGAGCAAAGACAGAGCGGTAAATGTGTAAAAAAACGGGGAAAATTATTCATTTTTGAAGGCTTTCTTTGCGTGCGCTGCGAAAACGGTTCAAGATACACAAAAAATATGTATGAAAGAATTATTCCTCTATACATGATCTAAAAAAAAGTCCGCGACGGCATATGTCTATCTTTTAAGGTTTAGTCACAATGACCGTTTTTATGGTACAAATTTGGTCGAAATAATTTGTTTAAGTTGTATCAACATAATAATACTAAAAATTCTGCGGAAACTCGACCATTCCGAAAATCCCGCAAGAACGGGAACTATGTGGGAAAAACCAAAAATCTGCCGGAAGTCACTATTCCACGCGGACGAAGTCGCGGGCAAAAGCTAGTAATGTATATGTGTTTATATTAGAAGATAGTATAAAATAAGTAAATAGGTATTATCAGTGTATGTTGAGATACATTATCGTGGACTCCATTTTCATATGATGGACCCCTTTTTTTTTTCGCTGACGTAGACCCCTTGCAGGTTATCATAGACCCCTAGTGGTCGACATAGATCACTTTGGGAATCATTGGTCTAGAGCTTACCTAGTGTAATTTTCTTCAATAGGTTATTATTATTATACTAGCTGACCCGCGCCCACTTCGTTGGGCATAATATTAATAATCCCCGAAGCGAGCACGAAAGCGAACTGAATTAAACCCGAAGCCATCGCGCGCCGTCCGCTGATGATGATGATGATGGATGATGATGATGATAATGATGAGATGAATGATATGATGATGATAATGATATAGAATGATGATGATGATGATGATGATGATATGATGATGATGATGATGACACTCCGCAATAATGTGGCTTTCTATTGGTGAAAGAATTTTTAAATTGATGATGATGATGATGATGATGTGATGATGACACTCAGCAATTTGAGATTTAAACTATCCTATCTCTCAAGTTGGATGAACTGCACATGGTGCGAATTTTATATAATCGGTTAAGTAGTTTAGGAGTTCATTGAGCACAAACATTGTGACATGAGATTTATATATATTAGACTAGACGTCGCTTGCTTGCCGCGGGGTGCAAGCACCCCGCGGTGGGGTGGTCCATCCGCGCTGTGTTTGACAAAAATTGTGGTCTGTCGAAAATTGGTGAAAAAAGTCATCTTTTTGTCAAAAAGAAGTAACTTGTATACAAAATTGTCTACGTTTAAAATACACTAAGGAACTAATGGCGTTTGTGGTCGCGTGTGTGCCGCGAGGTGCACGCACCCGCGGTGGTGTGGTTATCCCACCAATGAAAAAAAATTGGCGGTCAGTCGAAAATTGGTGAAATATTGTCTTCATTTAAGTCAAAACAAACTGAAAAAGCGTGTGCAGTTTAAACTACACTAAGAAGCTCACGTCGATTGTAGTCGCGTGAGTGCCGCGAGGTGCGCGCACCTCGCGTGGTGTGGTCTATCCACTACTGAAAAAAAAACATTGGCGGTCGGTCGAAAATTGGTGAAAATTTGTCTCCATTTAAGTCAAAACAAACTGAAAAACAGCGTGCAGTTGTAAAATTGAAAAACTCATGGCGCTGGTGGTCGCGTGAGTGCCGCGAGGTGCACGCACTCGCGGTGGCACTGCTCACTATTGCGATTTTCAAATAAAATCTTGTACAGTTGCGAAGCAGTATAAAGAATATAATAAAAAGTAAAAATAAAAGTAAAAAAAAAAGTTGTCATTTTACTACAACCACATTTGTTCCGTTCTACTCTTAAAAACCATTCCATTTGATACCCATATAGTGAAATTCGCAAAAAAATTTCAGCCGCCATGTTGGATCGGCGGCCATATTGAAATTTTCGAAACATACATACTTGTCGTATTCTACTTGTCAAGGCCTTTCATTTGATACCCATGAAGCATGGGTTGGAAAACAAAAGCGGTCCGCCGTGTTGAGAACGGCGGCCATTTTGAATTTTCTTCAATATCTCTTACGTGGCTGTATTAGACACTCAAAACCCTTCCATTTGATACCCATATAGTGAAAATCGCAAAAAAATGTCAGTCGCCATGTTGGATCGGCGGCCATATTGAAATTTTAGAAACGTCACTAATAGCGTCGTATTCTACTCGTCAAGGCCTTTCATTTGATACCACAAAGCTTGGGTTGGAAAACAAAAGCGGTCCGCCATTTTGAGAGCGGTGGCCATTTTGACTTTTTTTCAATGTCTCTATCGTGGCTGTATTAGACACTTGAAACCCTTCATTTGATACCCATGAAGCCTGGTTGGAAAACAAAGCGGTCGCCATTTTGAGAGCGGCGGCCATATTGAACTTTATTCAATGTCTCTAACATGGCTGTATTAGACACTCAAAACCTTTCGTTCGATACCCATAGCCTGGGTGAAAACAAAAGCGGTCCGCCATTTGATGAGGCGGCCATTTTGAATTTTTTTCAATGTCTCTACCGCGGCTGTTTAGACTTGCAACCCTTTCATTTGATACCCATGAAGCATGGTTGAAAAACAAAAGCGGTCCGCCATTTTGAGAGCGGCGGCCATTTTGAATTTTTTGCAATGTCTCTAACGTGGCTGTATTAGACACTCAAAACCCTTTCATTTGATACCCATGAAGCATGGGTTGGAAAACAAAAGCGGTCCGCCATTTTGAGAGCGCGGCCATTTTGAATTTTTTTGCAATGTCTCTAACGTGGCTGTATAGACACTCAAAACCCTTTCATTTGATACCCATGAAGCATGGGTTGGAAAACAAAAGCGGTCCGCCATTTTGAGAGCGGCGGCCATTTTGAATTTTTTCATTGTCTCTAACGCTGCTGTATTATACTTGCAAAACCTTTCATTTGATACCCATGAAGCCTGGGTTGGAAAATAAAACCGGTCACATTTTGAGGGCGGCGGCCATTTTGAATTTTTTTAATGCCTGTATCGTGGCTGTATTAGACACTTAAAACCCTTTCATTTGATACCCATGAAGCACGGGTTAGAAAACAAAAGTGGTCCGCCATTTTGAGAGCGGCGGCCATTTTGAATTTTTTTCAATGTCTCTGACGTGGCTGTATTAGACTTGCAAAACCCTTTCATTTGATACCCAGAAGCATGGGTTGGAAAACAAAAGCGGTCCGCCATTTTGAGAGCGGCGGCCATTTTGAATTTTTTTCATTGTCTCTAACGCTGCTGTATTATATTGCAAAACCCTTTCATTTGATACCCATGAAGCATGGTTGGAAAACAAAGCGGTCCGCCATTTTGAGAGCGGCGGCAATTTTGAATTTTTTCAATGTCTCTAACGTGGCTGTATTAGACTTGCAAAACCCTTTCATTTGATACCATATAGTGAAAAGCGCAAAAAAATGTCAGTCGCCATGTTGGATCAGCGGCCATATTGAAATTTTCGAAACATCACATACGGCGTCGTATTCTACTTATCAAGCCTTTCATTTGATATCCATGAAGCATGGGTGGAAAACAAAAGCGGTCCGCCATTTTGAGAGCGGCGCCATTTTGAATTTTTTGCAATGTCTCTAACGTGGCTGTATTAGACACTCAAAACCCTTTCATTTGATACCCATGAAGCATGGGTTGGAAAACAAAAGCGGTCCGCCATTTTGAGAGCGGCGGCCATTTTGAATTTTTTGCAATGTCTCTAACGTGGCTGTATTAGACACTCAAAACCCTTTCATTTGATACCCATGAAGCATGGGTTGGAAAACAAAAGCGGTCCGCCATTTTGAGAGCGGCGGCCATTTTGAATTTTTTCATTGTCTCTAACGCTGCTGTATTATATACTTGCAAAACCCTTTCATTTGATACCATGAAGAGCTGGGTTGGAAAATAAAACGGTCCACCATTTTGAGGGCGGCGGCCATTTTGAATTTTTTTAATGCCTGTATCGTGGCTGTATTAGACACTTAAAACCCTTTCATTTGATACCCATGAAGCACGGGTTAGAAAACAAAAGTGGTCCGCCATTTTGAGAGCGGCGGCCATTTTGAATTTTTTTCAATGTCTCTGACGTGGCTGTATTAGACTTGCAAAACCCTTTCATTTGATACCCATGAAGCATGGGTTGGAAACCAAAGCGGTCCGCCATTTTGAGAGCGGCGGCATTTTGAATTTTTTTCATTGTCTCTAACGCTGCTGTATTATACTTGCAAAACCCTTTCATTTGATACCCATGAAGCATGGGTTGGAAAACAAAAGCGGTCCGCCATTTTGAGAGCGGCGGCAATTTTGAATTTTTTTCAATGTCTCTAACGTGGCTGTATTAGACTTGCAAAACCCTTTCATTTGATACCCATATAGTGAAAAGCGCAAAAAAATGTCAGTCGCCATGTTGGATCAGCGGCCATATTGAAATTTTCGAAACATCACATACGGCGTCGTATTCTACTTATCAAGGCCTTTCATTTGATATCCATGAAGCATGGGTTGGAAAACAAAAGCGGTCCGCCATTTTGAGAGCGGCGGCCATTTTGAATTTTCATCAACGTCTCTAACGTGGCTGTATTAGAATTGCAAAACCCTTTCATTTGATACCCATATTGTAGGGTTTACAGTACAAATGTTACTTGGCGTTTTTGGACCGGCGGCCATATTGGTTTTTTAACGTTGCCACCATTTAGTTTCGATAGCGCTGAAAAAATCCTTTCTTTCGATACCCATATCACCATACCGGGATTGAAACCCGCGAGAATATAACAAAAAAAGAATATTTACCATTACAAAATGGCCGCCAGCGCCGCCGCCATTTTGAAAATGTCAAATGTCAAATTTTTCCAGTGTAGTAGAATAAACCGCTCACCGATTGGCGGTAACTGCAGGCGTGCAACTGTCATCGGTTCGCGGCAAAAAATTCGCAAAGTCGCCGAAACCGAAATCTGCCACAGCGCCCAGTGTTGCCATATATCTGGCCCAAAATGTTGGTAGAAATGATCAGCGAGGCGCGTTTGACCCGGCCATGTGAAAAAATCGAAAAACACGCGATTTACGTTCTCCCCAAAATCGGGAAAACCCCAAAATCGGGGTAAATTACCCACCGTTCGATGCGGCTCACCGAGCACTACAAAAGGTCACCGGGGTTGTCAGTCGAAAAACGCCGGCAACCCCGCGAAAACCGCGTTTTTATTTTTTCGAAATTGCAACTTTTTACAAAATGGCGCCGGCGGCGCCGCATCTTGAAATGTCAGAGTTTCGGATTTTTCCAATATCTGCACCGTATACGGGGTGGGATGACGTTTGTCCCGCGTCTCCAGCTCACCCCGATCTGGGAGATCAATTCGGGTCAAATTCGGTCTGCGAAAAGTTTCCAACCTCCGTGGAGGCCAGTGTTGCCAGTGGAGAAAAATAAAAATACCAGAAAGTCATAGAGGCCCCGCCGGCCTATAGGCCCATGGTACGGAAAAAATCCAAAAGTCGTTATTTCGATTTTCGCCTTTCGCCGCCCCTAGGGGAAAAACTACCAAAAACGGTAGAAATTTTCTCCCACCTGGCAACACTGCTCGCCGAGCTCCACCCCGCCGGAACATGTCACCCCGGTCGGAGGCCGCCATCTTGGCGAAAATCCGGTCCGAAAATCGTGTCAAATTGGCGATCCAAGATGGCCGCCGGCGCCGCCGCCATGTTGTTTTTCGCCGCGCGCCGCAAATTTCCCGAAAGTCGAGGACAGTCCCGACCACGCGAAAAAGGAAATCCCGGAAAAAAGCAAGCGCCCGCCGGTCGACGGTCGCAAACACGGGTCGAAACGGGTTTTTCAGTCCAAGATGGCGGCGGCGCCATTTTGTTTTTTCGCAGTTTGACAGCGGCACTGATGCCTGTCAGACATAGAAAAACCCCCCCAAACGCCATCAAAAACAGAGCCGATTTGAAAAAGTTGACATTTCGCGCCGGCCGCCATCTTGGATTTCAAAATCGAGCTATATCCGGTAGATCGGAAAAAAATCTAAAAAATTCCACCTAAACATCAAAAACCAAAACACCCTCTAAACACCTCAAAAACACCCCTGATCAGTGAGTCAGTCAGTGAGTGAGTGGTAATCGAGCTTTATATATAATAGACTAGACGTCGCTTGCTTGCGCGGGGTGCAAGCACCCCGCGGTGGGGTGGTCCATCCTGACTGTTTTTGAAAGAAGGGTGGTCTGTCAAAATTAGTGTGAAAATGTCGTCTTTTTTGTCACAAAAATCAAGTAAAGTACAAAACTGTGTACGGTCGTAAACACGCTAAGAAGCTCACGGTGTTCGTGGTCGCGTGATTGCCGCGAGGTGCGCGCACCTCGCGGTGAGGTGGTCTGCCCTGCCTTGAAAAAAAATTGGCAGTCGGTCAATAATAAAAAGTAAAAAATTGTCTCCAGTTATGTCGCAAAAAACTAAAAAACTGTGTGAGGTTGTAAATACACTAAGAAGCTCACGGTGAGCGTGGTCGCGTAAGTGCCGCGAGGTGCACGCACCTCGCGGTGGCACTGCTCACAATTGCGATTTTCAAATAAAATCTTGTACAGTTGCAAAGCGGCACAAAAGCATATCGAGGTAAGTAAAAAAAAAAAAAGAAATTGTCATTTTACTATATTTCACATTTGGTTCCGTTTTACTCTTAAAATCCTTTCATTTGATACCCATATTGTGAAAGTCTCGAAAAAATTTCAGTCGCCAAGATGGATTGGCGGCCATATTGAAATTTTCGAAATGTCACTAATGGCGTCGTGTTCTACTCGTCAAGTCCTTTCATTTGATACCCATGTCGCATGGGTTGGAAAACAAAAGCGGTCCTTGAGAGCGGCGGCCATTTTGACTTTTTTTCAATGTCTCTAACGCGGCTGTATTACACACTTAAAACCCTTTCATTTGATACCCATGAAGCATGGGTTGAAATACAAAAGCGGTCCGCCATTTTGAGAGCGGCGGCCATTTTGAATTTTTTTCAATGTCTCTAACATGGCTGTATTAGACTTGCAAAACCTTTCATTTGATACCCATATTGTAGGTATTACAATACAAATGATACTTGGCCTTTTTGGACCGGCGGCCATATTGGTTTTTTATCGTCGCCACTAACTGGCATCGATAGCGCTGAAAAAATCCTTTCATTCGATACCCATATCACCGTATCGGGATTAAAAACCGCGAGAATAAAGCAAAAAGAGAATATTAACCATTACAAAATGGCCGCCAGCGCCGGCGCCATCTTGAAAATGTCAAATGTCAAATTTTTACAGTGTAGTAGACTAAACTCTACATCGGTCGGCCATAACTGCAGGCGCGCAATGTCATCGGTCGCGTCAAAAAAATCGCAAAGTCGTCGAAACCGAATCTGCCACAGCGCCAGTGTTGCCATATATCTGGGCCAAAATGGTGGTAAAAGTGATCAGCGAGGCCCGGTCGACCCGGCCATGTGAAAAAAAATCGAAAAACACGCGATTTACGTTCTCCCCAAAATCTGGGAAATACCCCAAAATCGGGGTAAATTACCCACCGTTCGATGCGGCTCACCGAGCACTACAAAAGGTCACCCGGGTTGTCAGTCGAAAAACGGCGGCAACCCCGCGAAAACCGCGATTTAATTTTTTCGAAATTGCAACTTTTTACAAAATGGCCGCCGGCGGGCCGCCATCTTGAAATGTCGGAGTTTCGGATTTTTCCCAATATCTGCACCGTATACGGGGTGGGATGACGTTTGTCCCGTGTCTGCAGCTCACCCCGATCTGGGAGATCAATTCGGGTCAAATTCGGTCTGCGAAAAGTTCCAACCTCCGTGGAGGCCAGTGTTGCCAGTGTAGAAAAATGAAAATACCAGAAAGTCATAGAGGCCCCGCGGCCTATAGGCGTGTGGTGTTGAAAAAATCCAAAAGTCGTTATTTCGATTTTCGCCTTTCGGGGCCGTAGGGGAAAACTACCAAAACCGGTAGAAATTTTCTCCCACCTGGCAACACTGATCGCCGAGCTCCACCCCCGCCGGAACATGTCACCCCGGTCGGAGGCCGCCATCTTGCGGAAATCCGGTCCGAAAATCGCGTCAAAATCGGCGATCCAAGATGGCCGCCGGCGCCGCCGCCATATTGTTTTCGCCGCGCGCCGCAAATTTCTCAAATCTCAAGGACAGTTCTAAATAGAATAAAAAAGAAAATCCCGAAAAAAACAAACGCCGCGCCGTCGACGGTCGCAAACACGGGTCGAAACGGGTTTTTCAGTCCAAGATGGCGGCGGCGCCATTTTGTTTTTTCGCAGTTTGACAGGCGCACGCGCATGCCCGTCACAGTAGGGAACACCCCACCAAACGCCGTTAAAAACGGAGTCGATTTGGAAAAGTTGACATTTCGCGCGGGCCCGCCATGTTGGTTTGGCAAAAATCCCTTTATCCCATTCTGTGAACTAAAAAATCTAAAAAATTCCACCCCAACATCAAAACACTCAAAACACCCTCTAAACACCCTAAAAACAACCCTGATCAGTCAGTGAGTCAGTCAGTGAGTGAGTGGTAATCGAGTTTTTATATATATAGGAGATAGATAGAAATAGATAGACTAGACGTCGCTTGCTTGCCGCGGGTGCAAGCACCCCGCGGTGGGGTGGTCCATCCCGGCTGTGTTGACAAAAATTGTGGTCAGTCGAAAATGGTGAAAAAAGTCATATTTTTGTCAAAAAGAAGTAACTTGTATACAAAATTGTCTACATTTGAAAATACACTAAGGAAGTCATGGCGATTATGGTGGCGTGTGTTGCGCGAGTGCGCGCACCTCGCGGTGGCGTTGCTCACAATGCGTTTTTCACATAAAATCTTGTACAGTTGCAAAGCGGCACATAAGCATATCGAGGTAAGTAAAAAAAAAAAGTTGTCATTTTACTATAACACACATTTGGTTGTTCTACTCCTAAAATCCTTTCATTTGATACCCATATAGTGAAAAGCGCAAAAAAATATCAGTCGCCATGTTGGATCGGCGGCCATATTGAAATTTTCGAAACATCACATACGGCGTCGTATTCTACTTATCAAGGCCTTTCATTTGATATCCATGAAGCATGGGTTGGAAAACAAAAGCGGTCCGCCATTTTGAGAGCGGCGGCCATTTTGAATTTTTTTCAATGTCTCTAACGTGGCTGTATTAGACACTCAAAACCCTTTCATTTGATACCCATGAAGCATGGGTTGGAAAACAAAAGCGGTCCGCCATTTTGAGAAAGGCGGCCATTTTGAATTTTTTTTCAATGTCTCTAACGCGGCTGTATTAGACTTGCAAAACCCTTTCATTTGATACCCATATAGTGAAAATCGCGAAAAAATTTCAGTCGCCATGTTGGATCGGCGGCCATATTGAAATTTTCGAAACATCATCATACGGCGTGTCGTATTCTACTTATCAAGGCCTTTCATTTGATATCATCATGAAGCATGGGTTGGAAAACAAAAGCGGTCCGCCATTTTGAGAGCGGCGGCCATTTTGAATTTTTTGCAATGTCTCTAACGTGGCTGTATTAGACACTCAAAACCCTTTCATTTGATACCCATGACATGGGTGGGAAAACAAAAGCGGTCCGCCATTTTGAGAGCGGCGGCCATTTTGAATTTTTTGCAATGTCTCTAACGTGGCTGTATTAGACACTCAAAACCCTTTCATTTGATACCCATGAAGCATGGGTTGGAAAACAAAAGCGGTCCGCCATTTTGAGAGCGGCGGCCATTTTGAATTTTTTTCATTGTCTCTAACGCTGCTGTATTATACTTGCAAAACCCTTTCATTTGATACCCATGAAGCCTGGGTTGGAAAATAAAACCGGTCCACCATTTTGAGGGCGGCGGCCATTTTGAATTTTTTTTAATGCCTGTATCGTGGCTGTATTAGACACTTAAAACCCTTTCATTTGATACCCATGAAGCACGGGTTAGAAAACAAAAGTGGTCCGCCATTTTGAGAGCGGCGGCCATTTTGAATTTTTTTCAATGTCTCTGACGTGGCTGTATTAGACTTGCAAAACCCTTTCATTTGATACCCATGAAGCATGGGTTGGAAAACAAAAGCGGTCCGCCATTTTGAGAGCGGCGGCCATTTTGAATTTTTTTCATTGTCTCTAACGCTGCTGTATTATACTTGCAAAACCCTTTCATTTGATACCCATGAAGCATGGGTTGGAAAACAAAAGCGGTCCGCCATTTTGAGAGCGGCGGCAATTTTGAATTTTTTTCAATGTCTCTAACGTGGCTGTATTAGACTTGCAAAACCCTTTCATTTGACTCCCATATAGTGAAAAGCGCAAAAAATGTCAGTCGCCATGTTGGATCAGCGGCCATATTGAAATTTTCGAAACATCACATACGGCGTCGTATTCTACTTATCAAGGCCTTTCATTTGATATCCATGAAGCATGGGTTGGAAAACAAAAGCGGTCCGCCATTTTGAGAGCGGCGGCCATTTTGAATTTTCATCAACGTCTCTAACGTGGCTGTATTAGAATTGCAAAACCCTTTCATTTGATACCCATATTGTAGGGTTTACAGTACAAATGTTACTTGGCGTTTTTGGACCGGCGGCCATATTGGTTTTTAAACGTTGCCCCATTTAGTTTCGATAGCGCTGAAAAAATCCTTTTCTTTCGATACCCATATCACCATACCGGGATTGGAAACCGCGAGAATAAAGCAAAAAGAGGATATTAACCATTACAAAATGGCCGCCAGGCGCCGCCGCCATTTTGAAAATGTCAAATGTCAAAATTTTTTCCAGTGTAGTAGAATAAACGCGCTCACCGATTGGCGGTAACTGCAGGCGTGCAACTGTCATCGGTTCGCGGCAAAAAATTCGCAAAGTCGCCGAAACCGAAATCTGCCACAGCGCCCAGTGTTGCCATATATCTGGCCCAAAATGTTGGTAGAAATGATCAGCGAGGCGCGTTTGACCCGGCCATGTGAAAAAAAATCGAAAAACACGCGATTTACGTTCTCCCCAAAATCGGGGAAAATACCCCAAAATCGGGGTAAATTACCCCACCGTTCGATGCGGCTCACCGAGCACTACAAAAGGTCACCCGGGGTTGTCAGTCGAAAAACGCCGGCAACCCCGCGAAAACCGCGTTTTTATTTTTTCGAAATTGCAACTTTTTACAAAATGGCCGCCGGCGGCGCCGCCATCTTGAAATGTCAGAGTTTCGGATTTTTCCCAATATCTGCACCGTATACGGGGTGGGATGACGTTTGTCCCGCGTCTGCAGCATACCCCGATCTGGGAGATCAATTCGGGTCAAATTCGGTCTGCGAAAAGTTTCCAACCTCCGTGGAGGCCAGTGTTGCCAGTGGAGAAAAATAAAAATACCAGAAAGTCATAGAGGCCCCGCCGGCCTATAGGCCCATGGTACGGAAAAAATCCAAAAGTCGTTATTTCGATTTTCGCCTTTCGCCGCCCCTAGGGGAAAAACTACCAAAAACGGTAGAAATTTTCTCCCACCTGGCAACACTGCTCGCCGAGCTCCACCCCCGCCCGGAACATGTCACCCCGGTCGGAGGCCGCCATCTTGGCGAAAATCCGGTCCGAAAATCGCGTCAAAATTGGCGATCCAAGATGGCCGCCGGCGCCGCCGCCATGTTGTTTTTCGCCGCGCGCCGCAAATTTCCCGAAAGTCGAGGACAGTCCCGACCACGCGAAAAAGGAAAATCCCGGAAAAAAGCAAGCGCCGCGCCGGTCGACGGTCGCAAACACGGGTCGAAACGGGTTTTTCAGTCCAAGATGGCGGCGGCGCCATTTTGTTTTTTCGCAGTTTGACAGCGGCACTGCATGCCTGTCAGACATAGAAAAACCCCCCCCAAACGCCATCAAAAACAGAGCCGATTTGAAAAAGTTGACATTTCGCGCCGGCCGCCATCTTGGATTTCAAAATCGAGCTATATCCCGGTAGATCGGAAAAAAAATCTAAAAAATTCCACCTAAACATCAAAACACCCAAAACACCCTCTAAACACCTCAAAAACACCCCTGATCAGTGAGTCAGTCAGTGAGTCAGTGGTAATCGAGCTTTATATATAATAGATTAGCTATCACAATCTTACCTTACCTACTATAATTTCTTCAATTTCAAAGCAGGCGTTAACCTAACTTGTGTAAAAAAAATTAAGTCGTGTATACAGTTTTTAAAGACAAACTATATTTATCAGACTATATTTACATTTGAAACATAATAAAATATACAAATTTAGCTGAATCGAGTGGTGATCAATTTCACATACTCTTTTTTTTTATTAGTATGTAATGCAGATATAGAGCGCGTAAATTTTAAGCCTTAAAATATTTTTTTTGATTTAAATTAACTAAAACACTAAGGAGTAGAATTATAATAGGTAATGTAGATTCTTACTTTACACATTCTTCAACTGTAACTGTTAACTGTAAGCTGTACGCTATTTTACAAATTCCTTCAGTCAAGTGTGCTCCACTAGAATATGTTGTAATGTTATATAAATTACAGCAGCAAGTGACTCATGCCTGAGTTGACATGATAACTTTCACAATAATCAAATATCGTTCATCCTCACTACGGTGACAAGTGGTGCGATGGAACAATGACGGAATATTGTAAAAGAATGTCGGTTGATACCATATAGAAGACTTCTTTGAATCTTTTGCCATTATAGACAGTTCACACAAAAACGTCGACACGAAGCGTTCACACAATAAAAATTGTATACATTTATAAGTAAATCAAATTGAGCTCTGTGGAAGATTCACATCAAAGAATATTTTACAGCAATTAGTTGTGTGTTTAATTCATTACATAAGTACATTCTGGCCATCAATTACTCACACTTGTCCACTGTGAGAGATTATCCCTTAATCTCGGGCGTTACGCCCAGTCCATTCACTGGCTACGTAGCTCTTCAGAAGACAGAGGGGCTTTTCTGAAGACGGATTAGAACTACAATGATCATTCTTTCTCATTCGGATTTGTGTGGTAGAAAGAAATAGCATGTATGCGAGGTCATAAGATTCATCGTAAGGAAAACATGAGGCCAATCTGTAAGCTATTGAACCGAGATAGTTTTAGAAAGCAAGCAAGATGGTGATAGAAAATGGCAAAAGAATAAAGTTAAAAATAAAAATATAAACGACTACTTCATGTTCTGTAAACTAAGCTAGTAAACTAGTAAAAAGAACAATTACAAAGGTAATTTATACAAATTGCTATTGTTACTTAGTTAAATTGTTTTTCCTTTCCCTTAAGCTTCCAAATAATGATATATGTGTTTTTCTGATTCTTACGGCAATTCTTAATGAAGGAGGGCAGAGTATCTCGTTTTTTTTTCATTATAGAGGTTGTATATACGTTAAAGGTATAAATTTTAAATATGTAAATATTTAAAGGTATATACGTTAGATATAAGATGTACTCCATGTGCTTGCCTAAGACTTGAACCCCCATTCTTTCCGAGTTAACTAACTTCAAAATAAATAATAAATTGGCCCCAAAATAACTTGTATATATAAAGACTGAACTGACTGAACTTGTATGAATGATATCAAGACTATTTTATTCACCATAAATTTACTTGGCTCAATCGTTTGTTATATTAACTATATTTTGAATTCTCAAATAACGGAATTCTCAAAAAATCTCAATTAAGGCGATCTTGCCACTTAGTTCTAAAAACTCAAAGAGACAAATCCCTCAAGTTGACTCATTTGTTTTACCCTATAAACAAACTGTGTAATGTTGAAAGAGAATGTAATGAAAATACTGATTAGATTTTTTTACTATATATATAAATACGTTTCTATCAAAATACATAAGAAATACACTTATTAAAATAATTAATCGTTTGCTTTCCATTCCAGATGATATATAAACAAATACAAAAATAAACAATTACGTTTGTATGTATTGTTAAATTCAACTCTTAAAATTCGAATGTATACAGATTGTAATAAATGGAACTTTCCCTTTTATACGGTTTTCCTTTTTATACTTTAGTGAGATGAAATTTATTTTCGCTCCTCGAGTTCAGGCCCGTATTTTTGAATCATTCGATTAGTGTTTACCGGTCGCTAAGCATGAATGATATATTAATAAATCTATTGATTAATATTATGATAATATCTTCTTCTTCTTCTTAGGGGCCGGGGTGGCTTTTTTTTTTTTTTTTTTGTTCCCCTGAGGAAAATGCATTAAATTGCATACCCCGGCTGTGGCGAGCCGGGGTTATGTGGGGCTCCTCCTCCCCAGAAGGGGGAGGCCTACCCACTAAAAACCTCAGGGATGGCCTTCCTCAGGCATGTAGGGAGCCCCCGGGCACACAAAGGCCACTTCCGGGAACCCCCAGCCTCCGTTCCTCCCAGCGTCCTCGGGGGAAGCTACCACCTCCCCGGTCCCCTCCACCGACGACGCCCCCCGGCCACGGAAGGGGCGTGGTCCATCCCGGGTCGCCGTAGCGGTCGCGACTTCCTCGCGCCCGCCGGCGACCCGCGGCGGCGCCGCAGCTGTGCTACCGAGCCCGGCGCCGCCTCCTTCGAGCGGGATCGGCCATCTCCCGACCCCGCTCGGCGGCCTCCTTCTGGAGCATTACTGCTTCACAGAAGGAGGCCACAGCCCTCCCTCGTCCGCCAGCATTGCCGCAATCAATGCCGGCGGAGACAGATCTCGCCCGATCTCTGCGACCAAGACTCGGCGCTCGGAGGCCCACGCGGGGCACTCCGCCAGCGTGTGCTGGGCCGAGTCGAGATCGGATGCGCAGTGGTGACAATGTGTCGATCCCTCCCGTCCTATTCGACACAGATACTCACCGAAGCAGCCGTGCCCGGTGAGTATCTGAGTCAATCGGTAGGTGACCTCCTCCTTCCCGTTGAGCCAAGCTTCGAGGTGCGGGAGTACGGCACCGACGGCCCGCTGGCGCGCGCAGATCCGTAATTCGAGCTGCGCACGCCAGGCCGCCATAATCCGTCGGTGCCACTCCCGCTTAGGCACTTCGTGCGCGGGTTCCAGGGCGCTCCCCCCATCGCCCCCCCGGTCGACACGCCGCGACGCATACGTCGCCGCGTACATGTCGGCCAGGATGTCGAATGGGGGGGAGCGTCCCAGAACTGTCGCCGCCTCGTACGAGATTGTACGGTAGCCTCGTACGATCCGTATGGCCATTATCCGCTGCAGGCTCCGTAGCAGAGCTCTGCAGCGGGGGGACCTCGCGCAGTCTTGCGACCACACGGGAGCCCCATACATGGCCACGGATCGCACGACGCCCTCGTACAGGCGGCGGACTCCATCCCTCGGTCCCCGAGATTGGGCAGCAGGCGATGCAATGCGCCCGCCACCCTTTTGGCTCGGGGGACCGGGGTGGCTACCGTGAGGTGCCAACGCACTTCGACCCATTATGGGTCTTTTGTGCTACCCCATTAGTTCCTACTCCTTAATGTCGTTAGACAGTTACTTGACCACCGTCAGTCCAATCAATCGTGCTCAAGAGCCTGATTATGTCCCTTGGTGGCATTACCCTAAAGTCGTTGGGTTTTGGGTATCCAATCCCTATCAACCTTTGCCTACTGCCGGCCAGAGCATCGCAGTTGCACAATAGATGTGTCATGCTCTCCTCCTCGGTCTTGCAGGCCCTGCATAGATTGGTCTCAGTGAGGCCCATCTTGTGCAGCATAGTTCTAGTACCAAAGTGTCCTGTAAGGGCACCAAGCACCAGGCGGGTGTGGAGCCTACTTGAGCTCAGTGTGAATCTCAGCCAGTTTTCTGAGCCCATAAAGAGCTTGGCGTGCGTCATTCCCTTTAGGTTATTCCATTCCTCTGTATGCCTCGCATGCGATTGCATTCTTATATGTGTTCCAATTGTCTTTGACGTGATGCCTTGCCAGGTAATCAGCCTTTTCGTTTCCAGGGAAACCGTTGTGTCCTGGTATCCAAACTAGGCGTACAGTGTTGGTCTTTGCAAGCTTATTAAGCACTTCGATGGCGTTCATTACCAGTTTGGATTCCACCTTATAGCTAGACAACGCTTTCAGGGTTGCTTGGCTATCGCTGAGGATATAGATGGTTTGACCTTTACAGCCTCTATCTAGATTCTCCTGCACACAGGCTATAATGGCGTAGGTTTCAGCCTGAAACACAGTTGCCAGTTTGCCCATGCTGATGGATTTCTCAATCTTGTTGCAGTATATGCCTGCCCCCGTGATAATATCTTAGTATTTATATAGTACTTATTATATTATCGTACTATAATATTAGCTTGGTATTATACTATTAGTCTCTTACTATCAGTTGTGTCTGTACCCTACTTTTATGTGATTCGTAGGAAAACTGCAACCTCGACCAGAACCACAGTTTACGTTACATCACTAGTTAATAATAATATTATAATATAAAATATCGCCGTACACGCCTTATAAAGGACAGTGTCTTATAGAGACGCGTGATATAAGCGACAATAACAATAATTATTACTCTTTATTGAACAGGAAAAAATCAACATTTATTCTAATTTTGAATTCAAATAAGTTTTTCACAATTAAAATATATCCTTCGGCACCGAACTAGGTGGGAAACCTGTACTACGTAACCGGCGTCCTTAAGTATATGTTAAGTGGCATAAGCTGTAAAATTACGGTATCAGGTCATTTCACTATCTTAAGGGCACGATCCTCTTGAAACAGGATCCCAAGCAAACCTGTAATTGGCAGAGAGTCTCGTTTCGATTGTGCTTTGGTTATAGTTTGGTGAGTTATCTTCGACTATCGGTGTGTTTTGGATTAACATTACATAAGTACTGATTGATCGAGATGTTCTATTCCACATGGATTCGTTCGATTTTATTGCAAAGTGCTTTAGATAGAGTTCGTCGTACCTTAGTTTGTCAACAATAACTATGATAAAAAATATTTTGTGTCGGCAATTAAATATAAAGCTAACTTTATTAAATCAAAATTAGATAATCAATTTTAAACATTAACATACAATTGTTCCCCAAATGATATTGAACTTTTATGCCTTTCGGATTAAGTTGAAAATTGATGAAAATAATTGAGCGACTTAGATAGTTTCATATGCTATTGTTCCTACTATTAAAATTATAATTTCGTATTAAACAAGAGACATCGTGCGTTCGACAAGTGCATGATACAACGAATGATTGAAGAATAGGTTATCACGACTGAGGGCATGTGAAATTTATAAATCACCGATTTCAAAGGCTCGTCGATTTATTTGATCGCTGATTGTAATATCGCTAAAGTAACGGGTTACAAACGAACAATTTTATGTCGCAGAGGGTTTAATTAGAACATTATATTTGTTTTCTTTTTTATTGGATTAAGTCAGTCACTGGTTAATTTGTTGTTTTAGTTTGTAAAGCGTTTACAATTTTGTATTGCAATTGTCATTTGATTATGTAGTCAGCGTAATTTAAAGAGTTATAAATAAATGTGTGAAGATTAGTCTGTAGCTACTTGTACATACTAAGACCTAGACTATTGGCCTGTAATATCTGAAAATATTATATGAAAATTAATTGATATTAATAAAAATACAGATAATATCGTATAGATTTTAATGAAAATACAGATAAATATCATATGATTCAAAAGTCTACTACGATAGTTATACATAATTCAACGTAATCTCTGCGGATGCTTTGTGAACTATTTCATTTCGATTTTGTTGGTAATGAAAACCGGGCTATTGAAGATACTCCAGTCCTTCTAAAAGCTTCTTAATTGATTTAAATATGGCAGGTGGTGACTCGTCGCTCACTAAATGTGCCCCCCAAAAACGCAGTATAATATTGATGCGAAGGGAGCAACATTGGTGTGGTCGGCGGAGGGTGCAGAGAGGTGTGTCTATGACTGCGATCTAGACGCCGCCGTCGGCGTTATGTCATTATAACACTTCCATCTTTCGAGTATCTACCTTTATTATTATTAGTAAAATATTATAAAAATACATGAAACATGTAGCATAAACAGTTCGGTATACCTTACCTGTTACTGAGGCCTCAGACCCGAGAACAAAATTAACGTTAAATCCTCCGATTGACAAATCCTCCGATTGCGTGCGTGCGTTGGGACACAGAACGATGTATTCTGTGTCCCAACGCACGCACGCACACTGTTTTGATAGATATGATTGAATTTCAACTATATGTAGCGTTAATAAGCGCAAATTGACTCTTTGATGTTAGGAACACACCTTCATTGCTTAGACAACAGTGAGTGCTTGCAATATGAACTTTATACAATAACAATAAAGCTCAATTCGACTGTACGTTTTAGTTAGAAAACGTTTGCATGGGAAAATAAAAGGGCTGTTTTTAGGGTATTTCCGATAATTATTCGAATTTTCCTCATTGTAAAAACCCTCCTTGAACTTCAACGAACATTAACAAAAAAGAATTGGCCAAATTGGTCCAGGCGTTGTTGAGTAATGAGCTTACCAACACATTTTGCGATTCATTTTTATATATAAGAAGATTAGTGATAGAATCCAACAAATCAGTTACAGATACATTGCGCGCATGGTCAACGAATTCCATCTCCCGCCGAATAAGTCGGAAAAAAAATAGCTGCGCCAGGTTACACATAAGACCTTTACCTATGCTTGTCGTTTATACACTAGGAGAAAGCTTTCAATTCTATTGTGTTTGCTGCAGTTACTCCAGATGTCCTAATATATTATTGATACATCGAAGTATTACGGTCACTGTAAGAAAAAACTACAAACTCAGTCCGTCAGAATTTGAGACTTTCTTTTTTTTTTGTTTGCTGAGGAAAATGCATTGAATTGCATACCTCGGCTGCGGAGAGTCGGCGGTTATGTGGGGCCCTTCTCCTCAGAAGGGGGAGACCTACCCACTAAAAACCTCAGCGATGGCCGTCCTCAGGCAATGTCCCTACAACGTTACTCGATCGAGTATCGCATTTGCGGACCTCCGGCCTTCGCTCCCTTGGATGCGCTATGGGAGCCCTTCTCGGGGGATCTTGCAGTCTCGTCCCCCCTCCAACCTCCTACGACGTCACCCCCCGGCCATCCGAGGGTTGAAGTGCCTCCCGGGTCGCCTCCACGGGAGCGAGCTTCGTCGCGCCTCGTCTGCGACCCGCGACGGCGCCTCAAGCCAGCTATCTGGCACGAGGCCGCGATCGGCCATTTACTGATCCCGCTCGGCGGCATCCTTCTGGAGCATCACAGAAGGAGGCCACAGCCCTCCAGCCTCCCTCATCCGACAGCATTGCTGCAATCAACGTTGACGGAGACAGATCTTGCTCGATCTCGAACTTGAGACCTATGCTGAATCTGCCAGTATGGTGTGAATCACGACAACGTGATATTATTGAAATCACTAACAACTGAGCTGAAAGGCGTGATTATGCTTTTAGACATAAATATGACAAGACCAAAATTATGTCGAATTTCGATAAACCCATTCCAGTAAAGGAATTGCTTACTAATAAATTTAGGTAGGTTCAACTTCCAGAAATAGGTCAATCGATGAATCGAATTAGGCAGGGCGGGCATTCGAGTTACTAACCATAAATGTTGTCTACAGAAAAATCGGTGTCATTGACCCAAAAAGTGCGAATTTGAAGTTGCGCAGGCTAGAGCATAATGCCGATCGCTGGGGTGAACAGGTCATCAAGCATCAAGCATATATCGGGAACCGTAGCGTTGTTAGTACTTCCATAAGGTATATAGATCGAAGATTTGGAAGATCGCTGGATGGTGCTGGACGCCAGGAGAGAAGATGAGTGTATAGATCCATAAAGAAGACTGCAGGTAACGTACTTGTGTAGATTGTAGGCGGATTACGTAAAGAGGTTATAGATGGAACAAGTAGGCATCTTGTAGATGGTGCAGCTAGGTTGTCTATACTCGGAAACAGTCACCATAAGGTATTGTGATGCGAAAAAGTTCTCTAAATTAAGAAGTATACAGTGGAGGTGAAGATTGCAAGTCTATCACCAGATTAGCTGGAAATGGGGAGGTTCGTGTAGCTGTACTAACCCCAAGAGCTATATCTACTTATAAGTTCTCATTCTAAATTTTAGTCATAATTATTTATATTTTTGTATTTAATCCAGACAAAAACAGTAACAGCAAATTTCACATATAACTTTTGTCTTGTCTTCGAAGGACGTAATCTCTGCCTACCCCCGTGGGAAAAGGCGTGAGTGTATGTATGTATGTATGTAACTTTTGTCTTAAGATTACGATTGTCCTGAGTTACTATACTGTTAATGAAATTCACCATAAATGTTAATAGACATGCAAAATTAAAAATAATTATTAATTTTGAATTATGATAAAGTAAAGTAAGTAAGTAAGATTTTATAAAGATGAACATTTTGTTCACCTAAAAAGTTTTTTAGTTACCAAATATTACCTCGTCCATAATTCAAGATAAGTGATACCTCAAGCTGATTCAAATGCAGGGCTTTAATATATAATGACTTATTGCCGTAAGGAGAGCTCGTGAAGCTAATTTAAACCACGGCCTTCCGCTACACGCACATGAATGTGGGCTATGGTTAATGGTAATTGGTTGTTATCGAGATACGACAAAGTTCATGGAATACGTATAAACGTCATTTAAAATGCATTAAAAATTCATAGAACAATTTATATACACTTGTACATTTTATATATAATAATTAATATACACTATATATTTTTTAGACGTTTTAAAAATAATGAGCTCACTCGAGGTAGATTCTATAAGAGGGCCGCGTCCACGGGTAGCTATGTTTTATTTGTTTTACTGCAAAATAGAAGTCTTTCCATTGATGTCTTGTAGTATTAAATGGTAAGATAGGCAATGAAATTATTGGGTACCATGACTGTACAGGTTAAGATTCAAGTTAGCAGCTTACACTGTGGTTTTTGGTGTCCGCCGAGCTACTGATGAATCTCATAGGAAGCACAGGTATTTCAAGCATTTGTAATTACTTACCAGTAGGTGGGCAGTCCGCTTGTTTGACAAAACATAGGAAAAATAAGCGACACCGCTATAATGTTTTACCTTTCTACGGTTCAACTTAGTAAGAGTAGCTTAGAAGATGTAGGATAAGTCACCTTTTTAATAAACAATTTTTTCTGTTTATAGAAAAGGTGAAGGTATAGAAAGGTAAAAAAAAAATCAGAAAAAATTGTTTTTATGTATGTAAAATTGTTTGTATATAAATGTATAAAATGCTTCGTTTGTTTATTTGAATAATAAATATTATAAAGAATAATTTGATTACTATAATCATCCATTGAGCAATAGTTTCATTTGTTGAACATAATTCTTCACAGTTAAGAACTCGTTTCATTTAAGATTACTAATCAATTGACGAATCACAAAATAACTTACCTAATCTACGTAAATCAAAACATTTCCTAAAAATAAAACGGTCAAATCTTATTATGAAAGGAAATCATGAAAAAGGTGGCATGTCTTTGAGGAAAAATGACGCTTTTACGGTTGCTAATTTAATAACCCAAAACGCATTTAAGTTACTGAAAAGCAAATCAAAAGTTTATTTATTTACCTCAACAAAATTAGGTTATCGCGTATTGGCCGTTGGTGGGGACCGTTAAAATTTTAGATTAATAGCTGCGATACCAAGAAAAATGGCTAAGCAACTTCATTATAAATAATTTTGTACAAATTCACAACTTAAATTGAAATATAAATAACTTTTTTAATTTTCTGGGACTGGAACTGGTAACAGATTATGTATACTTAAAAAAGCACAATATTTAGAGGGAGGCTAATGTTGTACGGTCAGGCTTAATTTTTGCACTAATTTATTGTACACAAACACATTCCTATAAATAATGATATTAAACAAATGTACAAGGGCTGACTTATGACTGACTCTATTTTTTATATTATATTGACTCTAGAAGAGTTTTCTTCCAAAGCACGAGAAAAAAAAGCAACAATCAAATCT
Source organism: Scirpophaga incertulas (assembly GCA_036419045.1). Classification (NCBI taxonomy): domain Eukaryota; kingdom Metazoa; phylum Arthropoda; class Insecta; order Lepidoptera; family Crambidae; genus Scirpophaga; species Scirpophaga incertulas. Next base: position 7,404,472 of record CM071639.1, on the reverse strand, counting down.
TACTTACTGTATGTTGTGTACAACTTGAGTACAGTTTCTACTACTAGTTTAAAATAAAGTCGTAAGATCCACGCTATTATTAAGAGAATGACGTAACTTTTTACAAAACACTAGATGCTTAAGGACCGACTTACTTTATGCAAAAGAAGCTCAACTAATATTTAATAGAAAGCTGTAGAGGTTGATTTGACAAACATGTGTTTATTCGTCACTAAGTAAATGAGAAGTAACGCCCCTTCCGTGGCCGGGGGGCGTCGTCGGTAGAGGAGACCGGGGGATGTAGTGTAGCCTCCCCCGAGGAGGGCTCCCCTGTATCGACGGGGGAGCGGAGGCTGGGGGTTCCCGGTTAATGATGAAAAAAAGTTAATGATGATGAGTGAGATGAATGATGATGAATGAGAAGTAAAGTCGCCACGAAGCCGCCGAGCTCGAGAGCGCTCGGATAAATGCTGTCGCTCGAACGCTACATAGCACACGTAGCGCCATCTGTTTTTCGTCAGCGATAACACGCAAAAATGTCGGACAGTAATGCCCGGGTCAATAGTTTGCACTCACTTTTATACCGCCGTAGGCATACCTTTTCCGTATCTTCTACAATAGTGTAAAAAAGTATATGTCTTCGTCGCAGGAGTTCATTGTAATACAGGCGACAAAGACAGCGACCACGTCTCTGTGCGATTTATGCTGGACAGTGTGTAAGTGTATGCCGCGTGGAGTCGTCAGCCACCCCACAGAGAGCATTTCATTTTATTTATTTTGCTTTCCACAATGGTAATCATAGGTGTTATAAATATTATGTACATTATGGACCCTGTCGAGCACAGCAAATGTAGGAGAGAGGATGACTTATCATTTTTATCAAAAATAAAAGAAAACTATAACTGAATATTACTATGTCAAATAATCGTAAGTCTAAACACTCTTCTTATGTATTATCTCTATATTATTATTTAGCTATCTGTTATATGATTAATTAGATTATTATTAAATTATGTATCATTGTTATATTCATTTTTATTAATTATTTGTAATTATTTTGTGGAATTTACGATTATAAATTATATATTATTTCAATTTAATTTTATATGTATTTAAGTATTCTTGTGCATTTTATTATATAGTTTTCAGTTCAATTTACTGTGTCATTGTTTAATTTTTTATAGTTTTTGGTCGCACATATATTCCTGTACCGAATAATAGCACTTTTGAATCAATAAAGTTTTTATTTGTTTTAAGTATATTTTTTCCTCTGACATATTTTGTTCATATCTGACATAAATTGTTTGTTCACTTGTTTCTAATCATGTTTCCAGTATAAAAATATACTACTGAAACAATACACCTTAGTAATTTATCTCTTTACTTAGAAATGTAAATAAAGATATACATGTGCCTTCCTGGAACGATTCATTCTTATAATACACATCAGGAGTCCCAAAGGAAATTCGTGGAGTGGCTAGAATGCTCATGATACGCCGTTTGGCGAACATCTTTACACTTTTTCTACCATTTGCAGTGTTCTTTTCGTTCCTCTATATTAGTATATTGTGAAATACATATAGTTCATATATAGTAAATGTATTAAATTAAGGATCTGAAAATTTGACCTTCGCGTATTCATCAGATTATATCCACCGTAGTCACGAGTTCATATATCATGTGTTTGCAAACTTTTTCTAAAGGTATATTTTGTATAATAGACTAGTGAAGTCTTGTCAGTCTATTTATCTAACATCCTCTATAGATATATCCTCTATATAGATAGGACCTCTTACAAATTTACGCTTATGACATTGTAAACGAATGTACTAGTAAAGTCGTGGTAGTTACAATGGCCCGAATAAATATGAACAACTTTCAAGGCTAGTCTGGGGCCAAGAGTAAATATGAATTTTCCTTCTCTGCACAATACAGCAAATCGCAGGAAGGCGCTGAACAACTGGTATAGAGATCTTTGGGAGAGGCCTATGTTTAGTAGTACGAGTTTATTGGCTGAATTAATGGATGATGATTAATGCACAATATAAAGATCTGAAAATAGGGAGCAGTCTTAGATACAATATCCATAACTCTAAAGTGCCAAAACTTTATGGATACCTACAAATGTAACATTTAAAACATGTTAAATTATTACAAAAGTATGAAAGCATATGCAGAAGCATATAAATACATAGAGTATATAAATTAAATGTAATTATCAAAAATACACTATACATACCAAAATATACATACCAAATATACATATCCATTTTTCATCGTATTGTATTGTTTCTAAAAATTAAATTTCGAATTTTGAATAGTAATTCTCATCTTATAAAAAGTAAGAATATACTTACGGGGTATCTATTTGCGGAATCTCCACAAATCTCTATATACAAATAACAGAACCTTACAGCAAATCGATAATACTAATTATCAAGATAAAATTAATAGCGTACATACAGTTCCGAAAGTTTAGTTTAATAACACACTTCGTAATTGTCATATGACGTTGATGTTTAACTTTTCTATGAGAAAAATGAAGTAAAATTATGTGTGATATCTCTTAGGCTATGTCTTCGCAAATCGAATATAGAATTATAAAAGATATAAAGTAATTATATAAAGGAGATGACGAGAGTAAAATGTATTTATATCCTACACATATCAGTGAAACATTTTTATGTTTCGTTTTCAGGAAATAGATTTACACATCAATGGGTCTCGAGTGTATCAATAATAGAGTCGTTTTTGCTTTGAAAATGTTCACAGGTAAGATAAGAAAGTAGAAGAATAAATGTGGCTCTCGAAGGTTATTTAAGGGTCTCTGTAATACTGATACGTACACTATTTTTGCGTTGGTAATACGGTAATGTAAATTTTAACGTAAACTATTTGTTCGTTTATTAACAATAGCGATCATTATTAACAATGAATATGATAGGTTTTCACTTTAAAATGAAATTGTGCAAGAGGGCTCAGTTCTCTTATTATAAGCGAAAATTAAATTGAAAACGCTACGTTCAAGGAATTAAGTAGACGACAATTTTTTAAATTCTATATATAATAAGAGTACTCTTTTAAGTGAGAAATATTGTAGAACCAACAGTACACCTGCACCTATTACTTTTGAAGATACATCGACATGTTAACGGCGCTGTCGCGGGTCGCTCAAAAACGCTCCATACTAAAAACACTGCAATCGTGAGTCATAACTAAGTAAACTCGCCTAATTTGTATGCGCGTATAAACAAATTTTAAAATAACTTTGTTATTTGTACGTTTATAGGTATACTTTCTGTATAAAAAAATATTAATTTAATGTGAGAATGCTAGAAATGTGTTCGTTTCATTAGAATTACGTAATTAATAATTGCTCATTTTTTAGAAATCTAAAAACAATATAAATTAATAATTAATCTGAAATTTCTATATTGACATACTTTCATAAGATATAAATTGTTCAAATCACATAATGATAGTATAAAAACGGCCATAATCAGTTGTGGTCGTCTACCCTATTGGAACGAAGAAATCGTTTATCAAATTTTGATATACTCGTAGTTACTTCATTGGCAAAATCTACAGTTAGTCAAAAGAATCAGTGGATGTACTTTACAATTGTCTAGCCTTTTATCCTATTAAAAAATCCGTATTAAAGTTTATGCCTTTTTGGTATATATCCAAAACTGAATGATATATAATGATACCATATCTGAAAGTAAAGTCCGCTAATCAGCGTTACGCGCTAGGTCAGCCTAGTCGACTAAGACAATATGACTTAATGTAGAATTTCTATTAATAATATTTTCTAATAAAAATAATTCTTCATTCTGTTATGTGCCCGCAACATGATCTCAATAAATATACAAAATTTTCCATTATACTCGTAAACATAATTTATAATAAGTACTTATGAAGGCAGGTTCAACTGCGTTCATTTTAAATTATAATTATTTGTTTGTATATGCAGACGGGATAAGGGCGAATATGAATTTAGATGGGTCTCTTACTGTTCTTTGTATATTTGAAATCAAACACGAATATTGTAGGTTTTGCCACTTTCGCTTAGCAGTTCACTCACCCTTCCATAAAGTAATTAGGAGTTACAGTTAATTAATTTAATCCATTTGTGTTGTTAGGAACATGTTAAATGGGTAATTTCTTATCTTAAACGACATGAGATTCTCGACATAGTCTAAGTTTCTTTCACTTTGCGGTGTATTTACTTGATCAAAAAATGAGTTATTTGGTTATTCTGCAAATGTTCACTAATGCGTTGTTGATGTACGGCTTCAAAAAAGATACGAGTATTTTAGCAAATAATTTATTTTATACCATTCCCTCTCAAAAACGCTTATTATATTCACTGAAAACAAAGAAGCTACATATTAACAGATTGCGGTTTGTTTACGAGTTTACGGAAATTCTGTACTGGCTGCGTAACAAATGCGACTCTCGCGAAATTTTATCGAATACAGCTAAATAAAGTGAGGAGGTGAAGTGGTGAAGGTAACTGCTGATATATTGTAAGGAACCCCTAAAAATAGACCTGGGTCCCAAGTTTCAAGTGCTGCTTCTCATGCGAACTCTTTGCAACTTAATGTTTCCGCCATCCTCATCGGTAAAATCATTATCAAATTATTGCCAAAAGCACCCAATAGTTTTATACCAAAGCATAAATGTATAAAGGATAAAAGGAAGGAAATATTATGTGGCTATTATAACTGCCTCTGAAAATAATAATTGCTTATGTGCGTATATATCGATTTTAGGGCCATGAAATATTCCTGTAATTTTTCTTGTGTTCATTCCACCATATGAATAAAAAAAATACATACACGTTATAAATCAAGGAACGAAGAAGGGAAAAATATTGTATCGTACAGTAATCGTGGTTTTACGCGATAAGCGTTTGTAGTAGACATAGAAAATCGCAAGCAAAGTCCTCTAGTCTAACGGTTGGTAAATCGTATTATTTCATGTGTTTTCGAGATTATTGTTAATAATTTAACTATTTTATTATTAAACTTTCATATGAAGAGAGATTGGTCGACGATTGGACTGATATATTAATATTATCTTGAATATGTTCTTTCTTCACTTCTCTACATATACATATGTTACAATAAAGCTATAAATGCTTTAAATATACTTAATAATTTAAATCTGAAATATATCAGTTTATCTTAAAAGTACGATTTTGGCTTAAAGTAGTTTTTGACTAATAATAGTGGGACTACAGACACCACGACAATACATGTCATTTCATAATAAAAGATTTTTATATTCTAAAATATTATTAAAAATATTATTAATTATCTATACCATACATAATAAAAAGGTAGGTATCGTGGAGACATAGCAAGAGAATACTAATCGCACATCTGTGGTTATCGTTAAAGAATATATTATATATATTGAGAAACTATATTTTGATATCTGTTACGTTTGTCTAGTGCTGAAGTACAAATTAAAAGAAGCTGTATTAACCGCAAACATCCACATAATATCCGAATAAGCATCGTCTACGAAAAACTGTGATGACAACAATTACTAAACAAAAGGTTGCGTCTCTTTATATTTAGAGTGATCAGGAAGTTTGACAATTTGTGTCACGAAATGCCACTAGATGTCATTTGAAGCTTAGATTACTTTACTTATAATATATTATATTTAATATTATATGGATGTTAAGTATTTTGTATGAGTTATTATATGAATTCAGTATTTCATAAGTAGTTCACAAGTAAAGGTTTAAAAATTAATTATTCCTAGATTACCTAATCAATTATTCTCTAATAGTATTTATTTAACTTACGGTTAGAATTTCCAAAAATGCTAAAGGATGACCAAATTCGAATACATTGGGGAAAGGAAGACTATAAACAAGCTCGCCTACTTGGGTCGTTTCCGTTTTACCCTTTGCTGCAAAAAAGCAGTATTCGAATTTCTTAATTCCGGTGTGAAGTGTAAGATAGGCAGTGAAATTATTGGGTACTGCGCCTATTTATGTCATTTATATATAAGAATATGATTATATCACATAAAACAAATGTATATAACATAATTCTGAAACAAGTTGAATTATGAAAGGTTTAGTCTAAGTCATTTAGGTTAAGTTTGAAACTTTGGCACTTTCTCTACAGGTGAAGATGCCCTGACGAAACCTTATCCTTACTTGCTATCTAGATAGCAAGATAGAACTTAGGCAAATAGCTACCCTTATTGATTTAATAGTTTACATATATCTAATCTAGTATCTAATAGTTTTTATGTAATTCTAACTGGCTTCTAGCTGGACTGAGAGAAATATACGAGTATGTACAACTTGCTAATACGCGTTTTTTCAAACTAATTTACCTTTCAGTGTATAATTACAGTGAAGTTTGAAACAATAGAGATTTGTAATTTTTTCATATAAAATCTCTCTACACCTTAATGAAAATTGAATGTGTGGGATTTTTCTTCAATTTCGACGACAATTTAGTATTTTATAAAGAATCGGAGATAATAAGTAAACAAAGAAATATACCTAATTTCCTATTAATATTAAGAAAAATGTATTTATTTGTTTTGACATAAAACAAACATTATAGAAACTTTTATGATCTCTCTATAATTCATTCTTATTTTTCCACCTATTATTAAACTTGAAGAGTTTATTGTTCTTAAACAAGGCCAGGTTCTCGGAGCATTTTATTTATTATTCTGTTTTAATGAGATGTTTCACAACTTTAATTTGGGAGCGGACTTCAAAGACCTCCGAAAAAATATGTTCATTTCGCCTTTATGCTCAAATGCTTGATTCATAGGTATGTAAAATTAAACAATAAACTTAAAGTGTTCGGGATAGAATAGAATAGTATAAGATTATATATAAGATAGTAATAAAACGAAGAATAAATAAAGATAAGTTTTAGATTAGGAAATAAATAAACAATATAGAATAGGTTCCCATAGAAATAAGAATACATATAGTATGTAAGATTGGTATATATATTGATTAAAATTCTTAAAATTCCTTAGACAAAGACAGTAGCGTAAGAACATATGAGTTTATTAGGAAAAGTATGTTAGATATATGGAAACTATTATTGAATTTAGGCATACTATATGTTAATGTATTAAATTAACAATATTATGGATAGCTAGGGCATAATAAATTATAAAATTGTAAACAGGTAGCCACTGTGAAATTGCAAAATGTATGAAAATGTCGGATAAATGTCCTATCGCACGCGTATAAAAGTGCCTATATATTGTACATCGCAGAGCATTCTCAGTGGCCACTAGTGAAGATATAGTATTAGATATACTCTCCAAACATATTCCCTAGAGAGTGAGGACTTAAGTCCTATAGGTAATTTGTGGGGGGTAAATTAAGCCGAAACCCGGGATGAAAATTCACCCTGCCAGACGTATTATCGAAGATATCTCGAGAGCCATAATAGATATGGTGACATAATTTGAGTAAACGGCAAAATAGAGGGAAAAATGAGCTCCTACAGATTACCTATATATGAAAGGGATGGAAATAAGGAAACATATAATAAATAAGTGTTTATTTTACAAACAAAGGGATAAATAAAGGGCAAAAAGGGTTCGACAGGTGCTTTCTGTATGGTTTAGCCTCGCCAGGGGGTCTCGAAAATAGCATTTTTTGGTAGCGATGATTTCGGGAATAAATTGAGGGGATTCCCCTACTCGGTACGGATTACGAGGGGGACCACATACTGAAGCGGACGACTGTCCTACCACCGGAATAGAAAGCTTCTGAAGACCCTAATCTACCCTCACTCTCCTGGGTGTACCGGTACCGTGGTCGAGGAAGGTCACATACTTGGGACTGACCATCGACCGCTACCTGGGTATGGGCCACCACGCTGACAGTGCCGTCCAGAAAACTAGAGCAGCCAGACTAGCATTAAGACCATTGCTAATATCCACCTTGCCGCTGCGGCTGAAAATTTACCTCTACAAGGCCTATGTACGCAGTCGCCTTACCTACGCCGCCCCAGCATGGATGGCCCTGGCCAAAAGATCTGCCAGGAAGAAAACTGAAGCCCAGCAATCCCTAACACTTCGCACCATATTGAAGGCCCCTCGATATGTGCGAAATGACGTCATTCGGAGAGACCTACGGATCCAAACCATCTCGGATTTCGTAAAAGCCCTAGCAGCCGACATGTATGGGCGGACGGCCAAATCATCCCACCCAGCTATTAAGGACATAGCCCCACAGCTTACCAGGCCTCCGGATGGCCGGAAGTTAAGCCTCCCTAGAGACCTTTTAGAAGAAGAGGATTGAATATACAACATACCATTGAAGCCATAATGCCAGAATGGCATGACAAAGAGACCCACCCGTAGTTGCGGGTGGCGAAGGATGCCACCGAAGGGGACTTATGTCCCGAACGGTTTCCCCAACTCCCCAAAAGGGAGCCGAGATGAAAGTAGTGATGATGAAGACCCTGCTGGCCGACTGAACACAAGAAAACTGGCGTTTTGATTTCTTCCTGGAACAAATCCCGGCCGCACCGTTCGGAATACTTCACCAACCCCAGCAGCGAAGTGTGCCGTCGTGCACATAAAGTGTATTGTTCACTCACAAGTCGTATGAATTATTTGTGCTTAAATTATTCCTACAACATACTATTTAATCTATCCCTCCTCAGTATTAACATTCGCAGTTTTAAGTAAGTGCTGCCATACAAATGTTTGTTAAAAAAGATCTCAATTTATAATTTAATTCAAGTTTTTTCCTTAACTAGGCATTTCAAAGTACAGTAACATATTATATTTTATTTTTCGCTTGTTATCAGTTATCACTCTAATTTTGTGTTTTACATACAGTTTTAAAAGGTTATTCGAAATATTAAATCTGCCTGCTTTTTTATTTTAAGATATGGTAAATCAATAATTAAGACATAATTAAAGGAAATTTTGAAATATTTTTTCAATTACAGTAGTTAGTCCTAATACATTACTTAATGATATTTCTTAAAAAAGAACAATTATTTTATGTCACAGTGGTGTGTAACATACACAAGTGCGCAGTTTGTTGCAGTCGTACAATGCGTTGTGTTAAATAAAAAAATATTTATCTTTCGTAGCAAAGAAATATCTTATGTTATAACCAATACGTAACTGGTATTTGAATTGTTTGTAAATTTTTGTAAGCTTTGTAATCTTGCAGCTTTGTAAGTTGGTGCAGAATGCTTACACCAAGAATTTGAATATGTGATATATATTCCACTTTGCCAAATCAGTGCAATTTAATGTATTTTCCTCAGGAGAACAAAAAAAAATAAATGGTGCGCATGGAGATAAATGAAACACTATTATTATTATTCAGTAGAGTAATAAAGTCAAGTTCACTCTCAACGTTAAGCAAATCATCATATAAGTAATTGTTATTACTATATTTATGCTTTAGCAGCTCGTAAATTTAATTAGCTTGTGTAGATACTCACAAATAACTTCTATGGAAATACTAATATATTAAAATCCGGATATTTACGGACTTAATACATCAAGTCTATATATAATATTATATATGAATTACTATACATATTATTATAAAATTCGTTTTAGTGTATTTAGTTTTCTAAGATATTTTATTTCATTACAATAACTCGAGTATAAAAAAGTTGCTTAATCATGAAATATCTTTCAGTAGCCCAAAAATAATTGAACGTACTCGACAGTAGTTAGGTCAGCACCGTGTACACAACAAAACTAGACAGAAACACAGCTAGCTAGTAATTATATAACAGAAATAAATGTATTGTTTTGCTACCGTTACGTTTCTGCTTCATAGAAATAGTAGTTTTACTAGTAGCTTATTTGATAGCACATAATTGTGTATCAAATTAGGCGCCTGAATTATTTACTGTAGAACTCTTATAGATCTTCGTAGACGGTACGAGTATGTTGAGACTGTAACGTGTTAAAGGAGAACGTTTTCATCCTTTAACATATATAACATAGATTCTTGTGTATAGTATTGTCTAAAATATGACTGCTGTTATATTTTTCTGCCGACAATATTCTTTCTTCGTGTTTTTACAATTTAGCTGTAAGGCTAGAGATGGTGAGGATGTGGATCTATTTTCGTAGATGCGTAGCAACTACGCAACTTTTTGACAGTGCGTAGTAAACACGGCAGTTGAGTAGCCAGCCGTAGCGTAATTAGGAATAACCTTACGATACGCTACACCGTAGTAGAATAGGTAAACAGTTTTCTGTAAGAATGTAAGTACATTTAATTTAAAATGCTAAATAAATGTATAAAAATATATTTTTTCCTTTTTATAGTTTCAATAATCCAAACTTGACCTTTAACTTAACCAATAAAGTTAATATTATTTATTTATACGGTTTTGATGATAATTATATTTTAAATATTAGTCATAAGAATTGACATAATACTTACTTACTAAGCAGATATCTTAATGTAGAGTGATCAAGTTCTCCACATGTTTTTCTGTGAAATAACCGTTTCTTTTGGGTTTCTTTAAAAAAATATTTTTCTACGCGATCATTTTCAATAATTTTTAGTATTACGTATTGAGATTTGTATAAAAAAATGATAATTTCGCTGCGTTTATACTAGAACACCAAACGAACACTGCTATTTTGCGATTGAAATAGGTAAGATGGAGGGTACCCAACAGACAACCCTATTATATTCAATTTAATAAGACAATTAAAGTGATATGACAGAACAATATTTTATTTAATGTCTGATATTGTATCTATAGTTTTTTTTTAGTGTTTAAGTGTTTAAGTGTTTATTGCATGTCACATTACAAAACAGTGCAAGATAGCATTCACAATATTGGTATACATGTGACGCCCTGTAAGGGTACAGCAAAACATATTTTTTTTCCATATTATCAATATAAAACATTATATCTAAAAGCTTGATTTCATTATTACACTAACAAAATAAATATAACACAATAAAAGATATTTAACGACATCGACATTATATAAAACTACAATATATTTATTTTTTAAAATTACGGTATTATGTATCATTTATTATTATTTTATACATAAAAATATATATATTTAATTTATATAACATATAAAACATTATACACAATTCTACACTAACATCATCTCATCAGGCTGCCTTATCAGAATAGTATTCCTGTAACGTATAGTAGCTTTTTGAAATAAGATAATCCTTTAGACTTTTGAAAAACACGTTTACATTTTCTATTGTTTTAAATCTAGTAGGCAGTTTATTATATATTTTTACGCCCATAACTGACGGGCTGTTTGTATGTAATTTTAAGTAAGAGGTGGGCAACATTAGCCTATTTCCTGTAGCTTGACGTAACTTGTATCTAGATGGTAGGTCACGTCTATTCGTGAAGTACTCGGGATATTTTTTAACTAACTTGCAAATTTCGAGTATGTTTTATTAACTAACTAGACGATTTGTTAAAATTAAAATATACTAAAGCAATTATACTTATTTGAGATTAATCATAAGTAGGCGCAAGTAAATAATATGGCATATATCTCCCTTGGTCGTATATTAAGATTGTATCCACAAGAATGGAAGCGGTGACACATGTATATAAATCCGTAACCCAAAAAAACAAAATACATGTTATAGTAAAATATTACCAAATTACGGGACACAGCTGTATGCCTGAGAACAACAAGAAAGAAAGTACCATTAAGAATCCGAACTCTGGTAAAGCACGCCAGTTTTTCGTTGCGGCTGCGATTACACCCAATTATTTTTTACTTAATGATGAACCTCAAAATAACCTCCTTAAAAGTAATTATACTATGAGATATAATTAAGTTTACAGTAAAAAAATTACAAAGAAATTAGCATTAAATATGTTAGTATGATGCTACTTTTTGAAGATAGAATCAAACTAAATAAATGCGTTAAAAATGTATTTAAACAATCACACAATTGATTTGAAAACATTTGGTTATGTGAGAGACGCAGTTTTGGATTATGTGACAATCAGTTTTACAATATAATAATATTAGTAATCATAATTTAAGTAAAAAAATATCCACTGCTGAATATAAGGCTTTTTTTCCGTAAGAGTGGTTAAACGAGTAGACGACGAATGGTAATCGATTACCGCCGCCCATAGACACCCGCAATACTACACGTGTCAGAAGTATGTTGCCAACAATTTAAACAGAGCATACTTGTTTTAAATACCGCAGGAGGCAGGTGGAATAAAGATTGGACAGTTTGATAGTACGAATTTCTAGAAAAACGCGTTGTAGACTGCCAATCGTGTATATGGTGAGGCTAAATGTTTGGTTGCGGGAACGATGGGAGGAGAAATCAAACCCAATAATTCCTCAGAACACTCTTCGTAATAAGAGCAATAGAGAATGCATGATGATATACTATACTTCCTACCTGCTCAGATTTTAAGTACCTCGGTTCCCTCATTCAGAACGACGGCGAAATAGACAGAGCTGTGCAGCATAGGATTAACGGAGGGTGGATGAAATGGCGACAGGTCACAGCTACAACGTGCGATCCCCGAATGCCAATAAGGCTGAAGGGGAAAATTTACAAATCGATCATCCGACCTGTCGTCATGTATGGAAGTGAATGCTGGGCCGTCAAGAAGAAGGATGAAAATAGATTGCATACAAATGAAATGAGAATGTTACGATGGATGTGTGGTGTGACAAGGATGGATAAGATAAGGAATGAGTACATAAGAGGAAGCCTGAAAGTAGCGCCAATGGTAGAAAAAGTGAGAGGAAGTAGATTAGCATGGTCTGGACATGTGATGCGGAGGGATGAAAGTCATGTCACAAAGCGAATGTTGAATATGAAAGTGGAGGGATACACGGGCAGAGGAAGGCCGAATAAAAGATGGATCGATTGTGTGAAGAATGATATAAGAATGAAAGGAGTAAGCATAGAAATGACGGCTGATAGAGAGGAATGGAAGGAAAAGATCTACTGCGCCGACCCCAGATAATGGGAAATGGGCAAGAGGATGATGATGATGAGAGAATGCATGATGAATATAAAGCAGTTTCAGTCTAGTATATTAAGTAAAAATAAAAATTGATGACATAAGCACTATCAGTTGTTTCTATATACTTACTAATACAAGAACATGTATTATATAGAAAAATCTTCTAACATATATTAACTTATTAATATGCGGTTAAATTAAGGTTTTTATATACATATATAATATATATTATTGTATGTCAAAACTAATTCAAAAATTTATTATAATTTGTTTACTATTACGTAATTATGTTCTAGTTTACTAAATCAGTGAGTCTAACATAAATATGTTATGGGTTGACTGAAAAAGATAAAACAATAGAAAATTTTGTCAAAAAAACTACATCTATTTATCCAATAATAAATAACAGTTCAAGAATAGATAATGTAAAAGGAGCTTTAACAATTTTTTTCAAAATTGTATTCTACGTCAAGTACCTTTGTATTAGAAAAAAGAAGTTTGCTGAAATTTACTTATAAGTCCAATACCACATACTGTTTAAGAAGAGTATGTAGAATAACGACTTACTAATGACGATTTGCTACCAAAAATGTGGGAGGACAATGAATATAATATGACGTTGAATCTAATTGAACGTCGTCAGCGAAATAACTAATGTACTTGACGTTTGGATTACATTTGTCTCACTCTTATTGTGGGGAAAACGTGTATACATTTGCGAAGAAAAGAATGGTTAGTGACTTCATGTTGACCATTAAGACTTGAATATAAGGTGTTTATAAGGCATTTATCACCATAGTCATCACGTGAAAGTATATAAAGGAAGTCTGACAATAATTTGTTCGTAGAATGTAAATCGTACGTGAAATTCTGCACGTGTTTAAAAATATTTTCATTAAGTAAATATAATAATTCTAACTTCCAATTTTTTGAACAAAGTTCAAGGTCGCTTGTTGAGTTAGATAAGTAACAAAATGATAATTAGTTTAAGCTTTATTACCATCTTGGTATCCTCAAATGAAGCCGCCCCGGATATTTCACAAATTTAATTATAATATAGCGACATCTACGACTTAGGAACGTCATATCTGTAACACACGGAGACCCTGTCAAGAACAAGGCAGCGCATAAGTAATGCCATTTGTGAATTGGATATGTTATGCTTGAAATACGAAAAGCAAAACTTATCTCTTTTCATGACCATTTAATTTGAATTTGTCGAATTGACAACATGAAGCAGACATGACTGACATGACAGACTACGCAACTGAAAAAAGCTTTTATGTTTGCGAAGACTTATGTGCTACGTACTCGTATAATATTTTTCGAGATATGGATGCCATAGAATGAAAAGATAGCAGAAAATACTCATATAATAAACTTGAAATGAAAATGCATTACAATCTATAAATAACAAAAAAAAAACCGACTTCAAAATTGAAAAATCAAAAACTAAAAAACCAAAAAGTGGTTAACTTAGCACAAAGTAATTCGAATTATGATTTACATGGAAAATAAACAATCAAGTGCTAAAAAGTAAGAAATAAGTTTTTTAATTAAATATGAGTACTGTGATTAACAGCTTAAGAATTTCGTTATTTCCACCCGCGTCTGTTCAACCTACCTAAATCTTAAACTATAAACAATATTTACATGATATTTTTTTTAATTTAAATGTAATTTAATCTAACAAAATTTAACAATATACAATTGTTTTAACAATATTACTATAATAAATTAATTTTGAGTCGGTGCCAGCCTGTAATCACAGACAGATAGTAGGGTGAATTTAATTTTGTTTGACTGGCGCCGACTCCAAACTTCCTAAGTGAGGACTTACACCTTCCATCATCAGCTCAGACGCATAACATTATGATTGACAGAAGCAAATGCCAATATAACTTTAGAAAATATGTAAAACTCAGTACATGTGCCTATAAAATTTGACGGTTCCCCTCGATTTCTCCAGGATCCCATCATCAGACCCTGATATCCTCCATTACCATTCCGAGAGTATCTTCTTTCTATGTAAAAAAAATCATCAAAATCGGTTCAAAAATGGCGAAGTAATCGGCGAACAAACATAAAAAAATATTATTAAATTATATATATATATACCAGTCGAATTGAGACCACTCCTTTTTTTGAAGTCGGTTAAAAATAGTGACCGCTTCGACTGTGGATCACGAAAACGGTGTCTAGAATGCTTATCTGAAGTAACTTTATCTCTTTGGACTGTCAAATTAATATATATATATTAAATTCATTATAATTACAGACAATAGATGACTAATATGACTATAGACCGCGACAATAGAGGATCTCCATGTCTGCCCACCTTATGTGATCTACTGTGAGTCAAGGAACCGTTATATTTCTATTTTAAAATAATTGTGTGATTTCTGGCCTTCTGCGTTGATTATTAAACGATTAGCTCTTATTAAACGAGAAATCGTGAAATGTGTCGTTTAAGGAATAAATGTAGTATATTCTTCTCTTCTATCAACGGCAGTAGAATATTGCGTGTCGTGTGGAACTTATAACGTTTTAACCTCACACATTCTGTCTGATCTGAATATTATCTCCTTCTTAATGATAAGAATCACTCCTCGATGAGAGCTGGATACAACCGCCTATATATAGTGCCTTGTTACCTGTACAACACATATACAAAACCCATAAAAACCAGTGTGTACGTTGCCAACTTTGTCACATAAGACTTAAAGTCATAGCATATAATCATTTCATTTACATGATGCCAGCTTCCCTTTATATACTTGCATTACTCCTTTACGATGGAAATAGACAAGACAGACGTCAAAAATAGAGAGGCAATTTTATAATAAATCCACCTTTTATTAAAGTAATCTAATTCAATTACGACGGATTAATTAAGAAATGTAATTCAGTTTAACTATGCGATACAAAATAACCACCTAGAAAATCTTCGTATAGTTTACCTTCGAATCTAACTAAAATTATAGTTCTATAATAGCTTGTATCTTTAGTGGTGTGAACTAAAATAGTACTAAAAGCTTAAAATTAAAGAAAATTAACGGAAAACTCTTAATGAGAATTTTTTTCCTGCTGCTTTTCACCGTAAATCTCTTAGCGAATTCGAACCGTTGCAACTTTTTATTAATTACAGTTGAAGGGGAAGTTTGCTACAATTTATCATTTTTAGAGTAATTTAGAATCGTTTCTATTTGACTGTAGCGTCTGTTATAACTTTTTAATACGGTAAGACATCAAAACTGTAAGTGATATTATTGCTTATTTTTGGAAAATTTGTTGTATTTTTTAGAGCTATATGTTACATACTACACGCCATGTCTTAATTTTTTGATGACATAATAATTTTGTATAATAGTATGTATTCGAATGTAATTTATTATCAACATATATCGCTATACGTTTACCTACTATATATACGCATGTATATAAGTAGCTACTAAAAATCTTATTTTCCTATAATATACGAATATCGTGCATTCGTACCATTCAATGGTACGAATGCACGATATTCGTCTATTCGTCTATTATTCTGGCAGACAAAAAATATCTCTGGTGTAACAATAACATTTTCATTGTTAAATTATATAGATGCAAGATTACTCGATAATAATACCTTTATCATCTATAACAATAAGGATCGTTTTCCCTTGCATATTTCTAACGCTGCGAGCGTTATGTTCCTTGGGTATATCCAGGGTAAGATTAATCGACCAGTAACTTAACAGCGATTTATTGTTATGTTTAATTGGTCTGAGAAGCTGCTTAAATGAAAGTCGATCGGTAAATTTGCGGTGGATACGGTGCAATTGCATAAGGTCTCGACGAAAATTGTTTTATTATAAGAATCATTCGGATTTCACGTTTTACATTTTCATAAAAAAAAAAAAAACTTTACGTTGATTTAGTTTCACAGTTTTGACACAAAGTGATATCTTAAGTAATAAATTTAAATTGTTCATGTCATTAATATATATTATAACTATTTTAAATTCGATCCCTAAATTAAGTTAATAAATAGATGTATAGATTATTTTAGTATTCTTTAAAATAATTCATAATCATGATACGTTATTAAAACCACTTAATCATTACTTAGGGTGTACTACCTATTAGCTCTTACCCATTCTAACCTTACGTTTGCTGTCTGGTTAAATTCTAAATATCAGAATGCGTCATCCGAATACCATGAACATTGCGATATGAAGGATATGAAAGAGCAATATTCTATCATCAATCAATTTTAATGGTGGTGAACATTAATTACCAGTCGTATTGCTGATATTAACGCATATTACCACTAAACTGTAACAGTTAATAAAATCTAACCTTCTAAAGGAAAGGACGACTGAGAACGTAAACAGTCACAGATTAGTGTACTTAACTTCGCATATGTATCACGTCTTAATATCACGAGTTAACATCGAAACTACGATTAATTAAAATAGTAACTAACTTTAGCTGTGTCTTAAGTTATTACACATGTAACTTCGCGTTTGATGCTGGCGCACACCTTGATTAATCAAGCTTTGAAACACGCTTTCGTGTCAACAAATGATGTGCAATTAGTTGCGGGAACGTGGCAATTCAACTAAAAATACACCGGGTAATTGGATTTCGATTGTTGTAATCGACTGCTAATGCAGATAATGCAATCAGAATTCGTATTACACCCGGATCGATTCTGCCGTAAATCGGTATATATTTCAGATTATTTATGTACATTTATGTGACACATAAATGTATAGTGTATAGTGACGTAACTACAATAGTTAGACATATGGTTTCGCGAAGTTTTTGACGTGAAACGTCTTTAAAATCGCGCCGAAACATACGGGTACCAGGTTTAAAAAGTGGACCGTAACGAAAAGGTCTATATCATCGTACCTTAATAATTAAAAAACTATTAGTCTCGGAAACAAAAATGTGATGTGAATATTTCACTTATATAGTCAGCTCGCTGTTGTGACATTGAGTTTTTTATTAAATTACTTAAAACACTGTCAATCTTGTTTTTATTTCAATCTTTTACTTTAAAAGCGATTCCCTAACATGGACGTTTCACGTTAAAACCAATGGCCGTGTGCCCCGGCACAGCCCCACCCGATTTTTTTGTAGATACTGATGTATTCTATAATATTGTCGAACATTTTTTTGTCCTATCATTAATTCTCTTCGCAACGTATGCAATGAAAGACATTTTATGGCTAATTTTTTTACACCTTCGGTTGGTTTTAATAAGAATTTCTAAAAATTTCTATAGTAATCTAGTACTAAATATAGCCTATGTTACTTAGTGATAATGTAGCTAAATGAAATAAGAATTATTAAAATCGGTCCAGTACTTTTTGAGTTTATTCATTACATAGAAAAATACAAATCCTCTTTATAATTGTTAAGTAAATCTTCCTCGGTAGTAACTTTGGATAAGATTCCACTTAATGTAGTTATTTTAGGTCGCTGGTTTTAAAATTTGTTTGCCGGCGTCTGGTAGTTAAAATATCAATGTAAGAGATAAGCAAGAATTGTTCTTTTACCATAAATTACAAATGAAAACATATAATAAATATTGCTAAGCTTACTCCTTGAACGTTTTTCTTTATATTTTCATTAACCTTCCACAGTATTATTAATTTTCTTTTACTGCGTTATATAATTTGCATGCGCGCCATTAGATAAAATTTTCTTGTGTGTTGATCTTCTTTTGTTTTTTCTTGACGTTCAAACCCAACCCAATATTAGAGGGGATAAACTATACGCATATATATAAATAATGTGTGAGTGAAAGGGACAGCGCATGTGTTTTGTTTTTAAAAATGAAAATGTGTAGCGTGCCAGTAAAAACAAATAGAATGATTTAAAAAAGTTTTGTAACCAATAATGAATAAAATCAAACAATAATATTAGTGTAGATAACATCTCACGGACGCGGGAGAGTGATATGTCGGCTCATTAACTATAAACAATATTAATATTTGCAATTAAATAGTAATTGAAATCATGTTCATGTAAATACATACCATTAAGGGAGCAATTTTGAGGTTCAACGCACAATCGAAATTAATGTGCTTCTGTGAATCGGTAAAGGTCGGCGTCATATCCAGTACCTTTAGCTGTCTTGGGAATGATTAAAAGGGCTTATGAAAGTGATATAGTGTTTGAACAGTTTATAATGTTTAAATTACATTTTACCTTGCTTTATTTGTATATATATACATTTGCTTTGCATATTTAAATAATACGCAATATTACAAAAAATTAAAGTATAGTAGATGTAAAAAAATATATTTTAATAAGAGTCACATTCTGTATTTGATTATTGTACTATTACAAAATTTTACTTAAAATATTATTGCTACTCAAAAAAAGAACCTAAGAATTATTAGGTTAAGATTAAAATGAATATAGATTTTGTTATCGTAAAGGCGTTCTTTGGAGTATTTATTTACATATTGTTACTAAGAAGCTTATATTGTTTACTTCTGATTCCTAAAAGCTTATAAACTGTTTATACAAGTCGCTAACTGCCAGTCAGTACTTTCGAACTGTAAGCTGAAGCTACCCGACGAGGGAAATAACAAAAGTAGTTGGAGTCGCTAATGAATATAGTAGAGTTGTTTTGATATTGTTGTCAGCATGCGATGTGAATATTAGTGTAACATTCCTTGATATTTATGATCATTTAAGATAATACTGATCTTAGACGTTGCTTGGATGAATATGTTTCACTTAGAAGCAGATAAATGTCACAGTAGCATAATTCGGCTTCAGTGTTCATTTCTTCCAAGCAGGCAGATTTTTTAATTAAGCTTCCGACTGCTTCTTAGGTTCTTTAACGGACAATGTTCTGGAGCGTTTTGCAAAAATGCTTTTATCATGTCAGTCTCCATAGTACAGTTCATTCGTATTTCGAACCGATCTGATTTTATATAGTATATGGAAGGAACGAACGTTGAAACTCATTTCAGCGTTTACTCTTTCCGTATACGTGGAAATAATGAAACTATGAAACGAGTTTGCAGCTGCGGCATTATGTTTGAGCAATATTTTAACAATCAGAGTGACCGTGTTCATGCTCTAAATAACCTTCTGATGAGTCAACGTATATTATCGGGCTTCAGTGATTGTTCTGTCTGGGTGTTAGTTATGAAGGAGTGACTGAGTCTTATTTGAGAATGTGATTAAGTCTCATAGAAACACTATAACTAGCATGGTCTTTTCAGAAAGACTCGGATCAAGCTTGGTTGGAAACAAACGTTCCGGCGTTCACCAGAGATGAAAACAGGCTGAAATTTAGTCTTGATATTAATCCCCAGGTTATGATTTACAGAGGGTTTTAGAAAGTATAATTTGTTTAACTGCCAATATAATTTGGAGTATGTAAAGCAATCCAGTCTATGTATTTGGATCAGATTTTTTAGTAGTGAAGAATTTTCCCATAGAAATAATGCGTTTTTCTATTGCTGATTGGTCACAAAGTTTAAAAGACTCTACTACAGTTTGCTACCGTGGGAGAGCCATGCTTCAGTACGAATTGGGCCGGCTCGACTGTGTTTCGTTGAGTGAGTGAGGGTACCGGAGGCCCAACCCCCCTTCTCCCCTTATTCCCTTTTAAAAGGCCGGCAACGCATCTGTGACTCATCTGGCGTTGCCATGCCCATGGACAGCGCTTACCATCAGGTGATCCGTTTGCTCGTTTGCTGCACTATCCTATAAAAAAAACCTTTTACTGTACTTTGTCAAATTCCTCTTACGAATTTTCATATTCATTGGGTGCAATATTCATTTACAAGCAAGTTAGCAATATTTATAATATGTAATATTTATCTTTCATACCTATAACCAGAATATTTGCTGTTGGTAACAAGGGAATTATTTCACTTAACTGAATAATTTACGTCGTATAGACATAAATAAAAACGGAAAACTGCTTAAGCGTCGCCTTCTTTCTCGTTGTTATACCTTTTACTCGCAAAAAATGTAATGTAATATATTCCAAACAACTTAAAACTACCAACGAGCTCCGGTCATGATTATAATCAATATTTCTTACCAAAACAATCGCTCTTGAATAAAAACTAAGAAGAGGATATTCATAAATGAAAATTAGTTTCGAATAACTTTTCATTAACGATGGTAAATTTATTTTAGATTAAGCGATTGAAGTTTAACACGATCTTCTGAAGTTATAAAGAAGAACTGTGTTTTTTATTTTGGCTGCCGCGTTTATATGATTGGTATGTTCTAATGTAGTAGATTTTTCCAATCTCTTTACCTCTATGGTTCAAATTACAGTAATAGAATTACCGAAAAAAGAATTTATACCAGGTTCGTCTGCTTGCATACTTTAGAAACCCACTACAGAAATCCTAATAATACCGTTTTGGCTAGGTGTTTGACGTACAGAAAATATCAGAAGTTAATCTATTAACTAAAATTAGTACAATTTTAGTTTGTTATGTATTGGCTAGAGGTGTAGTGGTAGCTCATAGTAGTTACTCCGCAGATTGACTTTCCGCAACCAGTGTCTTGTGTATTTTTCAGTGGTTTCAGTAATTTGCAAGTGTAATCAGTATTTTGCGGCAATGTTAGTATTTGGATGGAGTAAATATATTTTAGTATATTTATTGTAATCTAAACTCAGATCAATATCACTTTTTTTGAAATGCCTTTCTATATATGAAGGTGCATTAGTTACTTTAAGGATAAGGGTACAAAGAACTGAAAAAGGCCTCCTGCTTGTAATCTAAGTAACATAAGGATTTTAACCAAGAGTAAGTCAGTGTAGAAAAGTAACAGTAATTGTAAAGGTCACTTGAGGTCAACATTTCATTTAGTTAAACCTATATTATAATGTATTGTATGAACTTAGTACGTAGCCAGCCAGACGGACAAATTACGTCATAAATTTAAATTTTATTACGTCCAAATGTATCTATTACCGAAGCTTGAAAGCTTTTTCGGGAAATATATTAGATATTTTAATTGATTTCATCGTATTTCATAACTGCTGACTGATTGATTGATATTCATTTGAAATTGTATTTCGAATTGAAATTGGTTTTGACTTCAATAGCCTTACAAAAAATTACTGCATTTTAGTACCTTTATTTTAGACAATTATTTCGAGTTAAAGTTTTTCATTTTTGAATCACTTGACATAAATGAGTGTGTGACCAGATTGAACGCCAAATACATTTATGATACTGTCATTAGTTTTATCTTTTAATAGAAATTTAAGGGCTTTGCATCATATCTCCTTTTAGCCAATATAACATTATTTAACTGTTATTAGTTATTTTTTATTATACATTATTGGGTAAAATGAAAAAAAATACAGTTATAAAACATTACAAATTTTGTTGCAGTAGTCACCAATTATATTTTTTTTAATGTAATTAATTACATGTTGGTAGAATAATTAATGAGGTATTGGAAATATTAAAATATTATACTTCAACTCCTGATGTTAATAATCGTATTTAATCATTGTCTACGTCAAAAGAAATTAATTGTAACTAGTCCAGTTCTCTACCAGTAGAGAATGCCTTGTTACGTGAGTCTGCCTTTTGTACTCTATTAATGCAATAAACAATATATTGTGCAATAAAGATTAAAATAAATTACTTGAAATATGTAGTTTAAATACTTTGACGGACCATTTACTTAATACATGACACAAAACTGAAAATAGAAATACTAATAAGTACCTATTATACGATTAATTTTGATATGAATAATTAAAAAATATATGTAAAGTATCTTTGTATTGAGCAATCCCTAAGCGCGATCCTCTTCTATTAATTTTTAAATTTTAAATTGGTGTACATTATTTTAGTTCTAATAGACTACGCAAGAGGACAAGATTCACACGGGGGATACATGATACGAATAACACTAAAAGGGAACCCGGAAATCAGAGCGAATCTTATTATTTGTGTTGAGTGTATCGTGAGAATACCTTCGGTAAAACCGCTCACAGTGAAAATAATACCAGGAAACTAATGTTGTTATATTTTCATCAGTGATTTATTTCTGTTATTGATATTGATAAAAGGAGGAATTCTTAGTACGAGAGCTGCCTTTTAAGTTGTGTCGTTTGCCATCTTATAAAGTTTTCCGCAATTATAAAAAAAAAAACATATTGTGTTTTCATTTTTTTGAATGTAGAATTCGAAAACAAAATAATATTTTTAGATCGGACGAATTGACTATTCGTCGACGAATCGTTTATTCAAATGTCGGACAAGTCGGTTGGCAAAATTAAAATCTCTAAGGAAAATTTTCGTGCGATAATTTTCCATAACTTTCAAAGCGGATTATCGTGACGTCAGTGCTTTGAGGAGATCACTTCTGTGTTTAATGGGCGTGGTCAACATTTCAGCTTACCCGAAGAAGCTGTTGATGCATAAAAGTCGGCCATTTTATCTATCCCCACTTCGGAGTGGAATAAATGTTTTGATAATTGTTTTGAACGCATGCACAAGTGTGTTAAATATCGCGAAGAATTCTTTGAAAAACAATAAATGGTTATAATTTATTAGATTGTCTATACTTAAGAGGCAGCCCTAGTATCACTTTATACTGTTTTTATATATATTTGTGCACAGATTTCAATGAATATTTTTTGTCTATTTCGTCATTTGTTAATTATACTATTTTATGATTATTTAATATTTCTTTATTATACTTCTATCATTTTGTCAGTTTGTCGATTTTACTCGATATCTGACGTCCTGTGCTGATGGCAGATGGATGACTTTTTTTTAGAGATAGATAAAAGTATATTTTTTCTTTTAATATGTAACGTCTGAATAATGTTTTTTAGATATTTTCTGTAAACTCATCTAGATGACTATGAAAAACTTTTGCTGGAGAGTAGGAAGCAAAACTATTTTGCATAAAAGTTATGCAAACAAAAGCCTTTTTTCCAAAAATAAATGAAAATAGTTTTGTAAAAAATGATTAATTTTGATATATTGATTCATCTCTAAAAAAATATAAGTCAAAATTATTTTCATTTCTTTTTGGAATATTTTTCATGAGAATAAAAAATACGAACTATATAGGTATATACTAGACGTCGATTGCTTGCCGCGGGGTGCAAGCACCCCGCGTGGGGTGTCCATCCTGACTGTTTTTTGAAAAAAGGGTTGGTCTGTCAAAATTGGTGTGAAAATGTCGTTCTTTTTTCACAATTCAAATAAAGTACAAAACTGTGTACGGTCGTAAATACACTAAGAAGCTCACGGCGTTCGTGGTCGCGTGAGTGCGCGAGGTGCGCGCACTCGCGGTGGTGTGGTCTATCCCACTACTGAAAAAAAAATAGGCGGTCGGTCGAAAATTGGTAAGAAATTGTCTCTATTTGTGTCAGATGAAAATAAAAAGTTTGTTCGGTTGTAAATACACTAAGAAGCTTACGGCGATTGTCGTCGCGTGAGTGCCGCGAGGTGCGCGCACCTCGCGGTGTGTGGTCTATCCCACTATTGATAAAAAAAATTGGCGGTCGGTCAATAATAAAAAGTCAAAATTGTCTCCAGTTATGTCGCAAAAACTAAAAAAACTCTGTGCAGATGTAAACACACTAAGAAGCGCGTTCTTCTATTAAGATTAAAAAAATGTATACTTTTTAAAAATATATATAATACTTATATATTTCTATTGAAACTATCTTTTTGCTCTTCGGAGGGAGAGGCTGAAAATCCTCAGAAGGAGTTCAAAATGTACCCGGCATACCACTGCAGCGGCTAGTGCTACGGTGATTATGTCGGACTCCGACCGGAGCAGTCCAATTGTTATAACCTACTGACTAAACTCAGTCTTATGCCTAAGTTCTAAGAACCTCAAGAGAGGCGGCGATGCTGCGCTGGCTAATAGAGGGGCATGCATTTAAGAGGCGTGGGAAGCCAAAGTGACACCGGCCTTTATCATGAGGGAAATAACAATTATATTCGAGCATAACTACAGCTAGCTAAGGAGGATAATATGTAACAAAGTCTACCACTGATCTTTGAAACTAGTTATTATCTTTATTCGTTCCTGTATTGTACTCCCTATCACCTTGACTATGTGGTAAAAGAATGCGATCAGCCGGGGCGTAGAGAGGCGGCATTTTTACAAACCAACTAAACATACGTTTAATAGGATCATTCTGGACCCGATGCTTCAGGTAATAAGAAAACGCCATTTTGTGAGCCATAAGCAATTCCCTTTGTTTTTGAATGAAATTAAGCTTCACGCACACATATCAGATAAGTCAACGATTAGTTTATTTAATATAACGTTTAGTATCTGAGTACAAGCATAATAAACAGCAGCAAAGGCTCTATAGGTTTTGGGTACCAACTTTGTTTCCAATCAAGCTAGTGTATTTATTTCAGCCTACACATGCCGGACATAGGTTTCTCCCAAAGATTTGTCCACTAATCAACCTTGTTTAAATATTATAGGAGAGTTTGGTCCGTATCATTCAAAGATAAGTTGCGAAGATAAGTAAACTTTTAATAATATATAAATTATTATATGCTACCGTATTATTTCGTGTCTCGGAATTCATGACAATATTCCTCAACGTCAGAGCGTCTTTCCACGAACATGCTCAGGAAGCGAAAAAAAAAACATTTTTTTGTAACACGGAAGCCGTGTAAAAAAATATGTGCGCAAATTCTTTATCACTTAAAAGTAAGCCGCTTATATTCCAGGCGAATAATAGTAAGTACGTGTATTGAAAGATTCAGAGCCCCGAGCGACGCAAATGTTTCATTTACAAACATATACGCGCAATAAATCAAAGCCGCAATAACGTTATCATAAATCTCTGAATTTTTTGCAAAAAACACTTGGGTGTTATTCGCACTTCGCCTACAAGAAGAATTGTGTTTTGGGGAAAAGTGTATCATTCCAGCTCATATACGTTCCAATAGATGAACATACGAATCTACGCTAATTATGCTGGGATGATTTTGCCTTGATCAACCGCCCTGCCCCCCTAGACAAATGCTACTTAGCGTTAGCGTTCGAAACTGCGGAAAAGACAAAATGTATGGAGATGACATTAGGTAACGATAAGTCACGTGACATCTCCATACATTTTTTCTTTCCGCAGTGACTGAACGCTAATGCTAAGTGGCATTTGTCTAGGCCATCTGGTCTAGTGTGTATCATTCCGCTGCGAGATTGCACTAGTGGGATTGATCTCAGGTAAATGTATATATGAAATTCTAATGACGAAAACTGTATTATCCAAAGTATAAAGTATAAATTGCCGAAATTTCTTTACTAGGTGATGCTTGTACTGTAGACAATCTATATATTATCAAGTAAGATTTTTTTATTTGCTCCTTACGTTAAACAATTATTTTAATTATATTTACAAGAAATAAACTATTACATATTAATAACACGTTAAATATTGACACGAATTAAAAATAAGAATAACTAAATATTAAAAATAAATCGGACATTTGTATGTGATCTGTGCGTGTGTGTGCCATTATATTGAAAGTTTTAACATAGTGTACAATATAGGAGCTGTCATCTATGTACTTTTAAAATATTTTCTAGAACTTCATAAGTACATGTCCCAATGCACTCCGATACAAAAATCAAAATCAAACATTTATTCTTCAAATAGGATTTTACAATCGCTTTTGAATGTCAAAGATGCTACGCCATTGGTTCACAAGTCTACGGCGGGAGACCTTGTACTGGAAAGAACCAGCAAGAAAACCAGCAAGTGCAATTTTTTTTCTCCCTGTATCAATACAGAGTTGTCAGTTGGAATACGGCTTCAGATACACAGTCTAAACCCAACCTCCGATACGAATTAAAACAACTAACACATATATATTTCCGTCACAAAAGTCATATCGCATTAAACAAATCTGATATGTATATGTCCGGTACAAAATAAAAATATTATTTATTAAAGAATCATTATAATTATATATTGCAAAATTTACATCCAAGCATGTTTA
This sequence comes from Scirpophaga incertulas, assembly GCA_036419045.1. Lineage (NCBI taxonomy): Eukaryota > Metazoa > Arthropoda > Insecta > Lepidoptera > Crambidae > Scirpophaga > Scirpophaga incertulas. Next base: position 7,377,513 of record CM071639.1, on the reverse strand, counting down.
ATTATTCAGGAAAATAAATATCGTAAAAATTATATCCAAGCATTTTTATCATTCAAGAAATCATTGACCTTGTACCCTTTTTTGATTACAGTGTTTTTTAATTATGAAACGGTAAAGCAGTAATATAACGGTGCTTTATATTTATGAAACGGTAAAGCAGTAATATTTTCTGGAAGGGTGCTATAAAAAGTTACACATTTCCCTAAGAACGAACCTCTAGTTTTTGAAGCCTGTATGTTGGAACGGCAAGCTTATTTTTATTTTCATATACTATTTTCTATACTCCATATGACTTGCGATCTTTGATATCCCCATTTTTGCAACTAAGCGATAAGTAGATATTGAAACAGTATCGAATGCTTTTGCATGATATTAAAACTTATTGAAATTTTACATTTATGGAGATAATAATATTACTGGTAGTGACCAGCGATATTCAACAGTGTATATACAGAAAATACGAATGTCGCTATGACGACGTTAGATATTCATTAGTTTACATGTAACAATTGCGCATCACTTGTCATTTCTGGATACCGATTTGAAATTTTCGACCTTAAAGCATTGTTGGTATCTGACGATATTTTACCAAAATTGGCATGGAATTAAATTCTTTGTACAACATCACTTAGCCAATCATAGTCCTCTGCTGGACATAGGCCTCTCCCAATTTGCGCCACAACACCCGGTCCTCCGCCTTCCGCATCCAGTCCCCTCCAGCGACCTTCTTCAGGTCGTCAGTCCACCTGGCGGGGGGGGGGGGCGTCCTACCTTACGGCTGCCGAGTCACGGTCTCCATTCAAGGACTCGTCTGCTCCATCGGCTATCAGTCCTTCGGCAAACGTGGCCAGCCCATTGCCACTTCAGCGAGCTTATTTTTTTTTTTGTGCGAGCTTTGTACAACCTAAAGTATCAATGTGTGATTATCATTCTGATATGGACTGCGTAACCAACTGCACATAACGGTAAGTTAAAGCCATAACAGAATGATCGTTAATAGATAAAGTTATCTAATACAACAGCGACATTACTTCGTGGTTACCGTTTTAATAGCGATAAGGATGTCACATGTTAATTGTTAAGTTAAGAAAATAAGGCTATGAAGCTTTAGTCAGAAATAAGACAACAATTGGCTGGCGGCATTCTATAAATCCACATTTAACTAGTTACCCAGATTACCGACATAAATTACAATTGCCATAACTTATTGTTACACTCGAAATTAGTCCCTCCGCACATTTCTACGAAATGGATAGAGGAATATTACGTAAGCACTGAATTAAGTAATATTTTACGTCGTATATTTTTTTCGCATGGAACGGCACCTTTTTTCTTTCTTACATTTAACTTTTTCCATTTAATCTACACTTTTATATAAAGAGAAAAGATTTGTTTGTTTTTTTGTTTGCACTGAATAGGCTCCGAAACTACTTGAGCGATTTAAAAAATTCTTTCACGGTTAACCGTGAAAGAATTTTTATCTCCAGTAAACATAGGCTATGTTAAACTTTCAAAAAGTTTGGGATCCAAAGCATGTGTGTATAAAATTATAACTTTTGAAATGTTTGTTTAATGCCTATGCGAAGCCGGGGCTGTTATACTAATAGAAACTGTTTCATTTTAACATTATAAAGAACTCTTTTATAACTCTTCAATCATGATTGAATTTAAAAAAAAATCTACAAAACAGTTCTTACTTTATTTAACATCGTACTTTCTCGACTGAATCATTCTGAAAATAATTTCATTTTATTGTATTACTTTACGGGACACATACGTATATAAGTGATTATACATAACTTTTACGATATATTTCATATGCACTTAGCAGGATTGGCATATTTTGCCAAGTTGTGACATAAGATGTAAAATAAGGGCACCCGTGTGCCTACCACATGATAGTCACATAGATATATGCGTTTGCTGTCAATATCGATTGCGTAAATTCGTGTATGCATAAAGCTAGTATATTTAGTGCTTTAAGATCTATTTACGATACGAAAACGATAACAACTTAGGGTAGAACTATCAGTAATTTTGCTGCCATATCTTAACTGGACGTCGGTAGGGCGGAGGACCCAGCAACATGCAGATTAGAATCTCACTGCAAATGAAAAGTGGATTAATGCTCAGTCTCAGAGCTAGGGGCCTGATTTCGACAATGACGCATCGAGGTAAATCCGGAGAAAAGCTCCGCGATATACTTTGACGCCAAACAGAGAACCAGGTCAGACCCTATGGACTCAACCCTATCCGCCTACAGGGCAAAGCCATCCCATGGCAGCGAGCTGTCAAATACTTAGGCGTTACGCTCGACAAAAGATTGACCTTCCGCCCTCACATAGATAGGGTCACCAAAAACGCCCAATACTATTTATACCGATTACGTTATATGATAGGAGAACACTCAAAAATGTCACTTCGTAACAAACTCACCCTATACAAAGTATGCATCCATCCGGTTCTTACGTACGCGTCACCCGCCTTTGCCCACGTAAAACCAACCATCCTCCACAAACTACAAATCGTACAAAACAAACTCCTGGCCACAGCCACCGGTGCTCCATACTACATTAGACGACACGATCTCCATAGAGACGTGCACCTCCGCACGATTCAACAACTCCTCAAAACGTTCTCAGAGCGCTTCTTCAAAGCTGCATCTGTACACCCCAACCCGCTAGTCCGAGAAGCGACAAACTACTCGCGCTCAACCTCCCCGGTGTACCGTCGCCCTAAAAACACGCTCACTGACCCTCCCGATCGCATCACCACTAAGCTCTTAACCCTGTTGGAGGCAGTATATGCGCCGCCGCCCAGCACGGGTCACTAAGTACCTTCCGTACACAGCTCTTGCCATATTATGATTCGACCGGCCCACTCTGGGACCAGAATCGCTCTATAAAGCGTATGCACCAATAAGGGCGGCTACCTCGCCCCCTCGTCTGAGAGGGCGAGCGCTCAGATAAAGCCGATAGGGCCCCAGGCTTTCTGCCCGGCCAAAGGCATTAGGCAGTGTTAGACATAACCACCCGCCGTAGACCGGGCGCGGGTGGTATCCTGTGTGAGATCGTTCAAGTACCAAGGGGTTATTAAGACGACCAATGTGGTGGCGCGCCCCTTATGAGGATTCACTGTCTCCTCCCGCGAGGAAAAAAACGGATTAATGAATACGTAGTACGTCTTGATCTATTCCGGAATAGAGAGTTACTTTACAGAACATGGTAATGAAACTTTCAGTGCTCAATTTTATACGAACGTAAACTTTACTTTTATCGCTAAAAGTGAAAAATAGGCGTATCTACTTTTTGCCTATAGGGATTATAATACAGTCTTTGACCAAATATTATCAACTATGAAAACGGAAAGAGTCCATAGAATTAGTATGGAAATATAAGATTGTGACGACACATCTCGATTAGACATTATTAAATGACTAAATGTATGTTTTAGGGGCCGAAATTATATTTGGTGGTGTTTATTTACCAAAAGTAAAGAAGAAAAAAATAATATCTAATAACTAAGCTTTCATTTCTCATTAACATCTGGCTAGGGATATCATTTGGAAATTTTAATTAATATTTCACATACCCTGAAATATCCAGTATACTGGTTACAGAATTGTTAAAAATTCAAATATTGCATATCAACACAAATAATTAATGTACAAAAATTATTTGAATTAAATAAGGATAGTGTTATCCATTGTCATCCATTCATTTTTTAACTGACTTACAGGACCATGTATTTTTCCACTGTCCAGGCACTTCGCAGGCTTATAAATGCAGTTAATTTTCTTAAGTCAGCTGTTACGACATGCGCAAGAGTAAATAAATAAAACAAAACCACAGTATTTTAATCCATCATTAAATAACAAATAGTACTACATTGCATATTTTAATAAAATATGAGCCGATAAAAACTTAAAGATGATTTGAAATTGCATCATTCTTTGACGGAAATAACAATCATGTCGTATAATAATAACCAGAGACGAACATAAAACATGATTATTTATAGTCAGCTTAAAATAGAGTGACTGTAGAAACACGTTGATGTCACTTTGATCTCAACAGCAAATCGTTTGAAAAAGAAAATAATCCAATTTAAAAAAATAATTGAATGCCTTCACAAAACAATCACTGTTTGTTTGTTTTACGTAAAAAAATTTAAGTGAAGTTTTTTCAGTTCGTCGCGATTCCAATTTATACCAAAACGTAAGTATATTTCTGCTTCTCACCATCCAAAAAAACTCGCTTATGCTCACGAATATTGCTTCATGCTCGCACCCACAGTGAAAACATTAAGGCGTCTCTGCAAACATTGGCCCATTGGGTTGGCATAACGTAGTTTACTCATTTTTAAATAATCCTTATAATTTATAATAATTTCTTAATATGTTTCCACTTGAACGTAGGTTAGTAAGGTCCCGCTTTCGAGTTAATAAGTATGCATACGTTCTTAACTATATAATAGGTTAAAAATCCAGAAGCTATTACAGTAGTTTTGAAAATACTAATTCGATAACAAAGAGTTTGCAGTTTGATGTACTATGCTATTATATTTTGTTTCTAATTGACATTGCCTTATATTGCGATCTTGTATTATGTAGCTTAAAAATTGTATTTAAATGTAATCCTAATGGCATTGAATTTATAATTATATTCATTTAATTGTATTGTATTTTATGGAATTGTTAATGACATACAAATATTAATTGTTGGTATTCAAATGACTTGACCTTGACGATATATGAAAAATATTTTTTTCATTTATCGCCAACGTTACTCTTTCGCCAGGAAAGTTTCATCAGGCTTTCTTCTACAAATGCGTAGCTCAGCAAAGCTTTGTTACATTTACGGTCTCGAGGTATGCTTACAAAAATGACGATGTACCACTCAGTAAACTTCAATTTAATACTGCAATTTAACCTTTTGTTCTCGGTTTTTGACACATTCTGCTAACAAATGTACTTCGTCACCAATTTAGTCACATCAACGCAATTAGGTAAGTCAACTTTCTTGATGATGTAGCAAAATTCAGTTAGCGGAATATGTCAAGGCCAAAGCTTGTGAGTGATAATTAACAAAACTTTTCGTTAGTTCCATTTACTTGCATTTCCATTTAAGAGGTTTTTAACTATATATTGCAGATTTTATTTAATGATTAAGATCCAATCTTTATGAATCTTTTACATACCTATATGTTAATTAATATACAGTAACTTACGAAAGACAAAAGTTTTAAGAACACAAAATGTGTCTTCACAAAAAATGAAATTATTCTTGTAATAATATTTTCAAGTTAAATTAAAAAATGTCAGATTAATCAAAACTAATTTTTATGTGTTCCTGTTTCAGGAAACGCGTTAAAATTTATCCGACATTCAGAAGAAATCACACGTAAGTAAACATGATGTAACGTATTTCCATAAGTATATTTTTTAGTTATATGTTATTTGAAACTTGACGATATTCAACATATTACTATTATACGACTTCAAATATATATATTCATATTATTTATATTCACTAAATATTAGGCAATAAATACCTATACTACGATATGAATTAATTGAAAATTGCACATAAAATTTTCGACTCGCGCAGAACTCGTATTCGTATCTTCAACAAACTAGATTATTATTCATACTTTATAGAAATATTTTGATTTTTTCTCTTTAGAGAAGGCTGAGAATCTTTATGAATACCACCGCCACGTGCCACGCTGAATATGTCAGATTCCAAATAGATTAAGGTGACTCGACCTACTAACTAAACTAACCTAACTCAATCTGAGCCTTATCATTATGGTCTTACGACTTAGATGGAAGGGTAATAAAAAAGTGTCTGCGTTATGATATTTATAGGAAAAAGTTACACATTTATTAAATACGTCACCGGACGTCAACAATAGTTGTAAAAAGGTTTCATTGAGCACTATACACACTCTAACCTAACCTACAAAAATAATATTTGCACTGCAAAAATACTAAAACAAATATTAAAATAAGAATCACCTGTAGAAAACCAAATAATTAGGTGTGTTTTGTTGTAATTTTTGTGGTGTGATTATTTTCAGTTCTTAAATAAACACTAAATGTATAAACGTGATATAGTTTTTTTTTTAATTTGTAAATAGAATTTTCATCAAAGATTTCAAGAGATATCCGAACTTTAAATTTCACTAATTACTTTTTGTAATGCTTTAATGAGTGAAGCGTAAAATTCAAATTAAACTGGTACATTTAGAGAAATTAATGAACTAAGTTTAAGGATTACAACTTTGTTTCTAAAGAACCTATAAAAATATGTTTTTCCTAAAGAATATCACTAACTTTTTTAATATGAATACAAATTAATTACCAAAAATCTTTATATAAGTAAGCTCTAGACTCTGTACTAATGTACTCAGATCACTGTTCTAATGAAAAGAAGCGATACAATTTTATACTATTAAATATTTACTTACTACTTCATCTATTGGTAGTATCTCTGAATGTGTAGATAGACATAAGGCCCAGTTTGTGCACTTCATGTATATTTTCACAATATTTCTAGGTTTCACATGATCCCATCATCACAGTTCATTACGTGCTCACCAAGCTCTAGTTTATTTTTAATTCAGTTACAGTCTTTAGTCAACCTCGCTGATATAGTGTAGGTTGGTAAACTTCCCACTCCTTTGACTGCCTACGCAGCCTTATGTAGGTTGACTCAGGGTATTTGCCTACATGGTTAGATCGTTGAAATAAATGTACAGATGCCAGCATATCCAGATGATACCGAAATATTTTTCAAATTGATGTTGAACTTTATGCGTTTAACATTTTCAACTTAATGTTGAAGTTGAAAATCGATAAAAGTAATTTGTCAGATTTGAAATAGGTTGACGCACGTTTGCGTTGACTCATAATTCGAAGGTTAATGCCGAGACTGCACCGCTATCTCTCACCATCTCAATCATAAGTGAGAACTAACATGTTTACAAAAATCTGCAAAAAAAATATTATTTATGAGAAACAACTTAATATATATATTATATATTTGTGCTTATTTTCTGTCTTATGATAACCTCGTTCCTTGGATCAATGTTGTGATTAAAGTCATTAGGTTCACTTTAATTTCATAAAATAATAAGTCCCAAGAGAAAGTAAATTAAATCCCACCACTAGAAATTATTGATACTGATTAAGTAAGAATGTAAATTTTGTGCTACTTTTACACCAGTTATAAAACGAGCAGGTCCATTTTTTTTTCTATCTGTAGTTTCACAGTAGCCTCAGATAAATACTCTCAACCCAACTTCATCTACAAGTTTAAGTTTGTTCACATTATATCTATAAAAAGCTATAGTTAATTGTGTTATAACGTAACTATTGAGTCATTAAAACTTTAGCCAAGCATTGTTATCGTTTAAGTAAATTTTAAAAGGAATATTCTAAATTCATAATCTAAATATTCCAGATTAATTATTTTATGTAAGCATTTTAAATAATCCGATAACATTAAATTATGTAAATATCAAATATTTAATGAAAATGAGTGCTAGTATTCTCTACAGTAGGTATATAATACGTGTTCATACTGTGCGGTTTGCAGAGGCCGTGATTCTTGAAATGTAGACGATTTATTGTCGGACTTTTTATCGGCGAGCTCATAAAGTAGCCAGATGCCTCGGCTAATATTCTACCTGAAGAGGGTTATCGCCACAACTCATATAAAATATCTATGTGTTACACAAGCATCATAACAAGACCAAGCTTCCGTATTCAACTTTTCCATAATCACAGTCTTTAAAGTTCTTTCCTTAGAAAAAGCAGTGAAATGAAATCATTAAGAAAACTTTAATACAAGAATAATTTTCGGTTTCCACCATATATATATATATATATATTTAATATTTATTATACGTTTTGGTTATAATTGTTTGTAATTTGGTAGGTCTTATTTTAGAGGGAGTTCCATATATATTTTATTGAAGGAATACAATATACATATGACAAGGGAGTTGCATCGCATCTGATAGTGATTGCCGATAAAACCGAAGGTGGAAGCGGCCTTTACCTGGTCTCTTCGTCTCAGCTAGCCAATCAGACTCAAAAATGTAGTATGTACATTTAGTACTTGTAAATGGGCATCTTTTGACGTTATTTGGGTATACAGAGTATATAATGAGTGAGTAGTATAATGAGTAAGGACTTATTACAATGTCATAAATGATTATTTAAATGATGCCAATGCTTGGTGTTGATTTGAATACATTACATTCTAAAGTGTAAATATTTGTTTTCCCGTATAAATTGTAAACACATATGTACATTGTATGATAACGACATAATTTATTGTAAATGTTGTTATTACTTTTGATAAAGCTGATAAGTTTCTTGGGCGCATTCTTCTTATCAGTTGAAAAATACGTCCTGAATTAATGGTAGGAAAAAAAATTCGACGATTCAAAAGAGCTTTCTTTAAAGTCATATTTGAATGAAGTTGATTTTGATTTTTTTGACAGTACTCAATCATTTCTCTGACGTATTGTACCTTTCAAACTGGCTTTATTAAGAATTGTAGGTTTACACTAGTAATAGGTAAACAGACGAGTATGGAGTATTCTTTCTGTAGTCATTCAAAGATAGATTGACATTTGTAAGAGAATAACTTCCGAAATGAGGTGGAGCTGCTTGGCTTGCACGCCGCAGCTTACGCGCTTAGTCCGATAGGATAAATTTCTTATATATGGAGGGTACGTAATGCAAGAAAGATTATCATTTTATCGATTTCGAGTAAATGTGGATACTTTTTTGGATTGGCTTGTTGATTTATTGTATCTTTTTTTTTTTGTTTCCCTGAGGTAAATGCATTAAATTGCATACTCCGGCTGTGGCGAGCCGGCGGTTATGTGGGGCTCTCCTCCCCAGAAGGGGGAGGCCTACCCACTAAAAACCTCAGGGATGGCCTTCCTCAGGCGTTAAGGGAAGCCCCGGGAACTTACCAAGCTACTTCCGGGAACCCCCAGCCTCCGCTCCCCCGTCGATACAGGGGAACCCTCCTCGGAGGTGGTTACACTACCTCCCCCGGTCTCCTCCACCGACGACGCCCCCCGGCCACGGAAGGGGCGTGGGCCATCCCGGGTCGCCGTAGCGGTCGCGACTTCCTCGCACCCGCCGGCGACCCGCGGCGGCGCCGCAGCTGTGCTACCGAGCCCGGCGCCGCCTCCTTCGAGCGGGATCGGCCATCTCCCGACCCCGCTCGGCGGCCTCCTTCTGGAGCATTACTGCTTCACAGAAGGAGGCCACAGCCCTCCAACCTCCCTCGTCCGCCAGCATTGCCGCAATCAATGCCGGCGGAGACAGATCTCGCCCGATCTCTGCGACCAAGACTCGGCGCTCGGAGGCCCACGCGAGGCACTCCGCCAGCGTGTGCTGGGCCGAGTCGAGGTCGGTGATTTATTGTATCTATAATATAAATATAATAAAGGTAAATGATTTACCATTTATTATCAACTAGCTTCCGCCCGCGGCTACGCCCACGTGAAATTAGTTTTTGTCAATACTGGTCCCTTATGTCTAAGAGGTTCTTACAGGAGCCAGCCTCACCTTGACCAAGATTCAAGGTCTTATCTTTACTTCGACCCCTATTTCACCCCCTAGCTGATCGAAAATTCAAAAATGCTAGAACAAATGTTTAATGATTTTTTATCAAGTGCTTAAATATAAAGATTCAAGGTTTTATCTTTTAAAATTACGAAATCCCATACAAACTTTCAACCTCTATTTTAACCCCTTAATCCCTCTTTTTCGAGATAAAAAGTAGCCTATGTTCTGTCTCAGGTTTAAGCGGGAAAGCGTAACAGACAGACAGAGTTACTTTCGCATTTATAATATTAGTTGAAATAAAAATACGGAATAACTGTAAGAATAGACAGAAATTTAGAAACGATGTATCAATCTATGGATTCTTGAGAAAAAAACATTTTGCATTGCAGAATTTATTATTAATTTAAATATTGGTTCTGTTGTATATTATAATATGTCTCAGAAATGACATGATGCTTACGCATATAGCTTCTATAATGGAGGTCAATTTTGTCGTGTCGCGTTCTATGTCATACTTTACGTGCTAGACATTTACAAGGTAGGTATTATCCGAAGTTATTACATAAAAGTACAAAAAAAAATATTTTATGTTACCGGAAACCTAAATATATCCTTTGAATCATAAAGCAATAGGTATTTCCCACGCTTATGTGTTGTTTATGAGATAACAGAAACAGTTTCCCTTCCTTATCAATAAATTTATTCATACTCCGCTCTAATTGAGTGACAAGGACGCAAATTATCACACTTCACTTATTTGTACACAGTTTAATTACTTGCATTAATTTTCCTCCTAAATTGCACCCTCTCCTTTTATCATACTACATAATATTGACCTGATAGTATTTGACGGTAAAACTGAACGTACTCCCATGCTTTCAGTCTCCTAAATTCTTCTTAAAAATCTGAAAAATAAATTTATGCGTACAAAATAAAACTAAATATTTCCACATCAGCTCCACAAAAATATCTAGAGACCTGTCTAATAATTTGCGTATCTTCTTCACTTTAGTTACGCAGTGCGAGCAAATCGTTTCATTACATTTCAATCCTACTACTATTATAAAGGCGAAAGTTTCTAAGTATGGATGTTTGTTACTCTTTCACGTAAAAACTACTGAATGGATTTGAATGAAACTTTACCACAATATAGCTTATACATCAGAATAACACATAGGCTACAATTTTTGAGGTTTCTAATGTGAGGTCGTAAAAAAAACACATTTTTTGCGCTTACATTGCAAACGCTGACTGAATCCTACAAGATAGATCAAAACAATTTACTACAGTATTGTACAACTTAAAAAGGTCTACAAAAAAGTCCGCGATGGTATATGTCTATTATGAGGTATTGTAACCTTCCCCGAGACTTAATGCATTTTCCTCAGGGGAAAAAAAAGCGGATGGTATATGTTTATCTCCTAGGAATAACCCACAATAACCATTTTTTATCCTTTACTTTGTACGAGAAATAATGGCTTATTTACGAAGCGATTTTAAGCAATACAGTATTAATCCTTATCCAATTAAGTATCTTAAATACATTGTGCATTTAATAAAGATCAATATGGCTTTTTACAGCATGTAAATCAAATAATTTTTTCACGGTCAGCTCTATGTGGCTTGCTCACGTGTTTCCAAAGCGAAGAATCTGCATGTTTATGCTGAAGGAAAAAGATCGTTAAATGTAGTTTATAGGAGCATACTGTAGTAGCTACCTATAGGCCTATGATTAGGGCTCTGCAGTGCTACCGTATTTCTTACTTATTACTAGACTAGACGGGACGAACCTGAAGTCCACGCGAACGAAGTCGCGGGCAAAAGCTAGTAAAGAATATGCGTAAAAGCGGGCGTAAAAAAATGCCACAGCAAATACGCAGCAACGTAATGCTGTATGAATGATGGGATTGAAAGGGATTGACTTTTATCACGAGACAGGAGCATCGATTCATATTTCTATTGTTGACTAATGGGGTTAAAGCAAGAAGTTGTTTTTTTATACTACAACGGTAGCAAAAAGGCTTACGGCCTGCCTGATGGTAAGCAGTCACCGTGGGCTATGGACGAAGAAGAAGCAAGAAGTTTAAAGTGTGAAGAATTTTTACTTTAATATAAAGAAGTCAATTCTTTAGGCAGTGTCACATTGTCGTATAAAAAAAGTATGTGTCGTAATTTATAACTCAATGAAAGATAGTGGATTAAAATTTAAAATCAAAAGTCAATATCAGTTATGCATGCGACTACATGCGATTACTCCACAATTATTAGAATTTGGAATATGCAGAGGCTACAATTTGGATAAATAGTTGCTTCTTACAGATTCTTATAGTACTTTATAATATTTAACGCGATGTAATTGCCAATATCAGGAAAACTTTCTACAATTTTAAATTGTAATGCTTTTGAGGGGGCACTCTAAAAAATTTGGTAGCTCCTAACAAGATTGTGATCAATTCGATCAAGCATTTCGATGTCATACGAGCCTAACATGACGTTAGATACTTCAAATAAGATTATATTGATTATTGTTGTACTTAGTAAGTTAACAACATGGTTTTAACATGGAACTTATTTAATACTAATATAAAAAGTAATTATTCTCTCTAATTCATCTAGTTAGTCCAACTAAAAACCTGCCAATACGAAAGATTACAGAAGATTTTATTAAGCGATTTAACATATACTATAGTTTTTTTTTTATTATTATTTAATAATTACATATCATACTAATAACTAATCAAAAAAACAAAACATAAAGAAATATGTCAAAGCTGTCAACTTAAAAATGAGTTTTTTTTTTATTATTATTTAATAATTACATATCATACTAATAACTATAAAAAAAAAACAAAACATAAAGAAATATGTCAAAGCTGTCAACTTAAAAATGAGTTTTTTTTTTATGTGATAGGGGACAAACGAGCAGTCGGATCACCCGATGGTAAGCAATTACCGCCGCCCATGAACGCCCGCAACACCAGAGGAGTCACAACCGCGTTGCCGGCCTTTTAAATGGGAGTAAGCTCTTTTCTTGAAAGTTTGGATATCGTAAGTTTGGTTTGTTGAAACTATTTTTAAACGTAATTATTCTGACACTTTAAAAATAATTGCTTACACATATATCTACTCGTTTTAACTATTAGATATATATAAAGATATATACATACATTTACATAATATAAAGATACAACAACAGTTGAAACGACGATTGTGCTTATTAAAATTCATAAATACTCTTTATATTCAGTACAATCGCTTTTGATTTTAATAATCGTTATTGTTTACTTTTATTATTATCACAGTTGATTCATTTAAGGTCAACTTAGAGTAATTCGATCTTTGTTAACTCTCATCTTTAGTAGGTACGTAATATTAACAATATTACCCTCAATAAAAATAAAGAAATTAGAAAATACAGAGCAAAACCTAATTGAAGGAATGTATACAATAAAAATGGAAATACCATAGTTTTATTTTTCTCCTTACAAACAAAATAAATAATTTTTGATCATAAGTGTCGAAAGCCCTACATCAATTTGATCAATTTGTCAGGAATACTATGCAGCAATATATTAAGCGCCATTGCGTCTGCAGGTAGCAAGCTTTAACAGCTTGCTAGGGGTGTCATTTGAAAGATTTTTTCTTATTTTAAAATCTTGAGGACTCGGAAATTCGTAGGTTTACAGGTCTTTGACAAGCACCTAGGGTCAATGTAAAATCTGTCTTATATGCCCCAAATTATTATTTTACCAGACCTGGAACTGCGCGTATATTTTACAGTGTAAATAAAATTTAAAAAATCTGTATATTCGTTTTTTATATGAAATACATTTTCCTTAACATTAGTTATACAAATAAAATTATATTGAACGACCTTCTTTATTGATTTTTGTTGAAAATCGGTGAATACCTTATGTTTTATGTGAAAGGTGAGCTGTTATCATTTGAAAATAAATAATCGGAACGTACGTTAAGATTGTATGAAAAAAAAATACTTCTTGCTATTTTTGATGTTTGGTACACCTTGTATTATTAAAATGTATTAAATAATAAATCAGGTAAAGCGGGTGGAATAATATTGTGGTCTAATTATAATATCGTAGGATACAAAATTGAGGAGAAACTTATAATCACTTCATAATGAACGAGAAACACAAACAAGTCATAATAGTCTGACTGCGAAACAACAAGTTCACAAATTGACTTGTAACTTGTTTAAAAGTAACTTTGTTCCTATCTAAATCTGAGCTACGATTACGTAGAAACTGATTGAGTCAACAGTTATTTCAGGAAGCCAATATGCTTTATTAAGCGTATTGTTTCTCAAGTGGGATTACAGATTTTGGTATAGGACTGTAACCTTTGTGAGATTATCTATACTAATATTATAAAGAAGTAAGTTTGTGTGTTTGTATATTTGTAAAATTGTAAGAGGTAATCTCGGGATCTACTGGACCGATTTTAAAAATTATTTCACCAATAGAAAGCCACATATTTCTGAGTGTCATAGGTTATATAAAAAAATAAAAAGGCTTTTACGTGGTAGTCCGTTTTGCAAAGTGAATCGGAGAAAAAACGGTCGAATGAAAGCGTTTCTTACGAAAGCTGCCTTAACTATGAAAAATATATTTTTGAGTTCTAGAGAAAAGATGTGGAGCTTGAAAATGCCTACAAAAAGTCGACAACAGCATATGTCTAACTTTTAAAATTAATAAATAATAAATATACTTTATTAATTTGTATTGTTATTTTTTATATATTGACGGCATAAATGGCATAATGATGAGTATTCATGTGTTTGGTTTTCTATATAGACAAACAAAATGTTGATGAAAATGTAAATTATGGTAATATATTATTAAGAATTAATTAATAGGATACTTCGATAACCAAAGTTTATCATCAGCAACCGAGCATTAGCTACATAACATCGACATCATTCAAATATAATAATATATATATAAGAAATAAAATCAATTTGTTTGCCCTAAAAACCATGCCAGTTTTGAAATTGTTTCGTATGCAAGTTTTCCTCGCGAAATATTTTGCATAAATTCTAAAAGCTGTGTCCAAACAAATGTTCGTGATATATTTTATATGATGCGGCTTCAGCTAGCTGCTGTGAATATTGATGGCATTTTATCTATAGCGCCAGTTAGTGTATTAACATATTCCAATTCTAAATATTCGTGCCTACTTTCTCCGCCCTGTTAGGTTTGGCTTTAATAGGTCTTCACCTATGAAATTACAGTTTATTTCATCACATACCTCCATGAAACTAGGTAGCTTTCTGCCTAGAGATCACAGTTTCCTAGTTGCTACGATCCAAACATACTTCCTTAATATTCTTAGCAATCAATAATTTGGAGTGCTGTCATTATTAATTGTCTTTTAGAATATTAGAATATCTCAAAACGGTTTTCAGTTGCCCAACGCGTGTACCGAGCTTCCGTCATAGGACGGCCATTGTGTTACCTTTATAAATCATTTCCGAAAATTCTTATAGATGTAATTTTTAGTATTTGGTTTATTATAAATCAAAAATCAATAATTAAATAGTCTTCATTCTCACATTCCCTACACAGTTGCCGAGTATTATCATTGTTTGTGCCTCGATCTCAATCTTCTTAGCAATCAATTATTTGGAGTGCTGTCCTTATTAATTGTCTTTTAGAATATTAGAATATCTCAAAACGATTTTCAGTTGCCCAACGCGTGTTCCGAGCTCCCGTCATAGGACGGCCATTGTGTTACCTTTATAAATCATTTCCGAAAATTCTTATAGATGTAATTTTTAGTATTTGGTTTATTATAAATCAAAAATCAATAATTAAATAGTCTTACACTAAGTGTGATCAACATTTTTTCAACAACAACAATCAACATCGTTTGAGCAGGATTAGTACTTCTAGTAGCTTATCTAAAATAGCTACTGTAAGTCGCGTATATTTTTATAAATTATAGGTTATGTGTTATTCTGATCTATAAGCTATATTTGATGTATGTTTTTATTAAAATCCATAGCAGTTTTTACGTGATCGTGTAACAAAGAATCATCCTTATCTTCATATATACACGTTATTAATTTTAGTTTATAATAAGCATTATTAAATTGTTTTAGACTTTGATGTAATTTTTTTAAATAATGATAATAGGTTTTATTTCGGAGAAATTTGTTTACAATCTACTGAAATCGTTACAAATTAGTTAAATTACAAGTAATGTTTTTATACATTATTAGCGATATACAATTCAACATAAAACAGTTGTTGCCAGGCGATTTTGTGTCCTATATATTTATTGATTTACTTACCGATGTCCTCGTATCTGGAAATTATCTAACAGAGTTTTTGAACTCATTATGTTTACATCACAGCACCATCAATTTCTGATAGAATTATTATATGTTGATGAAAAATTGCCAAAGCAAGTCTTAAAAATGGCGATTCCCGAGGCTGTACTGTTATTGTTGTCCGAAAATTTATTGATGACTCGAATCGCAATAACTCCCACAGAAGTACCACTTGATCCAAACCTCGATCAAATTCCAATTAAATTGGCATTCGTAATAGCAATCAATAATTTGCAAAATCAAACGATGTCTGTTTGTGGCTTCAATTTGGGCACGTCTCGAGTTTCACACGCACAATTATAAGTGGCATGTGCTCGCGTGGGCAAATCATCTAGTTTCATTATGTTGACTTCAGACGGACTGACAAAACCCATCGTACACTCCATTACTCTTCGAGAGTGATTAGGATTTTATTTAATGTGCAAATTTAAGATAAAAATAAATACCTACATCTCTTTTTAATTTACATTTAACTTTAAGAGAGATTGATGTTTTGTTATTATTATAGGCCATTATTGTCCACATTCCTCCAATTCAATTTAATTCTTTGCTTCAGCTGAGTAATAGTTATGGGACTTTTTGCTAAAGGATAATTTCCCGTTTTAACTTTACATATATTTTGTATGTTATAGCGAATCTCTTTTTCTTAAATAACTACGTACAACAATAAAAATGCCTTCTCAAACATTTTCTTAACAATAAGAAAATTTTTTTTTCGTATTTATAACATTTCATTTTATAATCTTATAAAAATAATGTATAAATTATTTTTGCATAAAATTTTGACATAGTGCATTTTTTATGTTATTACTATTGAATTTTGTAGTTTGTTTGGTTGAATGCCGATAACGGATTATACTAAGAGCAAGGAGCGATCAGAATGTTAGTGTAACATATTTTAAGCTCATTCTGTCGGCAGCCACGTGCAAATTGACCGATGAAATGCTTTCGGCGCCGGCCGGCATGTCTAGTGCTTTTAACTTATCTACGCTTCTGCCAAAACGGATTTTCTCTAGTGGTTTGGTGAAAAAAGCTGATACGAGATCGTTGCGTCACTGAATTTATCCGCGCGTGTTTCATGATAAGATTTATAACACTTTCAAAGTATTTGCGGATTCAAGTGGATGCTAAAACATGTCTAATGGTGATCAGTATGAGAATAACACGGCATTTTTCTCGTTTCCTTTTTTTTATGGGATAGGGCAGCAAACGAGCAAACGGATCACCTGATGGTATAACCGTTGCCCATGGACACCCGCAACACCACAGGAGTCACGGATGCGTTGCCGGCCTTTTAAAAGGGAGTAAGGGGGAATGGGGTTTGGGCCTCCGGTACCCTTACTCACTCGGCGAAACACAGCGCAAGCGCTACTTCACGCCGGTTTTCTGTGAGGCCGTGGTATCACTCCGGTCGAGCCGGCACAATTCGTGCCGAAGCATGGCTCTCCCACGGTAGAAAATAATGTTAACAATTCTTATAATGTTAACAATTACTTATGATCGTATTTAGTAAATTAAATAACTAATGAAATAAACGAAATCAAGAGTTGTAATGGAACTTTACTAATATGATAAAAGCGAAATTTTGTAAGTATGGATGGATGTATAATACTCTTAAATGTGTCAAGTATGTAGGAAAATTCACCATCTGTGCAGACGAAGTCGCAGGTACCAGCTAGTATCTCTAAAAATGGTAACCTACGTATTATTTTGATTTATAAGCTATATTATTGTAATGAAAAAATCCATTCAGTAGTTTTGACGTGAAATAGTAACAAACATTCATTCATTCATTCATCCATACAATCTTTCGCTTTTATTATATTAGTAGGGATTTATTTAAAATTAAAGGGAAGATAAAGGAAAAATTATCTAGGCAAGTCAAAGATAGAACTCAGAGGTACATATAAAGTAGATTAACTCACATTGGGCCGGAGTGATTGACTGAGGCCTTAACGCCCTAACCCAAACCTAATTCGAACTCCATAAGACATGTATGAGCTATGATGAAAATTATCACACACTTTTAATGTCAACAGACATTTTCCTATTTTGGTAACGGAAATTGAAGCTTTTTGCTTCGCCAATTTCTTCTGTCACATAGAGGACACAAGACGCCGGATACACGCTACTCACAAAGCGATAACGCTAAACTCTACCTTACTATTTTAATTTTTAATATTGTATTAAAACCCTATGGAACATGTTTTTTGCAGTTATAGTTTACAATTTTAATTTGCTTATGTGTATGTATTTAGTAGACTATGGACGTTGTCTTTACGAATATAATGCATACATTACAACGGTATATCCCACATACGATTATTCACATCGTAGGTTAGATGCCACACGCCTATTCCTAATTTTTATTAATTCTAAATGTTTTCTTTTTTAAATGGGATGGCATATAAGTGGAGGAAGACTGAAGAAAAGATGAATGGACTGTGTGAATGATGACTGGGGGTTCCTGCAAGTAGCTTGGTGTTCCCGGGGGCTCCCTACATGCCTGAGGAAGGCCATCCCTGAGGTTTTTAGTGGGTAGACCTCCCCCTTCTGGGGAGGAGAGCCCTACATAACCATCGGCTCGCCACAGCCGGGGTATGCAACTTAATGCATTTTCCTCAGGGAAAACAAAAAAATAATAATAAATAAGTACAAATATGAGCAGACGAAAATATATAATAAAGTGGCAAATCATTTATATCAGGTAATTAATTCTTAAAGTAAGTGACTATTCTTTATGTATGTTATGCATGATATGTTTCCTTTAAGTGGTTGTACACTCCTAATTTGTTATACATAGCATTTAGACCTACCACAACCTAATTTAGTGAACCGTTTAATTTTAACTCAAGTACGTTCCTGAGATGCTTATAGTCGGACTTGAATTCAGTACATGGGTGGATGACCCGACGAAACAAATTTGCTTATTTGTAGCAAGGTACTCGAAATGACGCTGGGTTCAAGGCACTGTTATCCTCGTTTGTATTGAATCTACTCATGTGCAGACGCGGCTGCATTTACATACCTAATTTAATTTTCGTACAAGGCACAGTGCGATCAAGTCCGGAGCACACTTGGTACAATAAATAGTCGAAATATATTTTTGAATATCAAAGCTGATTGCTTTACAAATGAGCCTCTTGGTCGTTCGAGCTGAGAATCATTGTAGACATTTTCAGTTTTGATTTTTACCAATCGTAACAAGATTTGGTTTCGTAGATCCAGTATTTGAAAAACGAACAATTGATTTGCAACTACCGTCTATCTCGAAAAGAAAAAGATAAGCGTAGAATAATATTAGTTTTGACTTGAAAGACAAACTTACATATGTGGAAACCGTTTAGTAGTTAAGTCATTTTTTTATGTATATAAAATTAATTATGTGATGTTTTACCTACAATTTAGTTTTATACTCAGAGTATATTAAAAGTTTCAATAAGTGACGCAGTGTCATCAGGATAATATATGACCTTTTGTCACATTAGTTTTATACCATGGCTTTGCCATTTACTGGTGAAATTATCATAAATAAGTATGGATTTTGACATAATATTCAATGTGTGCAAATAGTTTTGTTTTATTTTCTATATGAACTACCGTATCTCCCCATGACGAAAAGAGGCTTAAGTTATTGTGTTAGTTTTAGAAGTATATTCTATCAGCTTTGTATTGTTATGTTACAACCATTATTCCGTTGAAACGGATAAAACGGAAATCATATTAAATGTCTTTGTTCCACATATACCTTTTTAGTAGTTTCTGCCTTTTGTCTTCGTAAACTTCCGATATTGGACTTCTGTGCGGAAATGAATATTCCGCCCCCAACAATAGACAGATTAATAACATTAAAACTCCCAAAACGAAGTTTGTCTGTTCTTTGTTTTAATACAGGCTCATCATTTTGTTTGTGTTTTTAGAGATTAAATAATATCGAACTTAGTGTTCTATCTAATCTTATGTAAAAATTTTGATTCTTACTTTAGTAGCCTATGTGAAAGTTGATTTTTATTTCATTTTGGAATTTGTTTCGAATCCAAGTCTGAATAGTAGCAATAGTCTTGCCCTCTTACACCGCGTCTTCATAGAATTTGCGAAGAGGGTGTTAAATACCAAAAGGCTATATATTGCCCTGTGTCTAACATGTGTAATTTTATTTATTCATACCTATCAAATTGCCGTTTCTTTATTCGAAAATATTGCTTTATATTTTTCTTTATTTCAGCAATATAAATATGGTTATTAAATTTTCTATTATATTTTTACACAACAGTGAACATTTTTAATATTCTTGAATCACAGAATATTTTTTTATTTTAAACTGTTAAAACTAAACTCTTAATTTATAATCATCTCTTAACTTTTACCAGCTTTTTTCTATTTAAAGAAACTTGGGTAACTTGGAAACTAAATGAATTATATAATATACTTACCTTAAAAATGAGATAAGTTCCATGTATAGAATAAAAAATGTTATCGCAACCTAAACCATTAAAAATGTAATTTGTAAATAATTCTGCCAGAAAATTTCTTCTGGTGAATAACATAAGAACTAAGAGAAAACAGTACAGTTATATAACGGAAAAGAGTCTGTTTACTACATCTCTATATCTAACGCTTTACATCAATAATCAGTTTTTCTGTTCGATTTGTTTTATCTTCTAAGGCTGCCTAGCTAGTATTCCTACCTATAAGCAATATTATCGTAGCGCTTAATTTAGATAAAATCAACATAAAAAGTTTGCTATGTTTCAAACACTAATAAAGGGTTTTTCAATAAGGGCGGGTAGATTTTGAAACGAAATTAAACAAGCTGCGTATAAGGTATCAACAAAATTTTTTTTTTTATTTAAAAGGCACATATATGCCATTAAGTATGGAAGATGACATCATTCAAATGCCCGCCTCGGCTTCTCACAGTGGCACGGATCCGAGTGGTCCAATTTTCAATAACTCTTCCGCATAGATCCGCCTGAATTTGAGCGATGGCATGTGTTATGTTCGCCTTTAGGGCATCGGTGGATTGTGGTTTATTTGCATAGACCTGCGACTTCAAAAAACCCCACAAGAAAAAGTCTAGCGGGGTTAAATCGCATGACCTTGGTGGCCAATTCACATCACCCCTGCGAGAGATAACCTTAGTCTCAAATCGCTCATGCAGAATGTCAATCGTGGCGTCCGCTGTGTGGCACGTAGCGCCATCCTGCTGGAACCACATGTCGTCTAGGTCCATATGGTTCAACGTGGGCCATAAAAAATTGGATATCATCGTTCTGTAGCGCTCGCCGTTGACAGTGACCGCCTCACCAACGTCGTTTTCGAAAAAATACGGACCAATCACGCCGCCGGCCCAAAATCCACACCAAACCGTAACTTTTTGAGGATGCATTACCACCTGGTGAACCTCGTGTGGGTTTGTGTTGTTCCATATACGGCAATTTTGTTTGTTAACAAAGCCATTCATCCAAAAATGCGCCTCGTCGCTAAAGATGATTTTTTGCCCGAAATAGGGATCATCTTCCAAACGATTCGAGGCCCAGGCAGCGAACAAACGACGTTGTCTATGGTCATGAATTTTGAGCTCCTGGGTCAGTTGAATCTTATACGGGTGTAACCCTAAGTCCCGTCGCAAAATTCGCCAAGTTGAAGTTTGCGAAAGGCTGAGTTCTTGTGCACGGCGAGGAATCGACTGCCTCGGGTTCTGCTGTACACTTTGACGGACCGCCGCGATGTTCTCGGTTGATCTTGCGTTTCTTGAACGTACAGGTGTGGGTTGATCGATTAACGAACCGGTTGTTTCAAATTTTGCCACCAAACGCTGAAGAGTCGACTGTGAAGGGCCACCACGTCTACCGTAAAATGGGCGCAATGCACGCAACGTTTGCACTAACGAATACTCATTTTGATAATAAAGTTTTATCATTTGTACGCGCTGTTCAATCGTGTAACCTGCCATGGTGATTTGGCATAAGCAACTGAATAATAAGCAAAAGATTTGACAAGTGTCACCAAAACAAAATGGCCGCCACGGGCCGCCAAAATCTACCCGCCCTTATTGAAAAACCCTTTATGTCTCAGTCGGCAATGAGTCGAGGTGAGGCTAGCGTCCATATTAAGAGACGAAGACGATAAAGCTATCGTACAGAAACATATATGTAATTATAAATATTTTAAGCCGTACATATGAGTTTCTTGCTAAGCTGTATAACGAACAAGGTTTCTCAGTAGCGTGGAAATTAATTTTGTTCGTCATTTCACGCTCAATATAAGAAGCAATTTGTACACTTGCAATTTATGCTAATACTCTTTCTGTAAGATTTAATAGATGTGTTTGATGTTATGTATTTGGTTACAAATGTTAATATTACAAAATAATGTGATTTCAAAAAAAAAATACAGCTATCACAAAATAATGAAAGGTAATATTAATTTTAGAAATTCAAATTAAATCGATTTTACTGTCGATAATATTAGGCAGTATTAATACTTATAATCACGATTTCGTGGTGTCATCTGGTACACTAAGATTTTTTCAAATATTATTAATGCAGGGTTTTAAATATATATGTATGTATATAGTAATACAACCTATATATTTAATCTTATATATAAAAATGAATCGCAAAATCTGTTGGTAAGCTCATAACTCAACAACGCCTGGACCAATTTGGCCAATTCTTTTTTGTTAATGTTCGTTGAAGTTCAAGGAGGGTTTTTACAATGAGGAAAATTCGAATAATTATCGGAAATACCCTAAAAACAGCCCTTTTATTTTCCCATGCAAACGTTTTCTAACTCAAACGTACAGTCAAATTGAGCTTTATTGTTATTGTATAAAGTTCATATTGCAAGCACTCACTGTTGTCTAAGCAATGAAGGTGTGTTCCTAACATCAAAGAGTCAGAGAATTTGCGCTTCATTAACGCTACATATAGTTGAAATTCAATCATATCTATCAAAACAGTATGCGTGCGTGCGTTGGAGCACAGAATACATCGTTGGAAGATTTAATGTCACGTTCCAAAATTGAATAGCCACAAAATGTAATAAGTCATTTAGACTTTTTTTGCGATTTGGTTGGCTATGCGACATTATCTATAAAATAATTAGGAACAAAAAACTGCCACTGTACAAATCTTTTTGACAGGACGAAGTCTGTCGGGTCCGCTAGTATTATATATTTATTTCAAAGTAAGAACATTTAACGAAGGGCGATCAAACATGTTTATTACAAAGTACAAAGATTTAATGAAGGGTGATCAAAAGAAATTCGATACTCAGCAGAATTAAAAAGTTTGTCTCGCTTTTTAATTCGAAACTCACTTGATTTTATTACTAGTCTTGTCTTGCAGATTGTATCAACATTGTTGTAATCACTAAACATAGACTGTTATGCAAATAAACAATCAATCTTATAGAAACTATTTAAATCGAAAAATACTTAGCAAAGCAACATTGTTACATAAATGCGTTCGTTCTATTTTCTTAGAAGGGATCACAATCATTCAATCAAACAACATGATATATCTGTTCTTTATGTTACTTTGTCATTTATAATTTAAGAGTTTTCTGCTTTCCTTAATTTGGTACCTTAATTAAAATAGATTGCTCATGACAAAACTTTGTATATCTTTGTCTGTATCAGCTTATACATTTGTAAGGCAAAAGTTATCTAACAAGATTGTGTAACCGGCGAAAGTTTTCAAAATACATCTAATCTAACTTGTGGAAGTCTAGCTTAAGAGCTATCGTCACTTATTACAAGTTTCAGAAGTTATTTCTGAACGTTTGTAGCCTTTTTATATAAATATGAGCTTTAGAACTAAGTTTTGTGGTTGGCGTTTACGAAGCTTGTCCGTTCATTTTGATAGTCGAACTATACTTAAATTGTTTTTGGGTCTTATAGTCGATTCGATGAACAAAGAAATAGAATTCTCTCAAATAGATACCTTTGCGTCGTATCAAATAACTTTTCGTTAATTGTTTGACTTTAATCATTACATTTTATTGCAACTTGATGAAGGATGAATACTCGTTATCTTCGTTTTCGAGTATTTGATAGCTTCAATTTCAATTGATTGTGTAAATTTTATTCTTTAAAATATGTCTTTGAAAGCTACCTCTAATCTATTTCCAATTTCAATTGAATCATCAGCAATATATAAAACGTATAACTATGTAATATATATTCAATTATACTAATATTCTAAAGTAAAGTTTATGATTAAAGCCGATCTTATACTAATTCAATTTTGCTTAAATTTGGTATAAGGATAGATTTCAACTTTGGAAAATATATCTTTTCTGTAGGAACATCAAATATAACACAGGCGACATACGATAGGATACAAACTAAAGGATTAGTAACAAAACTTATATATACGTAACTGTTTAATATTTAAAACAGTTATTTGCGGTCGGTGACAAACTATCGTACTGTGACTGTTATTCTTGGGTGACACCGACTACAAATATTATTATTTTACAATCTAAATATTAATTATTGACAAAATGTAATTAAGTCTTAAAAGCTTTTTGCTATAAACTAATTAAAATATAATTTACTTTTAAATTTAAGTTCGCTTTTTATAAAAAAAATATTGAAATATTAAAAATAAATGTATTTAATAATTTGTCATCTTGAGAAAGTCCGCCATATTGGATAAAGAGTGACGTCACATGATTTATCGAGGTGTTCTTTGCAAGCCTTTTCATTTGATACCCATATTGTAGGGGTGCATTAAAAATAATTGATCCGCCATCTTGGTAATGCCACCATGTAGGATTTAGAATGACGTCACATACCATGCATTGTCATCCGACTTACACGTGCATACAAAATTTCAGCTCAATCGGAGACCGGGAAGTAGGTCAAATTAAGATTCCAAAATTTTCTTACATAGTTACAAGTGAAGCTAATATAAAAGCTTGTAAAAATAATAGTATTTTTATTTTGTTTTTGATTTCCCAGATCAATATTAGTAAAGCTTTTAAGGATATTAAGGAAAATACAACATCAAAAAATAAATATAATAATTTTTTAATATCATTCTCATTTTCTTCTCATTATTCAAAAACAGACTTATAATCTCTTTTTTCCAATTATTATTGGAAAACAATCGAAACACCAATGAAGCAATTAATTAAACGTAGATACAACCCTTCGCTTTCCATACTGAAGGCAAAGAGTAACAATTTAATGTGAAATAGACCAGACAATTCTTAGATCCTTTATGACGTAAATATCTTATTATCTCTAAGGAGTTAAATGACATTCTTGTCTGAACTTACCCGATTCCAGAAATTGCTGGATTCCAGACAAGCTTTTTTGTAATGAGTTTCTTGTGTTGGCAAAGCTTCAAAGCTTTATCTGGTTTCAACTACTGTTCTTATTGATAGTAAGGTTGATTTACAATTCGAATATAATGAGAGATTTTCCGAGTGACAGATTCATGTATTTTCTTAATATAATATATGAGTATATAAATAGATGGCGTTACGTTTGTAGATAAATTGAAACCACGTTTTATAGAATAAAAACAATGTTTATAAATTTCCATAAACTATGGTACAATAAACATATATTGCAACAATTATAAATTCGAATTGTTTACGCTACAGTTTACAACGACTTTGTTTTATGAATACAAGTATAACGTAGACCTTGTTTTACGAATATAATGTATGCTCCTAAGCCGATGCATTAATTGAAAATATTATTTCGTTATAAATTACTTACCACAAAAGCAAAATATGTATTCTATTATATGTACTTACAGTTTATTTTTACTCATTCTGATATCTATGTTGAACCGTCAAAACCAATCGCATTTTAGGTCATCCTGATTTCACTTTAAATATGGCGCTAGTGTCACTGTATCAAACACGGCAAAATTGTTTAACTTTAATTTTGATCCGATTACTTAAGAATCCAATTAATTAAGGTAATCAGAACACAAGAAAACTTTGTTTAATTTAACTTTTGGTCTTAGCAAACGTGTAAATCATACACATGCATGCTCAAATATCACGAATGGCATCGATAATGCAAACTAAAATAGCTTTATATCATTTTCTCACGCATTTCTCATTTCAAAAAGACAGCATTTTCCATAATAATAATTATCTTATATCAAATATAACCCATATTACTCAGAAACAATATATTTTAATGCTGCGCTTTTTAACATTGGTCTAGTATTTTTTGTATTTATTTGTCACATGTGTATGTAACGAATAAATTTAAATGTAAGGCTTTCTGCCTTACATTTAAATGTATATAAATAGATTTCGGTCCTCTGCACAATATTCGAATAAAATAGCAATATTCACTCACAATGGACCTTATAAAAAGGCTCAGAGTCTTCAAATCGTACAAAGGGCAATGGAGAGGCAAATGCTATCAGATTCTCTAACATTAGTATTTTATTGGAATAGAAATATTCTTAATATCTCGTCAATATATATTTGAAATAGCTCGTAATTGTTTTGTTACCTGGTGTTGGCTTTTATTGATTTTGCTTCTTTTTGTACATTATTACTAATTAGGTACTTAATCATAAAAAATACACATAAATATAAAAACTGGAATAAATACAATACTAAAACTTGACACTCAACAGAAAATAAAGGCCAGTATTATTATAACAGTGTCTATAATTTGGATAAAAATGCAAAAAATAATCTATTAACTAAGTAGAAAATAAAGATGAGGTCACCATACATATACAAGTATGTATGTATATTAAGAACTCGAATTAGATTAACATTTACAAAATCAAATAGAAACTTTTAAATTAACGAGTAGTCTTTATTTTGGACTTGCATATATAAACAATAATGTTTGTATTACTCATAATAACAAGCACACTTTAAACTTTATTACTGTATATTAACCATAATTCACAGTAAATTTGACTAAATCCAGCTTAAGCTTGTTACTAGAAAGGCCGCGTTTATTTGTTTAAAGCCAATAAATTTGACATTTTATACTAAAAACACTTTTCTGAATTTTGTCCGTATCAACGGTTTAGGTAATCTTATTCATCAAATCTCCAGAGCTGATGAAATGCAAAAATGGTGCTGGCCTCGAGGGGCCTAATGGATCGAAATCTCTCGAGGAGAGGGGTCAAATGATAATATCGAAGAGCCGAGATGATTCTATCTTTTGAAGGATTAGGTGAGAGCTCAGCCGAAGCCGCGAAGTTATCCGCTTATACCACAGATTTAATCAGGATATCTTATATTTGAGCAATAGTTGCAGAGCTAACTTAAAAACTGAATACCTATATGTTGAAATAAACTGAGTAAAATAATATAAACATAGTAAGGTGTCTGAGTTGTCAGTCAGTTGTTGTAATAGAAAAGGTTTCAGTAATAAAATGTTTAAACATGACGCGTGGGTGACCGTATATTTGTAATAATTAGATTAATTAAACATGTACGTTAAATTGTGCATAAATCTCAATTAAAATTATAATTAATGGCTTATTGAAGTCTCGTCTCCCCAGACATAAGGGACGTAAACCTACCTTAAGGTTAAAGGCCTTTTACTTTATATGTATATTATAAACAGGATGTCTGTTAAAGTGAAAACAAATATAAAATGTTTAATGAAAATAAATTATTTGATTAAGATATTGCATTATTTTTTCATGTTTAATTTTAATTTGTTAATTATACATTTTAATTTCTCACATATCCTAGGTTTTTATTGTTAACAAGAATACGTCAATTTTGAGGTGTTTTACAGTAATTTTTTATAGACTTTGACTTTTCAATAACATTAAAAAAAATTGAAACTTTTCGATAACATTTATATCACATTATAGTATTATAAAATATATATTTCTTATACTTACAACAATTAGCCTAGCCCAAAGTAAACTCTGTAAGGCTTGTGCTGGGAACTAGGGTAACGGATATACATACATATATTATTCATGTATAATTCTTGGCAGAAACATATATTAACCAGCCATGACTAAGGTGCAAATGCTTGCATTCATCACACAAACACTTGCCCCCAGCGGAATTCGAACCCGGGACCTTAGAGATGGCATCTTGAATTGAAACCGGTGTATTAATCATTCGACAACGGAGGTCGTCAATTTTATTTTAAATTAAAGTAAGAAATACGAACCTTAAGTGACAATATGCAAAACTTAACTGACTACATTAACTACTCACATTAACTCCATTACTTCTTAATGAAGATAATTGTCTCATTGAATCTTAATGAAGCAGCAATATAACTGAACTCTCTCAGATACATTAATATTTGATAGCAGTTACATAATCAGAGGATAGGATAGTCTGTTTGGATATCTCCTCTCAGCCCCATATTATTGAACATGATTCAAACTGAAAGCTTTGCTTGAGTACAGTTAGAAAGGGATGGCTGTATGTGGGCTCAATATCAAGCAGAGATTTGACTTTGAGTCTTGCTGCAATACGATCCTTAGTGCTCGTATTGCTGCGTTCCTTTTCGTATGAAGTTCCTTTATGAAGTTTGTGAATTTACTGTGTACCGTGACTGGCAATGTCTTTGATTTGCTGCGAATCTCACAGAAACACGTGGTTCACTGTCACCACTTCCAGCTGTTAGTAGGTTTGTATGGTTCCCAATCTATACCAACTAATATTATGAACGCAAAACTTTCTAAGTATGAACGGATTTTAATGAAACCTAGCAAATTCATTATCAAAAAATATCCTTATATCTTCTACACATAATGTAGTTTTTACAGAAGTAGTTCTATAAGAGCATTCTAGCAGTTTATACTGACCACGCAATTGCGTAATTTCAGAACAACAGATAGTCGTGTACATTGTAAAAACCTTTTGTGCCGAAAATCTTACAATGTACGCTGTCTTTTACTTCGGCTTTGAAATTATTGTTTGTTACTTCTACAATATCTTTAGGTAATTTATTATATAGTTTACACAATTTGATTTTAATATAGTTTGCTTTTATTTATTGTATGTTGTTTGTTATTATTGCTTATAATGGAACACAGATTACATAGGAAAAAAATTAAAATGCGAATATTCAATTATTACTAGCTGTAATATTTGGCTTTCTCTTTTGAGATACATTCCATAATTCTAATAACTTTATCAAAAAATTTGTTTGTTAAAAACTGATAAGTTGTTTCAGAATACAGAGAAATTTTGTTTATTTTTAATTTCAAGACAATGGAAGTAAATTATATTATATTTCTGAACGAAAATGTTTGAAAACTTAAAACCAATTCATTATGGGCCCTCCAACTTTCCAGTAAGTTGAGATCGGGGTTTGAAAATCAAACATATTATGTTTTGATAGGTACAGGCAAAATTGCGTGGGAAGTTTAAGAAACTAGAAACATAAGTATGTACTGAAATAAGTAAATATCATAAAACAGTCTGTATATTCTATAAATACAGTATAAATATAAACTTTCAAACTAAATAAAATTGTGTTAGTGAGTACATCATTTTCAATGTTGAGAGGTTAAGTAATAGACACTACGTGGGGTGAATTATACATAAAACATGCTATAAATGGTCAAAAATTTATTTGTAGTTTCTGAAAATATTATCTTTCTTTTCCTCCGTCGTGATATCAGTAGATACATGTCCTTACATTTATTTTTACGAGTAGGTTTACATTTATATTTACCACAACTGGCATTAAATAGTCGATAGGCTGGTGTGTGTTAGAGAGAGAGACCGGCATAGAATACTACTATAATAAAAATGCCAGTTCAGATTGTTTATAGAGTACTGCTGTCATCTGTGATTGGGAGCACCTCGATGTCAGCTAAAACCTTTTAATCGATTTCAAGATTAGTCGAGCAAATCGATGATGATCCCAAACTTCCAAGCGGTATTGTGATATTAAGTTTGAGGAGAATCTTTCAGTCTTTATCCATTTTCTAGATTGTACAACTTGTAGCGTTTCGAAGATTGTTTGACTTAATGTCAACGGACACGTTATATCATCACACGCCTTATTAAATAAATCCCAAGTTACATTAAAAATTAAAATAAATTTTGAGTGTTAATTAAAGAGGTACTTATGACAGAAATACATTGTTTATTGATTATATGTCAGACGAAACGTTATTGAAAAAAAATAAATCATAATTTTCGGGCGTAATTACACTTCGCATGTCTTATTTGGAAAATTGTTCTAATTATTTCAAACTGTCAAACTTTTCTATATTGACTTGAATCAATCATGGGAAAAAAATCTGTAATTTTGATGTTCGTATAATTATATTTAAAATATCTGTTCTTTTTGACAAAGCTGCTACAATTATAATTTGTATTTGTCGACAAAAATACATAAATTATCAACATCATATTAAGTTGCGTACAAGTTATTTTATTCAATGTTATTTTAATGGAGAATGGCTGAATGCACATTTTGCTTTTATATTCTCGTATCTCAACAAACAATTTAAAGAAAATTATTTTATCTTTGCAGCTGACAACGTATTCTTTAAGACTACAACTACGGCGCGCAGTCAAAGAATTTTCTATTTTTTATTTTATAATAGTGCTTGAATAAGTTTTTGTATCATATTTAAATTGCCTATTTTTCCTGAATACGAAATTCTTATGCAGTGGCTAACCACTTTCTTTTTGTTAACACTGCTTGTTGTAACTTGTCGCACTGCTTGTTGTAAGGACTTATTGTTAGAGCACCTACGTCCAGCTGTAATTGGCAATCAGTTACTCTCGAACATCCATTCGCGTAAACACGTTCAGAAATATATAGCAGAACATCTAATTATTATTCTTATGTTTCTATATGTCATAGGCTTACATTCTGAATCAATGCCTCTATACATAGGGGCATTGATTCGGAATCTGATAGAAAAATCATCATCACAGCTCATATACGTCCCCACCGAACACCCTAACTACGTTAGGCCTACGTTACGATTAGGCCTTAGTCAACCACGCTGGCCAGTGCGGTTGTTGACTACGTACACCTTTGAATCGCTTCGCAGATGTACGCAGATTTCTCCACGATTTTTTCCTTCACCGTAGGAGCGTCGGATAAAAGTACATATGAAATTCGGAACGAAAAACACATTGGTACACGTGGGGATTAGATCACGGGCCTCGCGATCTATGCGCCGCACAGACCAGTGCCGAGACCACAGCGCCACCGACGCCGATCGGATAGAAAAATACAAGTTTTTTTTCTATCTTGTCTATTGTCTAGATTATCATGGTCTTTTATGCTTACGACGCGTAGACAACTTTTCTACACCACACTGTTCTGAAAATAATTATTCGCAAATCTCCTAAGTCAACTAACGAACTGGATTTGTGGGTTACGACTAGTTTTCCGATATCCCGGAAAAATACCAGATTTAACGTCTCAGGTTCCATGGTGTTCTATAGAACTTGAGACGTCCCATCCGGGCCAGGTACTGGTATAGGATACTATTTACGTCTTTCATCTACGAGACCATAAGCAGCAGCTAGGCCATTCGTTGTCGAGACTTTCGGTCCGCGAAGTGCTCAAAGCTCCTTTGAGACTGTGACTTACATGAGATCGAAAACCTAATAGTTACGACACTCAACGTATTAACCTAGCGGTACGAGGAAAATTTACCAGCATCTTAGGTACAAAATTAAGTAAATGTTCTTTTCTCTGTATATTTCTGTCACTCAAGTAGCTGCCTGATTCTCACAAGTAAATTTTACAGTTTACTGAACTTCTATTTATTAGTGACATATATCTCATGTGAATTCATAATTTCTAACTCGATCACGCAGTGTTAATCGAGTTTTATATTAGCATCATTAATAATGTTCGTTCGGAGCGTTCGGATTCGTTTATTTATAAGAATATGGTATCAAAACTTGCAAGATATGTAATTAAGAAAATCTGATTAGGTTAAAAATATAGTTGATGAATAGATCTTCTTAGAGATTCTGATAAAAATATCTGATCAATGTGTATGTAAATTTATTCATTTATGTGTTTATTGTTTCGTCAAACTATAAGTATAATAGAATAAATCTCTCGTGAAACTTTCTGCACTCATCTCAATATGTTTGCCCTAACAAAACTGCGTCAAAACAATAATTGCACAATGTACAGATCAACTTTACCCTTAACTTTGCGTGTAGGTACAATGTAAGTCAGACCTTCTCCCTGTCAATAACCTGTCAACATGCTAACTCTTTTCCTTGCGCCGTCATCTTTCCGGAACACAAAGTAAATGCGGGGCGGCGGTACTGAACCAGCCCAGGACTACAGTTAATTTAATAAATGCTACATTTTTGTACCTTTTGGGGTAGAGACGTTAGGGCCACGGGTAGCAAATCTACAAACACCTATCAGCAAGTTCAGTACAAGCAACACGGGCCCGGATATGCTTTGAGCAACGATTTAACATTACGATTCAACGTGACAATGCTATCGGTGTTCTAAGAACGTTGCCCACTAGCACAGTTTAAGGTTAGCTTTTGTTTTTATATAAATCAATAAACTATTTTTTTTATTTAAATTAAGATAGTTTTACTTTAGTAAATATAATTTTCGAGTAATTTTTTTATATAATATATAAATATTTCTTCCAATTAGCCTAGCCCAAAGTAAGTTCTGTAAGGCTTGTGTTATAGGATCTAGGGTAACGGATAGGCATACATATATAAATAAATTTGGTAGAAATTATAACAACCATGACTAAGATATAAATGCTCGCATTCATCACGCAAATATCTACACCCACCAAGACTCGAACCCGGACCTCAGAAATGGCGACAACTTGAAACCGGTACACCAGCCACTCGACTACGGAGGTCGTCAAAATTAGGATCTTCATAATATTTTTTAATACAGTATTATAAGAAGATCCACGCTATTATTAAGAGAATCACGTAACTTTTTACAAAACACTAAATGCTTAAGGCTCTGAATTAATTTATGCAAAAGAAACTCAACTAATATTTAATAGAAAGCTATAGAGGGTAATTTGAAAAACATGTGTTGACTCGTCGGCAAGTAAATGAGAAGTGAAGTTGCCACGAAGCCTCTGAGCTCGAGAGCGCTCGGATGAATTCGGCTGCTGTTGAACGCTCGAACGCTACATAGCACACGTAGCGCCATCTGTTTTTCGTCAGCGACAACACGCAAAAATCACGGACAGTAATGCCCGGGTCAATAGTTTGCACTCGCTTTTATACCCTCCGTAGACATATTTTTTCATATCTTCTACAGTATGTTATATTTTTATAGATTACTGCATATTGAGACATTTCTTGAAACTTAATTAAAAATGTAATCTGTTTTATACTCAACTTTGTGTAAAAATGCTGAAATTAATATTCACATTGGATTAAATATTATCACTTCTCTACCAAATAAATTTATATGGAAATTAAAATTTGCTATTAAAGCAAGTAAACACGTAGCATCATATTTGTTTTAAGGTCGATGACAGGAATGACAAGATTTTTCGGAAGCTTATAGCTAAAACATAAGGCTTTTTATCAGTTTATACATATATTATATATAGCGTAACTTACATTTTCGTTATATTACTTTAACCCATGCATACTTTGGAACCATCAAAAGGGTGATTAACCCTCTTTCGCTTCTAGCGACATGACGTCGTTTGTTTAGATATTGTTCATGATTAGGTAGTATGTATGTAGAGCAAACGGTGAAGTTATACCCTCATAGTCTTTTAGGCATATATAATTATCACTCAAGTTTTCAGTTATAATATATCCACAAACGAACTCAGAGGCCTTACCACGACCGCTTAAAGTTAGGCTAAAATAGTTTATGCTTTCATGTAAGTCGGGGCTGATGTGCATCACTGCGACCTATTGAGATCTATTGTGACCAACCTCCTATGTAGGTTCTATGAAGGCCCTACAGTAGCTCCCTTAACTGGGCACTGACCAAGAAAGATAGGATGATCCCAGTTCGGATTGTTTTTATTTCATCTGGGTCAAGGATGTGTTTCCCCAGGTGTCTGTTTCTTTTGTGAATCAGCGGTTCACAGTAGCACAAGAGGTGTATTGGTGTTTCACGCTCTTGTTTGCAGACTCTGCATGTGTCAGTGTCCTTAAGTTTCATGTTGTGAAGGTGTCTATTCAACTTGCAGTGACCGGTCAAAGCCCTAACCATCACGCTCAAGTTACTCCTGTTAAGCTTTAATAGCTCGTCAGTGCGTTTGCGAGAGTATGGTTCGATTAGTGCTTTTGAGTGTGTCATCCCGGACGTACTGTGCCAGTCTGCTTTCGCCTCGTTAAGAAGGCGAGTTTTCAGGTATTGCATGGCCTAGTTCTTTGAGATACCACAGATAGGCTCTGGGCCGAACTGTATTCCTTGACTATAGTTTATGCTTTGTGCTGTAACTTCTTGATAGAACTCTATATTATCTTGTCATTATTGTCTGACGATGATGTTCCGAAACCGGTCACAATAAATATAAAATATTATATAGTAGTGGAACTAGTGAAAAGTAGTGGTTTACTAAGATCATAATCAGGCTAAAATAATA
Organism: Scirpophaga incertulas; assembly: GCA_036419045.1. Classification (NCBI taxonomy): domain Eukaryota; kingdom Metazoa; phylum Arthropoda; class Insecta; order Lepidoptera; family Crambidae; genus Scirpophaga; species Scirpophaga incertulas. The sequence continues at coordinate 7,343,039 of CM071639.1, read as the reverse complement.
TTGAAATAGAGACATCGCTCTTGCAACATATAGCACCATCTCGTTTGCACTATGGTTTTCTTCGTATTTTAAAAGTTGATGCCAGGCCTACAGATCTCAAGAAAAGAAAGTATTGATAATCTCCGAAATCGGATCCAATCGTAATTCTATTATATCTATTTCTGTTGCAAAACAGTGTTGGCAACGCTGTAATCCTGTTTAAAGAAATAGGGTGATACGATTTAAAATTACTTGGCACCTTCATGTTACATCTTATATCACAATTTGCATTTATCATGAAGGAACAAATCCATTTGGCGAATGCTCGCACTAGAAATAATTATTTTCTATTCAATAAACTAAGACGTAATGTTGATATCAAAATACTAAAAACGATTCATTTCGTCATTCAGTATTTCTTATTACTAATACTTGTTATTTTTTCTGTCTCTTTTCTCTGTACTGTTATTTTCTTATTGTTGTTTCTTTTTTCATTTCCACATGTGGCTTAAGCATAAGTTGCAACGCTAATCTGTAGCAGCGTTGGGCTCCTACAATTTAGTGTGTTGCAACTTATGCGGTTAATCAACTCTTTAGAGTATCTATTATGTATGTGATAAAAAAGTTTTCTACTCTATTATGAAGTATTATATAATTCAATACATTATATAATACCATACTGTGATATTATTTCATGTACCTTGAGGTAGAGCAGCTAACTCACATATCAGTCCTTTGAGAAGAGCACAATGAGCAGTGTTAAATATGTATCAAATGATGTGGTAATTATAACTAAAGGTACGTGACGAACTTCAGATCAATCCGTCAATAGAATAGGGGTCAAATTTCAATTACTATATTTGACCCAATTAAACAGGACAAGCTAAATTAAACCCGTTAACAACAAAGAGAAGCGGCAAAGTGACAAGGTCTGTCAATGTCTCTGTCGTTCTTTGGGTATTGTCTGGTGACAGTTTGGTTTGTCCAGAGGTCCTCTCTTTATTAAAGTAAATAAATGATTAGCCATCCACACATTATCCTATAGACATTATAAAAAAGCAGTATGGAAACCTAAGTCTTGCGATGAAACAGAAATTTTGCCACATTAGTCTCTTAGGATATAAATACATATACGTTCTGCAGGTCATATACACTTATATACATCCACACATACTACTTTATGTATTTTTTAAACTTAAGAAAGTTTAGAGTTTGTTACAAGAGCCAATGAAAGAATGTCGCGGCAGAAAATCATCGAGTGACGGAATCATTCTCATACATTCTCTTTGAAGGTATAAATATTACTAACAATGAAATGAAATGGTTTATTTTGCCAAATAATAAATGTATGCTGTTACAAGTAGGCAATTACATAAAAGAATAACACAAAAATGAGTTGGCTTTACATTGTTTTGTAAGTATAAACTTTCTAATTTCACAAACATGTCCACGATTTCATAAAAACTACTCGATCAAAATATTTGACTGATTGCCAAAGTAATCGTAAACAGGAATAAATAATAAACATTACATTTCCCTGAATCAGCCTTAGTACCGACATTAAAATATGTGTCCTATATAAATATTTACTCAAGTAAAAAAAATATTACAGTTTAAATATTAAACTCGCAGCATTAAGTAATATAATCATATTTCGGATTAATTCATAATCTTGTAGAGACGTAATATTCTGTCCTAAATAGCAAATAATGTGGTAATTCTTTACCTTTTTTAACTTTACCTTTTTTAACGTATAAACTGCAAGAGTTTTATAAACCACTAGCTGGTGCCCGCGACTTCGTCTGCCCAGGATTAGTATTTGCAGTAGCTTATATTAGCAGGGCGTATATTTTTATAAATTGTAGCCTATGGTGTTATCTGATATAAGCTATATTATTGTCGGTGGAGGAGACCGGGGGAGGTAGTATAGCCTCCCCCGAGGAGGGCTCCCCTCTAGGCAGGGGAGCGGAGGCTGGGGGTTCCCGGAAGTGGCTTGATGTTCCCGGGGGCTCCCTACATGCCTGAGGAAGGCCATCCCTGAGGTTTTTAGTGGGTAGGCCTCCCCCTTCTGGGGAGGAGAGCCCCACATAACCGCCGGCTCGCCACAGCCGGGGTATGCAATTTAATGCATTTTCCTCAGGGAAACAAAAAAAAAAAACAAGCTATATTATTGTAAGTAATAAAAATCTTTAATATAAAACAAACTATCTATAATATAAAACAAAGAGAATCACTCAGAGATTTATTTAAGGAAATAAATATAATGACATTAGCGTGTCAATATATTTATGAAAATTTAATATATGTTTATAAGAACTACGATACTTTTAATACAAATTTTCAAATTCATCATTTGAACACGAGAAATAAAAATAAGCTTGCCGTTCCAACATACAGGCTTCAAAAAACTAGAGGTACGTTCTTAGGGAAATGTTTAACTTTTTATAACACTTCCAGAAAATATTACTGCCTAACCGTTTAATGAATTTAAAGCACATATTAAAAATATTCTAATGAAAAAGGGTATTACAAGGTCAATGATTTCTTGAATGTTAAAAATGCTTGGTTGTAATTTTTACGATATTTAATTTCCTGAATGATCAAACATGCTTGGATGTAAATTTTGCGATATATAATTTTAATGATTCTATAATAAATGATATTTTTGTTTTGTACCGGACATATACATATCAGATTTGTTTAATGCGATATGCCTCTTGTGACGGAAATATACATTTATTAGTTGTTTTAACTTGTATTCGGAGGTTGGGTTCAGACTGTGTATCTGAAGCCGCCTTCCAACTGGCGACTCTGTAATGATACAGGGAGAAAAAAAATTGCCCTTGCTGGTTTTCTTGCTGGTTGATTCCAGTACAAGGTCTCCCGCCGTAGACTTGTGAACCAATGGCGTAGCATCTTTGACATTCAAAAGTGATTGTAAAATCCTATTTGAAGAATAAATTTTTGATTTTGATTTAGTTTTTACGTGATAGAATAATAAACATCCATACATACAAACTTTTAATTAGTAGGATAAAAATGATGATGACACCTTTGCAATAAATTTTATCCGTAACATAAGACAAAATTCCAAAGAATTTATTGAACCAACTGAAGTTAACTATAACAAAATTGCCAAGACAATTTGGCTTTATTCAACTTATAGAATTACATATAATTAGGAAACGTACAATAGGTTTTTTAACTTGACAATAAAGACACGTATCAACTTGACATCACTTATTGGTTCACACTGAACTGAATACGGTTAATTTTTTTTTATGAAAATACTAGCGGACCCGACAGACTTCGTCCTGTCAAAAAGATTTTTGTTCCTACTTGAAATGACATATGATGACATTAAATTTGTTTGACAGAACTAACGTCATTTTTTTGTCTTGCCAAAGGTTCAAATTGGCTTTTAAGTATTAATACAAATTGTATGTATAAAAATGTTGACTTTACACTTTTTCAAATTTATTTTTTTATTTTCTCTACGTACAAACCTTCTACGAATAATTCAAGACCAAAATTAGCCAAATCGGTAAAGGCATTGTTGAGTTATGCGCTTACCAACACATTTTGCGATTCATTTTTATATATAAGATAAGATTTGATTGATACTAATTTACTTAATAAAATAGTTGTGAAAGGAGTATATAATGGATTTTTTTGTACACTGCAAACTTCACACTATTTGCACACTTCAGAATTGTTCATTTGGCAGTGACAGGTGGACAATAAATATATACTTAAAGTGTTCGAAAGAAAAAAAATACACAAAATGTCCCATTTTTATTATGGGTCTTTGATAATTGGACACAATGATCGCCCGTCAACAAACCAAGTAATTAATCAGTTTCAAACCTAAATCGGTTATTTTTAAGCTTAAAATCAAACAGATAAAATGTTTGCGAGCTTGAAGGTAATTTAAAAACGATCGCGTTTATTTACTCATCTCGCGAGGCAAACGGCGTTATAACGCCAGTAAAGCCGGTGTTTCGCGACTCCTTTTATTGTCTCGTAAAGCTGCGAATAAAAACATGACTGCGGTTTACTCATTGAACATTTATTCAGCAGTTTATTCTTTCATGAACGATAATAAACTGAGCGATAAATTTTATCAACTCGATTATTACTGGGGAATCCATATCAATCTTTCGCTTAGTAACTCGTCCAGTCATAATCAGCTAGATTATGATTGACCGAAGAAAGCAAATCACGCCTACACAAACCTGAAAATGACGTTTAACCCGAACTAGACCGTAATTGCGGTAACTTTAATATCAATCTTGAGGGTGTTAGTTACGTCAGATCGTGACCGGTTACTGCGACCCTACTACGGAGAATCAAATAGCGCAACATCATCTTTTACTTGACAGTATATTGATTTTGGTAGCGCAATACTACCAGATATTAACAAATAAAGATAAAATGTATAGTTGAATATAATTTAAAACGATTAACTGTGACAATCATATTACTTGTCTATGAAAATCAAATTGATAATGTATTGAATTAATTAATAAATTCAATACATTATTAAATAAAATGTTTTTATGTATTATAAATAAATATTTTATATAATATAAATATTTTTTTTTTTAGGAAACTTTAAAAATCTTCGCCAATGGATATACTGCAAATGAAAATGTCACACATGGTTTTTTGGTAAGAACTGACAAACAAACAAAACACGTTGGTGGCGTGAGCGCTATTTAAGCGGCGACAAGTTCACGCGGCTATATTTTAACTTCTAGTATGTTATAATTAAAATTTTGGTTTTTACCTAATTTCGTTGCTCCTAATCTTTGTTTTCTTTCCAGCTCTGTTCATCTAATCGTATAGTCGAAGTTGATTTTAGTCACACTCTTGACAACTCGCAACAGAGTACTGATTTCCTTACTTCTCTTTTCCGTGCCATGTCGTGCGATTACGGAACTCTGTCTCTCTCTCTCTCGTAGAGTAATAGGGGAGCATGAACGCTGGTATCCTTTACGAATCGTTGAATGCGCAATCACTTTCTTTATTATTAGGAATTATTCTTGTCTTGAAAAAGCTGCTGTCGTTCTTTTTCCAATGGCTCTTTTCCTTGGTCTTGAATTACTTTGAGGAGATTGTTATTTATCAATTATAAAGAGTAATGTTGTTCAATAAATCTATTACAAAATTATTAAGAAATTAGTTAAAATCGAAGTCAATTGTTAACTGGATTCCATCAAGTCTAGAATACCACACGGAAAGTCTAGAATAAACTTACTCGTATATCAGTCTCGTATCGTGGATTATCTACCTAACGAAACAACGAAACTTGGTGGGGAGATAAATTATAATATAAATTAATTTGTAGATCTAAATTTCATCCCGCATTTATATCATATTTATTTAGATGAGCATTATATTCAAATAAAACATCAGACGTGACTCAGAGTTTCGTTTGAAGTTACAGAAGAAAGTTGAAAAGGAGCTGTCGCATCAATTAAATTAATGAACTTAATAACGCTTTATAATAAGTATACATTTCTTCTATCAAGGCTCGATGTATATAAATTATGTAGAAGTATAGTTAAACAGATATTTCTTAAACTATTAACTATTAATATATATATATGTGTTAAGATTTCGCTAATAATACTTGGCCGTTATTTAGATACATAATTTGTATTCTTTATTGCATACATCAAATCCTACTACTATTATAAAGGCGAAAGTTTGTATGTATGGATGTTTGTTACTCTTTCACGTAAAAATTACTGAATGGATTTGAATGAAACTTTACCACAATATAGCTTATACATCAGAATAACACATAGGCTACAATTTTTGAGGTTTTTGGAACCTGAAGTCCACGCGAACGAAGTCGCGGGCAAAAGCTAGTAGAACATATAGCATCAATTTTGATGAAAGTATTGTGGACAGGGTTTTCTCGTAAAGAGCGGTCTCTTACATACAACCTTTTTTTTAAACATTTTTAATAATATGGCGGGATTACCTTCGTCAATATATACTACATAATACATAAAAAAATATTGCTTATTCTTTTTTTTTATAGGATAGGTTAGCAAACGGGCAAACGAATCACCTGATGGTAAGTGATAACCGCTGCCTATAGACACACCAGAGGTGTCACAAATGCGTTGCCGGCCTTTTAAATGGGAATATGCTGTTTATTATATTATCTGTCTTATTCCTATTCAAAAATACTAATCCGGCGCAGACGAAGTCGCGGGCATCAGCTAGTACATAATACACGAAATACTACCACAGATCTATTTAATAAGACGATGCACGGCCGCTCTAAAATGTCGACCTTCTTGTAAAAGTCATTAAAGTGTCTGCACAATACACATTGTGTAAATTTTGGGTTTATTAGTGTGGTTACCTTTTCTATTCAACCCTTTTCTTTTTTTTAAGAGGGGAAATGCACCTTAAGCTCCATGACACCGCGCTGGCTAGGCGCGGCCGTGTGTGGGGCTCTCCGGTCTGACAGGACTGGCCACATGTCGGGGTGCGCTTTCGCGATTCTACCGCCAAATTTCTATTCAACCCTACTGGTATGGTACGGGTTTTCGACTTCACAATCACTTCTTGACTCGCGTAGCAAGTAAATATAGATTACTTCAAGATAACTCTTTCACCGTAGTAACGCCGAACAGTTCATAACAATTCGATCTAATGACGTAGGCTACACAAGTGCATTTCGTAAGTTTAGTTATCTTCGGCAGCAGTTTATATCCAAACAATAACATATTCGCCTGTTTTAGTGCGAAATTAGGTTAAGCACACTATCGGAACAATAGATGTATACTGTATTATTGCCAGTAATATAAACATGTTTATAATGTACGGGGATTAAAAGTAAAGGCAGTCACTGAAGGGGAGGTATACGTATAAATAACAGCTATTACAATATTCAAAGAATATATTCCATCAATTTAAAAAATATATGGAATTGATTTTAGAAATATATTGTTTTAATTTTTTATTGTACAGAAATAAATAATATGGTACTCCAGTTTGTAGGAAAGTATTGAAAGGATAACTTATTTCTAAAGATCTCTCCCTATCAAATTAAGCGACAGAGCTAATTATTAGTTTCAATAGATTAGACTATTAAGTTAAAAATCAGTTATAAATGCGCAATAATTTGTTTATTGTAATTGTATTGCAATCGTATTACAAACTCCTCACTTAAGTTTACCTTGGAAATTGTTAAAATAAAATATCATATTCTTTTAGCGCTTATTATATAGTAAGTAATATGAGGAAATTATCGTAGAAGTCATGTTCAGACTTTTCTGGCACTCCACTTAGAAGTACCTAACACATTTGTCTATGTCGAGATCACTAACCTGTTAACGCAGTTGTTTTAAAATATTCTGAAAATATGTAGCTTTGTCCGTCTCTTGGAAGACGCACTACGCGCTATTTCTAGCCAAACTTTTTTTCAGTTACATAAAAAGTTTGGCTAAAACATATAAAGAAAATGTCGATAATAACTAAAAATGCGACACATTTAGATAATATATATAACAAATCGGAGTAAAATATGCATAATCACCGACATATACAAACGACAGCTGTAAAAAGGTAATACCAAAATTTTTGTTATAACCTACGAAGAGGATAGCTAAATATTTCCCCTCATAAAATTGACCTTTGCCACCTAATCCAAATAAAGCAGTTTCATTATAACGAACAAAATGCAATAACGAATAACAATTCGCAAGCAATGTCCAATCGCAATTGGGCGATTGGAGACTTGATGATCAAACAGGCTGATGGACGAACGACGGGTAAACAGAAGGTCGCTATTTTGCACATTTTCAGTACATTTTAGGAATTTAATAAATCGCACGTTACCAGGCGATAATTATTTGACCTCGTTTTCCTTTGAAACATTACTCAACGGTTTCCAAGAGAAAATGGTAAAATTGTAGCGGACATATTTAAGTATAGCTGTAAATTCTGAATAAATGTTTTAATACGACCCTGATCAGAAAGCGCGATTTCGCTGCGAAATATTTCAAGCATATTTGGTTCTAAGCTCTTACTCTTTACATCTATAAATCAAAAATAAGCAAAGCATTTAACAAATCACCATTCGTTTTAGCCAGTCATCAGCGTAAGCGTTTCTAAAGAATATGAATTTTCTCTGCATTGTACTTCGGAATCAAATCAAACTGTCACTACGGTATCTACGAGCAGTTCTGTAGGTCCACCATAATTGCGTTAAGCAGGAAGAAAACGTCAGTACAAGCAAGCCTAGACTTAATCTAAAATTTCTCTCTAACAGCTATTAGAAATTCATTCGAGTACCGAACATCACATTTCATGAATTTAACCAAGCCACGAGATGTGAGCTATTGAAATTCTTGTACGTGCATACTAGAATTTATTAAAACAGGTTCCTAGTACTACGTGCGGTAATCTGTTGGAGCATTGGCTCGAATAAAAAGGCGCAGACTACCTGGAATGTTCAAGAATATATGGAGGTAGACTCTTTACTCAATGTTCCGAAATTACCCACTTAGTTCATTTCATTGTAAAGGTACGCACAATTTTCACGGGTCTGCTTCGCTCGCCACGCACTGACGTAACAATACGGACAATTACGAAGGCTTTGATGTCTGATTTTCGATGCGACTCTCAAAAGAATATTCCCAAGTTACCATTTTATTGTATAGTTATTTATTATTTGTATTTTTATAGAAGTAAATTTAAGTTATCGCGTTTTAAGCTAACCTCAAAAAAGGAGGTTATTAATTTGACTGATTGATATTATTGGATTTTCCAATATTGAATTCATTTTATTTTTGTTTGGTTAGTTATATATTAGACCTGATCCTATGTTAATTTTATCTAAGTTGCTCTTTGAACGCTTTCAAGCTGTCCAAGTAAACAATGTAGCATAGAGACCAAACTATACTTGAAGCTAAAAGCTGCATCTTTCTGTGAATACCAAGGTCTTTAACAACAATTTTCCTTATCAATACTTGCCAGCTGAGTTGATAAACATAAGTGTGCTTATATCATTAAATATCAATTTACATTAGCAAGTAAAATGTTTTTATAAAGAAGTATAAACACTTGGCTCTTTTAGCTAGGTTTAGGTGTAAGACGGACCACATGCTTAAATTTTAAAAACTATGGCTTAATTGCTTTGGAGCATCTTATACAAATAAAATTTAAAGTTTCTGATGTATATAGCAATCTAGTTACGGACCCTGAGCTTTAATCATCATCACAATTATCATCTTCATCTCTAAGTAATAAAAAAGGAGAAAACGTAAGAAACTTCAAACGGCAACGAGGCAAACGAGTTCCTTACCCTGTTATAAACTCAGGTCACTTTGTAAGATGCCTGTGACGTTTCCCAATTTTTATGGGTATTGCCATGATATATATATATATATATATATATATAATATATATATATATATATTATATATATATATATATATATATATATATATATATATATATATATATATATATATATTGATTAATAGCGCAAACCGAAGGAGTTTAGCTACCAAAACTTCGGTTCCACTACAAGATACATGTGACATATATTTTCAGTGACACCGAAGATAGAGTAAAGTAATAGGATCATATTCTTCACGAAGCTTGTACTTATTTATCTGTTTGAGAAACTGTTTCATTGGGAATATAGTTATTTATTTCACCACAGAATAAATATGGATAATGATCCATTGAGTAAAGATGATATTGTAATTGATATTATAGTATCAGAAACAATCGTTTGAATCTATTACTATGCTTCTATTTTTTATATTATTCTCGACAATCTTCGTATTACCTCAATCGTAGGATTTCTACAAAATAATAAATATAATTTGTTAGTTAATGATAAATCCAGTAATTCATGGAAGCATCCGTTTCGCATTCGAAAATGGCATCATTACGGAGAGTCATTAGGAAAAAAATACTGTGCTATCTTTTCTTTTTCAAGAGTTATGCGTAGTGTCTAGGGGCTATTAAATCTACACCAAAAACGAATTTCAGCGACTAAGCCGATAATTATTGAATTGACGATTCACACTTACGGAAAAAATATTAGTGTTTTTTCAATGTACCAATAACAATAATATTTTTTTTTCTTTGTACATGAAACATTGTCTTATACCTGATAATATGAGCTTAGGTCTCTATCATTGGGGATTTAAAAACAAAAGTTTGGTAAAGCCTTCCTGTGCGAGTTGTTCAAGTTTGAACTTCTGGACTAACATAAATACGTCTTGGTTCGACAGCTTGACGGCTCTTGTGATTTTTATTTGTGATAAAAGGCGAAAACTTCAAGTCTGCTTTTTATTACGGTCACAGACTGTTATAAAAAAATAATATAATAAGTCGTCAAATTCTTTGTATTGTATGAAAGTCAGCCGTATTTACATTTTCACGAGCTCTTTCTTTGTAGCAGTTACACTGAGATTTTTAATTACAAATGCTTGAGCTTTGTAAATAATTTACCTCATATAATTTACCTAAACAGTATATATTTCTGTATTAATTGTTTCTGTTAAAACAATTTTAACTAATAATTTTTTTAAAATTGATTATTTGTTTCAAGATACCATTTCATTTAAATTTTTATTCGTTCATAAAGTTTCATAGTTTATTTGATAGATTTACTTTTACATTCACAATGTAAGACGAATAGTTTCAAAGCCACAAGAAAACGAGGTTGTCCCAAGTTTATATTTCTTTGTTGTATTTTACGATTGCTGGAGAATATTGCATGTTCCAAAAAGTTCCACTTTGAAACTAAGCTCTGCATTCGTTTTACATATTTGTCCAAGTTCTTGTAAGGTGCCCAATTTTTTTAATCCATGGAGCCAACTTTGTGAACAATAACATCGATCAAAATTATCCCAAATAAAATCAAATCTGCGTGTAATTTAAAAATAGAACGATAGATAGCAATCAAGGATATAACTTACTACTGTAAAGCTATTTGTAAGCCAGTTCGAAGTTAATTTATTTATATAAATAATCAAATTAATATGCGGGATAAAATATTTTTTGATTGTTCTTTGTCACGGATTTTGGAAAAAAGTTATATTTGAGAAAATTTATTCAAATTATAACAATGAATGTGATGAATTCAATTAACTTAATGCGAATTAAAGAAAAGTCCTATTCGAGCACAATTAGACATAAATGGACTTAGTCTATACATGACTTAAATTATCCTCGGCCCATACTTTCACGTTCATCCATGTAATGCCTCTTTTGCTGAAGTAATGTTGTTTTTTTTGCTTATTGCCTTAGGTTAATTCATTATTTATCCACCAACTCAATAAATTAATATCAGGTATTACCTACGGTGTGATAAGGCTTCCTATTTTGCTGATTATGTAGTGTCCTTTTTTTTTATTAATGTCGGGAAAATGCGTTACGCATACCCCGCGGCTCGGGAACACCGCGGGGTTATGTCGGACTCTCCGCGCGCTTGGGGGCCGAGTGCCAGCCAAGTGCGCGGCCTACCGACTAAAAACCAGACAATGCCCCTCAGGGACGCCTTGGCAGGAGCGCATCAATCGTCGACATCATCCTGCGCGCCTGCGGCGGCATGCCGGAGCTTCGGGATCCGCCTCCCTAGCCCGCTCCGCCGCCTCCTTCTGCGTCATGACGTCGGCGCAGAAGGAGTTTACTAGCGCCCACGTCCTCTCTCCCTCCAGCATGGCGCGCACCACGTTTTGGAGGGAGAGATCGTCGCCTATCACGGCGACCAACTCGGCGCGCCGCGCAGAGAACGCCGGGCACACCGCTAGGGTGTGCTGTGCGGTGTCCTCCTCGGCGCCACAATGGTGGCACCTCGGGGTTGGCTCCCTCCCGATGCGGTGCAGGTAGCGGCCAAACGAACCGTGACCGCTTAGCACCTGCACCAGGTGGTAGGAGAGTGACCCGTGGCGCCGGTTCGCCCATGTGGTGAGGAACGGATGGAAGGCCTCGACGCTCCGGCGCAGAGTGCCGGAGACGGAGGCCGAGACCATTAGGTCGCCCAGCTCCTCAAACCACAGGCGAACTACATCCATTGTGGCCTCCTCGGACGCGGAGGCCCTCTCGCGCGGCGCCAGGCGCCGGATTATGTAGTGTCCTAAATTGTATGAATTAAGTGAAATTAAGTATTACTATCTACCTATCTATCTTCGGGATGAATGGAGATGATGAAGAAAATAATCAGATTTATGTATAAATATTTCAATAACATTAATGGTAATAAAACGGTGACCTATTAGGACTGTGAGTTCGGAATAAAAACTAATGTCAATTACGTAAAATTCGAGGAAATAGTAATGCTTCGAGTTCTTATGCATTTTCAACATTTCTCTGATATTGGCTATACATGTAAACATATGCGTATACGTTATGTAGATTCTATAGGGATTTTCTTAGCAAAGTGAAAGGTTTATCTATTTAGGTTTTATAAGATGAGCATGAATTTATTTGACTAAGTAGAAATTATGGGAGTCACAGATGAAACTCAGTCATTGAAAATAGTAAAAAGACTGATGGTAATTCAGTGGACAGGGAAGGATCCTACATAAACTCCGTTATAGAGTTTGTTTGTTCCTTCCCACGCCGAACCGACGAATTGGTTGATAAAAGCGTTCCGAGGATTTTCATATTTACTTTTTACCCGCAGTATCCCTGCGTTATATCGGAGGTTCTCATATGAACAAGAAATTTTTCGTGATAGAAATGAATCCATGTAAGGACATTGATTTATTTTCAACACTCAATCATAACTGAGGAAGGCCAGATATCAAATTATACTCAAAAGAAATTTTATTATAATCGGTCACGTAGTTTTTTTTTGTGTTTATTGGTAATTATTATATAATTTTTCCTCTTTATAATAACTAGTATCTTTATAATAATCGAGATAAGGACAGGTCAATATCTATTACTGAATGTCTCTAGACTATAATTACGTATATTATTGCTTTTTGAAGTTTGCAAGCTTGAGAAAGAGTGAATGCCTACAAATAATAACGATACAAAAATAAGACCACTGATTAATAAAATGCTAAATACATTACGGCTTATTTACTGTTTATTCTAAAATCTTTCTTAACGTTCAAGGTACTCCATTTTTGCCCTTGTCTAGTAATTATTCTGTCTTATTTCTAGAAATATAGATTTTCTTATAAATGTTTTGAATTTTGCTATTATTCTACGTTTCTATAGAAAGAAAAGATTCGATTTGATTGCTTTTTTGTTTATTTGTTTGCATTGAATAGGTTTTAAAACTACTTGACCGATTTGAAAATTTCTTTAATTGTTCGGTAGCTACACATTCTTTCGGTAAACATAGGTTATTTAATTTTCAAAAAGTTTAGAATCTATACTAAAGCTCTAATAATGTAACCCAAGGTGTCAAAAAATTACTAAAAAACTTTCTTACATCGCGTGCGCTGCGAAAACTATTGATTATAGAACAAAATAATGTACTACATCTAATTAATAATACAGAACTTATAATTAAAAATATATATATATTTCATATAGGAATTTTATTCATTGTAATACTCTTTAATGAACACCCAAAAACGAGAAAAGTAAAGTGTGTAAAGAATTATAAACTTTGAAATGTTTGCTTAATGCAAGTGCGAAGTCAGTAAATACACCACAAACAGTTTACATACGTCCCCACCAAGGGGCCTCAACATAAAAGTATCTGATTCTTGTGTGTTGTTACTGATTACATATTAAAAATACATTTAAAATGCGCTTTATGTGTAAGATCGAAGCAATCTATATAAAGGGCAATTACAAAAGGCAGAAATTACGAATTCTGCAGCACAGCCAGGAACTGTAGATAAAGTATAATTTATGTTCGTTTCGTTGCCGAAATCGCATCGGAAGCAATTCCACACATTCCGGATTAACGATACTAATACGAATGTTAAATATAACGAATATTACTTTGCCTAGATGACCAGGGTCACCCACAAAGTCCGAAGAATTACAAAACTTGAGTTGCTGTGATCAGCATCCATAATAATAGGAAAATACTATGAAATTACCGTTTTTTATGCTCTGTGCCTAACACTCTTTTTTTTATTACAAATTTGAGTGCGTTTGACAACGATTTCACCTGATGTTAAGTGAGGTATTGCCTATGGTGGAACACGCAAACTCAAATAGTGCCTATTTACTCTTGCCTTGAAAATCCCTATATTTTTTTACTCTAAAGTAGAAAGAACTATTTGCTATATGCATCTCATAATTAAGGTATTTATTATAATCTAAAATGAATCCTATAAATACCTTCTGCATTTTTGGTCAAAAGTTTGTGCATTATTGACTGTTACTGATACATCTTTCGTATTTTATTAGCTCTATGTTTTATAATTGTATTTTATTAGCTCTATGTTTTTTACTTCTCTTGTCTTTTGTTAATTTGTCAAATAAAATCTCTTTGTCACCGAACCTTCTCTAGTCATTATTGTTTTCCTCTATTTTCCTAAATATTTTACAATTTAATATCATTTTCAATAGTTTCCTAATCATTTTCATTACAGTTCCACTCTCTCCTTTTCCTATCGATAACATTGACCATAACCTATCACAAATATTACCTACTATATGTTATCACAAATAACAATTTTGTAGCCTTAAAAATTGTTATTACTTAGTGTAATCCCTATTGATGAATTTGTTTCTTGCTTATAAAATAAATTAGTAAAACGTTAGTATTGCAGAAGCCAAATTGTTTGAAATGTCAATATGAAACGGCTATTTCATATCCGTAATATAAGTAACTGTATATTTTAAATTACTTTAGATAAAAATGTGAGGATGTCATTAAGTATTAAATAAATTGATTGAAAATTAACGTTATTGTAAAGTCACGACCGCGAATCTATGGAGAATGTGTATACAATTCAGGTGTCTCAGATGATCAGAAGTTATTATATTACGTTTTTTTTACCTTATTTCAACTGTGTAACCGTAAAACCAAACAAAACACAAAACAAACATATATCAAGCTCAGACTTCATCCAAGATAGTTTTAGTCGTTTATTGATTGAAATTCATTTATTGACAGAAACATTACTGTCGTTCTTAAACCCAAGTGTCAAATGGAAGTCAAAATCCTAGAATCTTCATTCAATAAACGTAGACCCTTCAGACACTTTTGACGTCAAATAACACGGAGAATTATAGCATGTATAACGATTTGCGTTTTCTGTGAAGTAATACGAAACATCTGCTCTCCGTCGTTCATAACACTGAAAAATACAACTGCAGATCGTAAATTACTTGTTTAATGTAAACTTTTTATAGCGGGTTTTATACAGCGTGCCACTAAGAACAGTGGTCTTAGCTGCATTACGATTTATCGTGGAGAATTTCTTGCTACTTCTATTGTACGAGAGCCTTTTATTAAAGCAGTGGCTCTTCTTAGATATCTCATGGCTCAGTGGATTTTTATAGTTTACGGTTATGGGTACATGATTCTTTTTAAATTCAGTACAATGCTCTTAATAAAGTAAGATATCTTAATATTTCTTTTCTTAGATAAAAAATATAATTTTCGCAATATAAGATGTATCTTTTAGCCAATGCAGTTATCTTCGCTTCAATACAATATGTTGCTATTTTATACATATATCCTATAGTGTGAATTGCGTTTTTTATTACATACGTACTTCGGGGTATAATATGTATATATTATAATAGAAATCTATATTGGAAATTTGGAAATAACAAATTATATGTAACTGTTAACGTTCATTTATTAAAAAATAAATATATATTGTTTTAAATGATTTTTTAAAATTTGGCCTGTCTTAGTGTTAAACACGACAAATCTTACTTAATCTTACATTCATATATATTTACAACCAAACAATGAAAAAAATTACGTGTTTGTTAATTAAATTTTCATTATGTTTTCATACGTGACAGAAAATAAATCTAACTACCTTAAAAGAAAAAACGTATACACACTCTTACCGTTATTATTGAAAATAAATTATTCACTTATGGATTTTCCAAAAATACCCAGCGCTAACAGTATATGTATGACAGCAAAACCATGTCATGCTTTATAATAAAGAACGGTAGGATCTTAAATCTAAAGCCTACTATATCTATTATAGGCTGATTTTATATTTTATAAAGATCGAGTTAAATGTAATTTAATACTACATAAATTAATATTTAAGGAATTTTAAGACGCCATGGGAAAATTTACGACAAGACTGTGGCCTTACAAATTTATGACACCGTTGGAAAATTTATGACAAAACAGTGGCCCCTTAGTTAAACTTAAATGTAGCAGACGTTGAATAATCTGCTCTGGTGTACGAAGTGCTGACAAATGCATACGTATGAGAGAGACATTTAGTGTTTATATTCAGCTAACACTAATGAATGCTTATGAATCCGAAATAGAGTTGTCATTTGTGGGGTATATCGTAATGTATATTGTAGGATGCTGTTGACTCTAACAGGATTAAAATGTATCTCGATTCATTAATTGGTTTTTAATATATTAAAGTGATTCATTCAGTACAATGAATCCATATAATTATTCAAAATAAATGAAATGTGTTATATAAATATTCTTACCATACTCTAGGTTCTCGTGTATTTTTAGAGGATTAAGGCATTGCATTATTGCTAAAAAAAATTACAATTGCTTACGCACGGATTAAATAGTGAAATTCATTAATATTTCAAGGTGCATTCAATCATAACAACATCTGTCAGATGTCCGTTGTCAACTTACAACAAGGTACAGCGCGCTATTGACGCCATTTTGTAGCTCATCCAGATACGAATCTGACATTTCCCCATTAACAACTAAGTAATTTTGGAAAACAAACTTTATTAAATCATTGAAATTAAAATTATTTTTTTCCAAGACAAAATAATTTTAATACATTTACTGTGTTCTGTTGCTCTTTTAATGATTTTATATGCCAGCTCCTTTGTGGTGGGAAAATCATATCCAATGATATATGAGGAAATAATTGAAGATGATCGATCGATCGAGGTTTGTAAAACATAATATGTTCTCGTTTATAATTGTGTATGATATAACACAACTTCCGTCTTAACCGACAACGACGGGAAAAAATGGAACTTCAAAGTCTCTTGCCTTCTTCAGGAAACGCTGACCCAGTTTCCGAACTAGTATATATATATATATATATATTTGTAAAGTGGATATATCGTACTAACATTTTGAAAGTAAATTATGTGTCAAATGAAATAGAGTATTCATAAATTTTCCGTGAAACTTAACGTAAACTTCAAATCAAAACTTTTTCATACATGATTGTAGAGAATTTAGAGAAATATTCTTTTGACTTGCAAAGTTAAACGAAAAATCTGTGAAAATTTTAATGTAGCTCTCATACGCTAACGAAGAAAACATTAATTTAAACCAAAAAAACTATTCATGGCACTAAAGGTGTAGCAGAGAAAATGGAAGCCATTTAACTTTCGAAATCATCTATATCTAATTACACTTTCGTGGCTTTATCTTGTTTGCTACCGGAACTGGGGTCACATAAAATCGTGAATAAATACTCATTTTGTAACTCTCGTTAACAAAGTTCGGGTTTGTGAGTTCGTTCAATACATTTAGACCTTTTAGTTCTTTGGAGTGAGGAGTCAAATGTTATCAGGGACTAAATACTTGCTAGAATGAGCTACTTTCTGCGATATAAACTTTGATCTTTTAGGTCAAGTACTCGAGTAAAAGATTAAAGTCTTATTCTAAAATTCCTAATATTTAATTTTATAATATGATTATTTACTTAAACGTGTCTAAGGTACAGTACGTATATTGTGTATAAATATATAATTAATAATCCTAAAATAAACCCTAGCTTAATTACTTTAATTAAACTAAATATACATATACATGATAAATACGTTTGATATATTCTATTACATACATTATAAAAACATCCTTAAAACTAAAATAATTAAATCTGCGAGTATAATGACGCTTTTATTAGTTATTATTTAATAATATTTTCTTTTAATTACCATAATGTTTAAAATAGCATAAAATTTCATGATGACGTAGTAAAGATGATGAAGAAAATTTTAGAAAGACTATTATAGCGTATTCAATAATTATTGCAATAAAACCGTATTTTTATTGTGTTAGTAGCAAACAGGCAAATATTTCCCCTGTCATGGTGACCATCGGTCATGGATATCTGCAATATAATACTATGTCCATGTAGCCACAGAGTTTCATTAAATCCGTCTGTGTGAACTTCATTTATTCTAAGAATCATTATGTAATTGATGTTGTGAATTAATACCGAAATTTATACTATTCAAAAACTTGGACCACAAACAGCAATGACGATGCAAAAACCGCATACTTTTTTATCATGCATAAAACAATATTAAATTACAGCTCATCATCAAGGAAGCGGCATTTTTGCGTTAAACTGAAAAGAAAAAGCGGAATAACCGTCGATTTATCTATTCTATACATAAGTAAGTAATAAATCAATGTCGCCAGATGAATTGTGATTACGCTCGACGACGATGCGGTTCGAACGTAATTCACGACGAGAATTTAGGTTATATGCAGATATTCATACAAAGGCTTCTAATACTGTAAATCTTTTATCAACAAAGATATTACGCATAAATGTAACATGTTTTTATTTTATTTACTAACGAAAATACAAGTAAACATCGAATTTTTTGTTAAAAATGTACATCTTCATACTTGTAGTATATTTTAGCAATTATTTTAAAAATAAGAATTAAGTTAAGTTTATTAAATATAACTAAATAAAATAAAATAAACCTAATAGTAAATATTTAAAATATATAACTAAAACTTTATAAAAACTAGTCTAACAATCTTAACATTACCACATTGCACACGAATAGTGACCAAAGAAATTACCAGCATTTTGTTTACTCGTTGTTTCAACCAGACGAGCTGATTTTTTTTGAATATCGATGTGTTCCTGGGCCACACGGATCTAGCGTCTCTACTCCAAAAGGTTCAAGTTATACACAATAGTTTAACCATTGAAATAAAATGTACTGATTAACAAGAGCCATAATATACATTGGTACAATTTGTTAACTCTAGTGTGATATTTCTGCAACAAAATCATCGAAACCGTCGAGATTTTCACGGCTTTAACGCGTATCTTTTAAGGTTGTAAACGCCACATAAAGAAAACTACATTTTTCCGAATAGGGTATCAAGTCCGTAGTACATTTATATCGATGAAACATTTTATATCCACACTGTTGTCTCGTGAATCATTTGATATTAATGTACAATTATGCGCCTCTTGTCGACTTTATACTGCACACTGGCATCGTCATTATGATATTTTCCTCCCCAATCATTCTAGAAACTTTACTTCTTTGGCAAAATTTTGGCTTTTAAAAATTTGGCTTCATTGGCAAAATCATTATCGATATGTACCATTGTACCCAATGATTGCTCTACATGGCTTTGCGTCACTGGGTTGCAGTTTGAAACATTGTATGTACCAAGGGGAACTGTAATCACTTAAAATTAGGCAGGCTGCTTTCTTGTTTGTTAATATAAGACAAATAATATTAAAATTTAAATAAAACGTCTATCTATAAAATGTCTGAAATATATATTTTTTTGTAGTAAGTTTATGCACATACTATATATATATATTTATTATATATCAGGATTTTCTTCTCAAGTATGCAACGTTTTGACATGTTGACGCGTCTTTTGAAACATTTTTAAATCTCGGGGTTACAGTAGATTACTAAGGATTTGCTGTTTGAGCAAATCGTTTGAGCCCTTTGAATGAAGAATGCACTTTAAGATGTGTCGTTTGCCAACCTCCCGCAATTGGGTAGACGAATTTTTTTTTAAATTCTAATATAATAAGAGTACTCTTTTAAGTGAGAAATATTGTAGAACCAACAGTACGCCTACACCTATTACTTTTGAAGATACATCGACATGTTTGCGGCGCTGTCGCGGGTCGCTCATTACCGCTCCATACTAAAAACACTGTAATCGTGACGTCATAACTAAGTAAACTCGCCTAATTTATTAATAAGATTTACTTTTGGAATAAGCAGTTTATAATTCATGATTATATATGATCAAGATTGTAATTATGTAATATACTAATCTATCTAATCTCTTTATAACGTCAATCTTCTCAGTAGTAACTCAAATTTAAGCTTTGGTACGCTTTAGAAACATTGCATTTTCCGATTCATCCCCCGCTCAGCTGAAGTTTTTGTCAATGACAAATGCTATAATTATATTTTTCGAGGTTGAATTTTATTGCTCTTAATTGTCTCTTTATGGGCTGTTATCACTATCAGCAATAAGTTAGCTTTTATAATATAATATTACTTAATAGTCATACAATGCCGTTTGCCAATTGCTAAAAAGTACTTGCCTCTTTCCAGATTCAAATCATTTGTCACGAATACTCTTATGAAAAAAGGTTATTATATTGTTTAGGATTAAGTAATCCTAAACAATATAACCTTTAACCCAAACATGGTTATTTATATTGATAACAATGTTTGGGTTTAATTCAAGTAACTCACTAGTTACGTTGCCAATTATTTTGACTATAATAAATAGCATAATGAAACTATAGCTATCATAGATGTAAGGTTAACTTGTTTAAACTTGGAAAGGAAGTTGGGTTCAGACTATTTATCTTAGGCCAGCTTCTAATTGATGACTCTGTAAAAATACAGGGATAAAAAATTGTTCTTGCTGGTTTTTTCCAGTTCAAAGTCTCCCACTGTAGACTTGTGAACCAATGGCGTAGCATCATACACGTGCAAAAGTGATTGTGAAAATCCTATTGGAAAAAATAAAATTTGAATGTTACAAATGGTAATAAAGGTAACGCAAAAATAATATTTCCCAGCTGAAGTATTATAAATTGTAGTGGATGCTTAATTAAGCGATCTGAGAGAGGTGTAGTAAAAGTTACTACGCTCCTTGTTCAACAAACAATTTATCATTCCAAAGTTTCCTCTCGGCTACATTTGAAGCTGTGGAGCATCGTCTGTGATCTTAACAAATTGCTCCTCCCATTCAGGAGTGCGTTGATCTCACAGTTTACTCAAGAAATGAACTATCCTCAACGCAAATTGAGTTTTAGTGCAATTTTCACATTTTGCGGCCACATTTCTAGCAAATACATCTGAATACGCTGTTACTTGGACCTAGTTTGTTTTAGTTTTCGACAATTTGAATTTACGCACAGTAAATACATTTCATATCATTAAGTAAATATATGAAAGATTTAGTAAGATTTAAGGTTTTAATAATTATACCATTTTATACGAAATGGATTCTTAAGGCAGTTGGAACTTAAATGTGATAATATCAGAAAAAATTTGTGAATATATTCTGATAAGGATTATTTAGAAGTTATAAATTGAATAATCGCCTTATTAGAATTAAGCTAAAGGCCTAGCTGGGAGGGCATGAAAACGCTTAGAATCCAGTACGTGAGTTATTTTGATTGTCATTTAGGAAGAACTCAACCTCGCGTCCACTGCGACTATAGTATTTTTTTTTAAATTGCGGAATAAATCTTATCTGTTACGTTTAAACGTGTTTTAAGATATAATATATGATTTTTTAAGAGAGTTAATTTAAAAATGGTCACTGAAGCCATGTTATTGTTTAGTTTAACAAAAAACTATTTTTGTGTTAGTATAAATAAATAATACATTGAAATGGGGTGTACATGTATGTATTGCATTATTTATATTATTATTCTACCAGAACTACTACTGTTTTCACTCCATCATTATTTTATGTTGGCAACATTTGTGAGTGCAATGTTTAGACAAATAAAACTTCTATTATTAAATATCGTGTTTGCTTCATTTCAAATAACAGTATCAAGCACTATGATATGATAGTTAATACAATCCAGAAATAGCATTAGTCAGCTGCATATACTGTGTGGGAATTACTTCTTTAATTGCTATATTATTTAAAAAAAAAACAACAGGATAACTAAAAAGGCTTGTATGATCTCCTAAGAACATTGTCTCTGCCTTTATTGTTACATCTTGAAATTAAGTCTATATTTTCAGTTAATATAATATAAACTTTTGCTTAATAGGTACGTAAATATTTTTATTTACGTACCTATTACAGTATTTTGAGAAAGTCATATACGGGTTCTTAAAATATCAACCATCTTCTCTGTTGAAAGATATGTAAAATTAGTCTTAAATTTTCCATTACTCGCTTAGATGTACCTTCCGTAAGATATTCGTTCATTTGAGATTATGACATATTTAATCACAGAACGTTTGCAAGTGAAATGTACAAATGGCGAGCACTTAGCCTTCAGCTTTGACGGAGGGTTGTGTATCTTGAAGTACAAATACTTTCATGTCAAGGCATTTCAATGTTTTGCACAAGTAATATTTTTACGTTCATCTGTGAAAAATATAATAAATTTCATAACTGTAAAAATGTGTAAAATTGCTCTCATAACATTGTTTCTATCACGATATATTATTGGGAGTTTTAATCTACAGCAATAACTACTAATTTGTATCTTATCAATCAACAACTATTATGTGGTTTCAATTTATTTATGTAATGTCATTTAAACATTAAAGGTCATTAACAATTACAGTTTACTGTTACTTATATTTAATTGTTATAATTAATTAATTTAAGATACCTAAAATATTTTGAGGTTCCTTAAGACATTGAATTAAATTTTCAGCAAGAATTACTTTAATTCTATCTTGGTTAAGACATTGACATTCTACAAATAGGTGCTTTACAATCAAATCGCTATACCCAAACATCAAGAAGAGCTGCTTTTTGTTTAGTAAACAAAAAAGTGCTATTAAGAGGAAACATCAAAGTCGCGACAATTGATAAATAGGTATTAATAAAATCTATTGCTGTTTGTTGTGTTGGAACACAGTAGAGTGTGATAGAGACAACAGTAGTTTGGACACTAAATACTTACTTAGAAATAGAAACTAAAATACCTCGAAAACTGATCCGATTTAAATGTATTCATAAGAAATGAAGAAAAGCTATGTCAATACATTTCCCTTTATTAAACGGTCATTCGAAATTTATTTGCTGAATGTCTAAACCTTAAAAACTGGCTATTTTGAAAGCCTTTTGGACATTTGTTTTACTAAATAAATTCTATAAAAAAGGAAATCAGGAGATATGACAATAGAAGTCACAGTTAAAAAAAAACATATTGCTGTTGTGTGATTTTCTAATGAAAAAGCAAGGAACTACGTGTGTATCCAAAACTTTCCGCAAGGTTCCTTCTTAAGCATTTAGCCTCAAATTTGATTATGTATTTTTTGTATTGCATTTACTATATTCTAAATCAACTTTATTTATTCTAAGTTGACTCGTAAATACACGAAAACATTCCTGTAACTTCAATTTATGTACAGTCACGATTAGAATTTCTCGGGTCTCCTCGTGATCGTGACGTCCATCAGGCAATCTCACATTGAAAAAGCCGGTTCAACTCACAAACTTCTCCGCATCATTTCACGTCACAGCGATTCGTCTGTTTAATGATCTATCTACCTTACCATAATCGGGCATCTATACATAAATACATATTTAGGACATTGGTTTGTGAGCACTATCAGATATCACTGAACTGAAGTAAGTTATTAGCTATTAAGGTATTAATAAATTTAATATTTACCTAAAACATATTTTTTTTGCAAGTAATGGACTTAATGCAACTCTACCTATTAGGATAAAGATGCATTGAGTCTATTTTTTTGTCAAAAACAAATAAGTAGATTTTTTAATATGATGATTGATTAAAAATCAGACTCTCCACCTAATAGAGTTCAATTCCCTGCAATTCCCAGAAATACCACAGTGGACGTTGCCAACATGGGACACACGATGTAAAATCACAGTATTCAGTAATTTTACTCACTTACCCTTTACACCAGGATAAATCAATGCTAACATTGCTAATAAGCAACAGAAATAGGTAAAACAGCCTAGAAGACAACTCGCTACAGTCCGCTGAAAATGTAGAAACATTATCAAATT
Source organism: Scirpophaga incertulas (assembly GCA_036419045.1). NCBI lineage: Eukaryota > Metazoa > Arthropoda > Insecta > Lepidoptera > Crambidae > Scirpophaga > Scirpophaga incertulas. The sequence goes on along the minus strand of CM071639.1, from coordinate 7,318,975 downwards.
TACATCATAAAGCTACAAATCACAACTACAATCAATATAGGTCACATTCAAGAGTTGCTTTGAACAGGAAAATCGCAATAAACAAAAAGTTTTGCAACGCCTCAAAGACTAGTGATTTACAATAATCAAGATATGAACAGGAAAGCTTTCTAGTATAACACTAAAAGCTCAATAATTTAGACATCGGGGTCACGTAAATCACAGCTTTGCCAAACGTTTCAAGTTGTTTTTACCTTTGAATGTGGAATAACAAATGTGTGACATAATTGATAGCTATGAAAGTGTTATATGTTTCTTCATCATTTATTCAAATTATATTTATTAATTTATTAAAAATCGATACATGTAATTAAATGTAATACAAACAACATAAAAAAAACATAATGTGTAAACGTATTGTATGTTTACACATTATGTTTTTTGTATTTACGTAGAGTAAATTAGCATATGCGGGTGTTTGCTGTGCTCTGATTTATTTTGTTGCTCAAAGACTGAACCAAATCACAGGTTGTACCTAGCTTGGAAGCTAGTGGACTTATGAAATATGATTATTATTGTTTATATCATAAAATATTTATTCTCGTAGGACCGAGCTCATAATACAGTATAACAAAGATAGAAAAAAAAAATAGGAAAGAAAGATAGACATCTATAATAAACAAAAAATATATATAGTATATATATTGGCAATATTAACAAATTTTTACGACAAATTATAGATATAATAACACAAATAATATATTATGACTTGGCAAGATAGTACTCTCTTAAACACCACTTTAAAGACACTTTAGCAGTGCCGTATAACCAAGTATGACATGAACAAGGAGGAAAGGAAGTTGGAATTACAGGAAGGCAGGAAGAGTGAACTGGATAGACGAGTCAGCAATGAAACAGCTCTAGAAGGCATGAAGAATACTCAGAAATAAAAATATGGTTATATTCGATTAACTAAATGGTGTTAACCAAAGCTCAAGTCAACCGAAAGTCAAGCTATTATATTTGCACATATAAAGCTTGTAAGGTATTTGTGGGCTGATAATAAATCACAAATAAATTATCTTAGAGCGGTGTGTGATGAATCTTTGAAGACAATGAATGGGAAAATACAAAGATGTAACAATCATTTCCTTGTTCATGTGTGTTTCCATGAAGTGACTCAATCCTTTCCTAATTAAGGTCCGTATTACAAAATGACACTCGAATCTAAATCTAAATTTCTGCTTGATTTCTGTTAAGAGAGGATGAAACTATGTGGATGGCAATGGCACCATCCCTTTCTAACTGTATTATAGCAGAGTTTTGAATTTGAGTCTTATTCTGTAATACTTGTCTTAGTTAGACTGTGGTATTAGCCAAGCAGGCTGCCTCGATGCGTATTTTCTTTAAGTAAAGGATTGGAAGGCACTAGAAATTGGTAGTGCAGGATCGATCATTTTGGAGATCCTTGGCTTATGTCGAGCAGTGGGCGTCTCGCGACTCAATTATAATGATAATGCTGATAATGATAGCTTAATGCTCAACTATCATCCCTATAACAACTATGTCAAATGTCTAATTAAGGTACTTTCCTATACAAATTTGTGTTGTTACTTCTCTATTCAAACCACAAGTAACACTTGTCATTTTCGGCACTCAACATTATAAAATGCTTTTTGCTTTTCTCAATGTACCGTTAAATCTTTTCACTTCAAACTCCATTTGACTTACTTTTGCTTGACACGTTAATCTACAAATTGAAAAGAGTGTCAAACAAAATTACTTGTTTTCTTATTTTATAATAGAAATCTTTCAATGTCGTGTTTTCTTTGAATTGAACCAAATACTTAATCCTTTTAATGCCCCAAATAATTCCATCGAACACATGAAGAAATGTTTTTCTTCACCTACCAAACAATTATTTATCTAAAAGAAATTGATTTCAATTGATTCTACAATTTTTTATTTATTTTAGTATTTTTTGCATATAAAAAGATTAAGCATATGGAAGCTGTAACAGATATAATTTATTCAAATGACAATACGGTTGGCGCAGCGAACGAGTGATCAATTACTACGTAACGGGTCGCGGATCTATATCCCGATTGTATGACCTACAAAAATTGTCCTAGACCGGGACAATTTTTGTAGGTCATGTGTTTATGCATGTGAGATTCTTGGTTTGTGACTGCACTCTTAAAACTGGTACAATACTAGTGTAAGACATTTTTTAAAAAAACTTTCTTTTAGTCGTTACTTCTTAACTGTACTCCTTATTGGTACAAAATGAAAAGCATTGGCCAATTATCCGGTTGTCCTGGAAGAATCAAATAATGATGCAACTCGTACACGTCTCTTAGCCGTGCCAGAGTTAGCATCTGACTATTGGCCCCAAATTCTACCATGTAACAATTTGGCAATAACGGAATAAACTGCTTACGCGTGGTTACGGCGCGTTACCATACGGCTGAGAGCCAAATTGTGTGAACCCCATAGCTGTCAGTGCGGATGAAATGTGGACAAACTCAGACAGAACGGCTAATACTGTGTAGAGTGTTGGCCGACTGACATTGCCTATTAAATGATTTAGTGAAGCGAACTCTCTCTACAGTGTCAATCCCATTAAGACTTGATAGAATCATTATTTTTATATGATGACGACAAAGACCAGATAGTGCCACCCTGATCCAAAGGTGTCTCAGCCGGACTTCGAATTGGGATACTACATATGTGTGTAAGCACCTTGACAACGACTCACGCTATCGGCTCCACACGCAGTACTGGCCCGCGGCTGAAATGATAATTATCACGAAAATAATCACAAACTATCTTTCAGCATGAGATTAGCGAACCCCGTGGAGACTTTAGATTCTTGTCATGAAACACGAAAAAAAAATTCCATAGAAATAGGCAATAATTTGTCAAAGCTCGAAGAAAATAATTTATTTTTAACAAAGATAGAAAGAAATAATTTGTCAAACCTCCCAGAGCTAGCAATTATTTTGCTGGAAGAAAACCAAACCGAGGAAATACTGCCAGTGGCCAGGGAACAATTTTTATTGTTAATTTGTCTTATTTTTTAAGTTATGTTACATTTTATACCTAGATCTATTGTATAAAATTATCATATCATGTATATTGGATGGCGTCTTCCCAGGAGCGACCGTTCTCATCCCAAACATAAGGTCATTAGGATCAAGACTGAGCTTAGTTGATAAAACATGTCGGTCAAGTCGCACCGGCTGACTTGCCAGTCTAACTAAATCTCCCCAGCACTTGGCGGTGGCATTCTAGGTATCATGCTCCTTGTGAGGATTTTCAGCCTTCCTCTTTATCAACCAAATCTATAAAGAAATGATTACTTTCACTCAATAACAATTTTGATGGCCAGGACTAGCTTGTGAAATATAACTTTTATGGGTTTTATTAATATCAAAATAACAGAAATAGTCTATACCCGAGGAATATACAACCAATAACCAAGTTAACGCACGTATTATATATATCAAAATGGCGCGATCCACACATGTCATGGCGATTACAGTTAGAAATACTGGTAACGATGCCATAAACTTCAATTTGTGCTGGTGTAATTTCTTATTGATTGTTACTGATATAACTTCCCGCTGTTCTTCAAGGTTAATGGTGAATTGCATGTATATGGTGTAATGTTACTTCATAAAATACAGTCGGCACAAAAAATGTTCTTATGGATATAGAAATCCTTCCTATAGATGGCAAACATAGATTACATCAGGACTAGAATGAATATAAATCGTGTGATCTGACAATGGCAAAATTATAAAAAATCAAGACTTTTTAAATCACCCCTCATTTACTGACTAAATAATTAGTATAATAGCACAACTCAAACTATGATATAAAATATTTTAAATACTTCTACGGAATAACATAGACAGGTACTTTGCTTAGTGAGTCACGCTGTAAATAAATGACGTTTCCTTACATTGAGATGGTCCTAATTTGGCTGCCATTGAGAACAAACAACATGCAAAAATCAATCAGGCCGTAATGATCACTTATTGTTGTTGACCCACATTTTATTAACTTGGTGCTATAAATAAAACAACATTTAAAATCTTTTATACAAGCATTTCAATCTACCTATGGTATTGTTGTTTTGGTTTCACAACTCAGAGAGCGGGCGCTGGCGGACGGCGACAGATGCTATTAAAAGTGACAACGACACGTTATATATTTTTTTCAGAGCTTAATATTATATATAGTAATTTGTTAGTGAAGTATTTGTCAATTCAGATACGATGAACACAATTTAATTTTCTCCAATAGTGTATCCATTGTGTACTGGAAATACCTGTTCACACCCAGCTACAGAATTCTTAAATGCATTTTCACGTACGTAAGTAATTCCATTTTTATTTTAGGACGTGTTATTCATAGGGTTGCCCATCGTATTAAAATGTGAATATTGTACTCTAATATCATCTAGGTAAACTTTACAGTCTGTATCAATTATAGAGTACGATAAAATACTCTTCCCTTATACAATCAGTTCCCTCATACTGTTCCCGGAAATTCATCATTTACTGAGAGACTTTTCGATGATGAATTTGTGCAAGGCTTCATTGAATTTGATTAAAAATGAGCCGAAAATGTTATATGGTACAATAAGTTCTAAAAATATATTTTTAAACATATTAAATTATTGATACTATTTTTATACTATTTCTTCTTTAAATGCTGGTATCCCAAGTTATTCAGTTATACTGTTTTATTCTCTGCTTCAAATTTTATTTTGCTCAATTATGTTGTTGTAAAAGGGTCGTTCTTTAGCTTTTGAGAGAAGTACCGCTTCCCTTTCTTTCATATTTTCCAGTCTTTGTATCGTTTAACTGGATTCTTTGTATCGTCACGCCATGCCATTTTAGCTACAGCCCCAAAGAATTGTAACTTTTACAATTTAATTTTACATGTCAATTAGAACAACCTCTACACCGAAATACACTTCTTATTTATTAACCATTTGTACATAACGAGCTACAATCATATAAGAGCGGATCAGATTATATACTCTATGAATATATTTTGTTTAACTGCGTAATCGTTTTTTAAGATCTATGGCGCATGAAACTAAAAATACTCCTATGTTTAGCATACACAAAATTCTGACTAGAAATTTAATTTTGGTTTTTGGTTATAAGTATTATTAATAATTTAATATATACACAAATTTGATATAAGCTATTATTATATTTATAGACCTAAGATTAGCAGAGGAAAATGAAAGTACTTAAATGATGAGAACTTGGTTTTTTGTACAGGCAAATGTTGTGTTGAGACAATAAGATATATAAAAATTAGAGTGCTCCGAATTTTCTTAGCTCCGAATTTTCTTAATTAAAATTTATAAATCTGCCCACAATGAGTTTGGCATTATAATTTTTTTGACAAATATATAAAGAAGACAAGTAACGAGATGTTAAAAAACGTTCACTACACACCTTACACACTTTTCACCTAACAGTTCACACCTTAAAATTCTCGCACAAATCGGTTTTATATAGAAATCAAAAAAATCATACAAGGGTTTACGGTGTTGCTTAGTATGGGTTAATGCGATGTTTATTTTTGTATTAATATTTGTAGATTTATTACAAATAAATAGTTTTCTCGTAATATTGATAAGTATTTCACACGATTATTTTTCACATTTTCAAGATTACATGTTCTCAATAAAAATAGTACATACCTAATAATAATGATTAACTTTAGGATATGTTTCCGTAACATGACCAGTGAAAGGTTATATATGATAGAATGATTATAACTTTGAACTGTTAAATTAGAAACGATAAATAATAATAAATAATAATAATAATAATAATAAGGCCGAAACGTACAAGTATCTCGGTATGTCAGAGTCTTTGGGTATATCAGTGAAGGATGTCAAGGAATCGGTGAAGACACGTTTCTTTTGCCGCTTAACAAAGGTACTTCATAGTCTTTTGTCTGGTGGCAATAAGGTGCGTGCCTTCAATGGTTGGGTGATGCCTTTATTGATATACTCCTTTGGCATACTGAGATGGACTCAGACTGAGCTGGACACCTTGGATAGGAGAGTCCGTCAACTACTCACAAAAAATCGCATGTTACACCCACGTTCGTCTGTTATGAGACTGTACATTCCACGGAAGTGTGGTGGTAGAGGCTTTCTAAATGCCAAAAACCTCCATAACCGTGAAGTGTACAGCTTCAGGAACTATTTCCTCAACAACGAATGTGGGATGCATTGTGACGTTGTGGCAGTTGACAAGGGATTTACCCCTCTCTCTATGGCAGTTGAGAACTGGCGTAAACCATCGGTGCTTAGCGTCGAAAATCGCAGGGAAGTATGGACGAACAAAGAGTTGCACGGAAGGTTTTATCGGGCCTTAATGGGCTCTGATGTAGATCTTCCCGCGTCGGTGAACTGGCTGCGCTTCGGTGACCTCTTTGGGGAAACTGAGGGTTTTGTCTGTGCAATTGCGGACGAAGTAATGATGACGAACAACTATAGAAAATATATCCTAAAGGACGGTACCGTCGACATATGTCGGGCATGCCGCCGTCCCGGAGAGTCACTTAGGCATATTATCTCTGGTTGTTCTCATCTTGCAAACGGTGAGTATTTGCATAGACACAACCTAGTAGCCAGGATCATCCATCAACAACTTGCCCTTCAATACGGCCTTGTTGAGCATGGGACACCGTACTATAAGTACGCACAGCGCCAGTTCTTGAAAATGGCCGTGTGTTGCTCTATTGGGATCGCTCTATCATCACGGACAGGACTATTGCGTGCAATAAACCAGATATCGTGGTGGTCGACCGCTCCCAACGCCGTGCAATGCTCGTCGATATTACCATCCCTCATGACGAGAACCTCGTAAAAGCCGAGAAGAACAAAGCCAGTAAGTACCTTGACTTGGCATACGAGGTAACCGCCATGTGGGATGTTGATTCGACAATCATTGTTCCGATAGTTGTGTCTGCGAATGGCTTGATAGCAAAGAGTCTCGATCAACATCTTAAGAGGCTCTCGCTTGACGGATGGATCAAGGGTCGGATACAAAAAGCAGTGATTCTCGACACGGCACGTATTGTCCGGAGATTTCTCTGTCTGCAGCCCTAACCACCGGTTTGTTTGGGCCTTGCCTCGCTACCGGCGGCATACTAGGTTTAAGTTTTTTATAGTATTTATATTTATTTTATATATCTATATTGTAAAAAACTTAAATTTAAGATTATTAATTAAATATATGAATAATAATAATAAATAATCAAAATGGCGGTTACACGGTACGATAAATGCTTCATCTTCTTCCGTTGCTTATGTCACGGGGGCAGAATTAATTAGAAACATTAAAATGCGTACTACAACGCCATAATTATATAGGTTTCAGTTTATAGTTCAATCGCAAATTTAATAAGTTTCTTTCTTATATGAGAATTCATGTCACGACGTCCTTGGATAACACTAACTAAAACGCTTATTATTATTCTATGCTTATCAAACGAAGCTACATTACATTACTATATAATACAATTCATGAGTTTATAAAAACAATTGTAATTGTAAAAAAGTTGATATTTAGATAATTGTTTAAAAATAAAATTAACCCCGGACAAAAATCGCAAAGAAAAGGGTCTTGGCAATATTCTTATCTTTAATTTAATTAAGTACATTATTTTTAATAATATTAATGCTAATTGTTTTGATCACTATGAAACTGTAAAAAAATATATAGGTACTCGATTAATCGATATCATACATCGTCGGTACTTACTTTGATTAACAAATAATCATTGCCACCCAACGTGGAAATGTTGCCAGCATTTTAGGAATGCTGCCAACTAGCTGTGGTTTTTGGAGTTGTTAAATTTATTTCATGTCATGTAACGTACATTTTGTTTTCTTGTTTAGTGTGAAAATTTTTGAAATAAGCAAATATTTGAAAATGTGTGCCCTTCCCCAGATTTCATCACAAACATATATAATATACGACGCATATAATTAATCTCGAACTCTTATATTGATAGCACTGTATTAAATACAATAATCACAGTAATTTTTCTAGAATTACACAGAAATATTATTGCATATGCACCACTTGACTAACCTAAGTTATCATTAGGTAATAATTATAAAAAAATACTTCACTGTCGGATATCATAGTAATTGACCATGTTAATAGACAATAAGGTTTTACTATAGATAATGTATATTAAATTTATTCTATACCACTTTTAAAAACTGGCCAGCTTTGCATTTACGAACTTATTTTATTGTTTCATGAGGTTATTAATGAATGAAACAAATTATGTATACATAAAAATATGGGATGGAAAAAGATAAGATTTACGTTAACCGAACATAGAATTTGAGTGATGAATGAAGTTTTTATTCCTCGCTATTCTATGCGACTAAAAGAAATTATACAAACTGCTCGGATTTGAACGCGTCAATTTCAACGCACTAGCGCGTCGAATCTACCTCTTGTTTGTTTATACATAAATAGTATAACAGATAATACTATTGTATTGTTTCAATAAGTAGAGTTAGTTCCTATTTGAGGACTACAAATGAAGATCATTTGCAATTGCGGCTTTGTTGTCATTTAGGTACTATCAGGTGAGTTGAAATCAAAAAAGGCCCACTTTTACACAGCGCGTTAGAAGAAATTATTTATTGCATTTCCACGGATAGGACGACCATTCAATAAACAGATCATACACCCGCAACAGAACTTGGCGCTATGAAATTTATTTATAGGAGTAATAAAACGCCGAGCAACATCACAGTTGTCAGATTTACTTTACAAATAGCAATAAATCTAGTGTATGATTGTAAACCCACTTAATTATTGTCCAATATAGATTTTATGTGTTCCAAACGATGACTGAGTGCAATATGTTTATTGTTATTGTAAAATGTATAATGCCATTTATTAACTGATTATTTCTTCGACAGGCAAAACGTAGATCAGATGATTACTGACATTCCATTTTTTTATAGGGCGGCATAAGAGCAGTGAGATCACCTGATAGTAAGCAGTTATTGCCATCTGGGCACTCGTAATACAACAGGAGTTTCGGCTGCGTTGCCAGTTTTAAAATAGGGATACGGCTTTTCTAATTCCACAGTTTGATAGTGTGAGACTGTTCTCCTGTTCTCCTGAACTCCTGACAAAATATACTGTAACTCATACCTCAAAGCCTAGAGAAGTGGCCATCCAGCCTTCTAGATAGAAAGGATGAAAGTATTCTCACATAGAACGATGCCGAAACCTAAGAATGTAGTGTTTAGCCGTCGGTGCCGTACTCCCGCACCTCGAAGCTTGGCTCCACGGGAAGGAGGAGGTCACCTACCGATTGACTCAGATACTCACCGGGCACGGCTGCTTCGGTGAGTATCCGTGTCGAATAGGACGGGAGGGATCGACACATTGCCACCACTGCGCATCCGACCTTGACTCGGCCCAGCACACGCTGGCGGAGTGCCCCGCGTGGGCCTCCGAGCGCCGAGTCTTGGTCGCAGAGATCGGGCGAGATCTGTCTCCGCCGGCATTGATTGCGGCAATGCTGGCGGACGAGGGAGGTTGGAGGGCTGTGGCCTCCTTCTGTGAAGCAGTGATGCTCCAGAAGGAGGCCGCTGAGCGGGGTCGGGAGATGGCCGATCCCGCTCGAAGAAGGCGGCGCCGGCGCCGGGCGCGAGGAAGTCGCGACTGCTACGGCGACCCGGGATGGACCACGCCTCTTCCGCAGCCGGGGGGCGTCGTCGGTGGAGGAGACCGGGGGAGGTAGTGTAGCCTCCACCGAGGAGGGCTCCTCTCTAGGCAGGGAAGTGGAGGCTGGGGGTTCCCGGAAGTAGCTTGATGTTCCCAGGGGTTCCCTACATGCCTGAGGAAGGCCATCCCTGAGGTTTTCAGTGGGTAGGCCTCCCCCTTCTGGGGAGGAGAGCCCCACATAACCGCCGGCTCAATTAAATGCATTTTCCTCAAGGGAACAAAAAAAATAATAATAAAGGATGTAGTGTTTAATTACCAACTGCGACTCTGAAAATCAGGGTGAGAAACGAAAACTGTTATATTTGTCGATGTTGTCGATGCCCGCGGCGGTCTGTGGACAGTGTGGGGAAAATATGCAGCTGGAACTGGTTATTATACGACGCACGCGTCTAAGGTAAGAAATAGCGCTAGCTCCTCTCCTGATACCTTTGGCTAACTAACCAGAATCAAGGTAAAAAAAATCTAGTCTTAACATATAACGGTCAGGTGACTGATCATTAGACCTGGCAAGTACTGGCTAAAGCAGGTAGATAATTCATGGACTTGCTTGGTGAAGGTAAAAAAAAAAACGTAAAAAGAAATCCTTACAAAACTTTAACAACAGTATGTTATCTATCTATATCTAATAGTAAGTAAAACGAATATCTAACAGATAAGGTTTTCTATCTATATCTATATAAAAAAGAATTCCTGTTTGTTAGTGTCGCTAAAACTCAAGAACCTTTGATTTGGCTCATTTTGATCTTGAATTATTTGTGGAAATTCAGAGAAGGTTTAAAAAACGAATAAATAGGAAAATGGTCGAAATTAAATAAAAACAATAATTTTGATCAACAAAGCTGGTTCGCGTGAAGAATTTTTTTTTTTGTTTTGGGGATTCCCATTATGAAAGAAAAGTTAAGGTCTTTTATTTATCTATTGAGGCAGTACGAAGTCTGTGTAGTAAGCAAGTTTTTAAATATGGAAGGCCTTATGTCAAGATTTTTCGTAGACACAATATCGATTGATAACAAAACTAATCAGTATTAACAAAATAAAATGAATATATGTTTATTGATTATATTGAACTGTCTAATTTCGGCATATACGTTCTCTAACCTAATTCTACACTAAGGAAAATCACCTGAATTCTCAATAACAGACGCTATATACACATCCGAAATACTAAAATGAAACGACTTACCGATATAGGAGGTATTGAAGCATATATTATGCGCGACAGCTTTGATGTAAGTCACGTCATATGGAAAAACTTGTCGTATGGAAAAATGTGATCTGAACCTCTAACTTCAAATGACTAAAGTAACAAAATATCTGAGCCTACACATTTATTAGACTAGCAACTTTGAACTTTGTACTTTAGCTTTGGTTAAAAACAACTTTTATTCGGACTCGACTCGTGAGTAGATATCAGCTTTATCGAGCTTTAATAATGAAAATAATATTATTTACATTACGAATCCAAGTCATCTCATCAATATTTATTTAAACAAGTCTTTACAATTTCTACTCATATTATAAAAAAATACATAATAGTACGCATTCTTTCGTGATATGGACTTATTGAAAAAATGTTACGAGAACATTGACTTTGCGAAACGTTGAGGATCTGTTGGGTGACAATTTTCGGAAGAATAATGACGTGCCGGGGTTAAGGTAACTGCTTATTATGTGAATCAGGATGACAAAAAGTGATTTTTATTACCCATTTTCCAGTTAACTGCTACTTGTTGGCGTCACGTCTTCAATGTTCCGAGCGATAATCAGGTTTTTCATTGTATTCCAGATATCAATTTTGTGGCAGATCAGAGTCTGATAACAAAAGAGGATTTATAGAGTAATTTACATACTCAATAGTAAAGTAACCTACTCAATACTCAGTAGTAAATTAAAATATAATTATCATATGACGAAGTATATACCGCACTATATAAAGACCTTCGTAACTGAGTAGTTAGTTGTACCATCTCTAAGGTCCCGGATTCGAGTCCGGGTAGGAGTAGATGTTTGTGAGATGATTGCGAGCTTTTGTGCCTTGGTCATGGTTGTTACATTAGCGTGTATAAGACTATATAGACATACCCCATCACATGGTGGAATTCTGCTATGGAGAAGATTAACATCAAGATGCTAAGTTAAGATTTAAATAAAGTATATATTTTAGAGTTTTCGCAAATGCTTTAACACGAACGCTTTAAATAAAATTAAAACAGTATTGAAAGAGAGAAATTCTTGTAACTAGTGTACAGTGCCATCTCAGTACCACAGCAATTTTATTCCTGTTTTGAGAGATCATAGTAGGCGTAGGCCTACTACCTCTTGACAGCTTCTGTTAGAACAACGGTAAAACGTCAGATAAGTAAAGTAGGTACGGTCACTAACACGTCAAGCTTTGTGCAACTTGCACTACGAAATCACCGCTGCTACGAGTAATATATGATGTTGGAAATAATACTCGTGAATTGCGAGTTTTGATCCTAGATATCTTCAGATTACAAGGTCAATGTTGAGATCACTGAGTAAGCAATTTCGCCGAGGTCGACCAGGTTTTTTATAAGCTTACTGAATTAGAAAAATAGCGTCAATCAGATTTGGCATTAAAAAATCAAAATCAAAATATCTTTATTCAACATAGACCTTTACAGGTACTTATTGACGTCAAAACAAACAAAACAAAAAAAGAAGCTTAAAAAAACAAAAACATTGTCCGTGCGTACGAATAAGGAAAAAAAATATTGACTACACCTGTTCGGAAATTGGGAGATCCTTCTCGAGAAGAACAGGCAAGAATCTCAGAAGGTCTATTTTTTATCTCCTCTTTTCAATGTTAATAATTATAATAATATAATATAAAAATACAATATAATATAAGATACAATCATACCTAATACGAATACAGTCGTATGTATGTTTACATACACATATAAAAATAATACAATATTATAAATAATGTTGTTACCAAACATGGCTCTATGAATAGTGTCCCTATTCCCAAATAGTGTAATCATTTAGATAGTCACTTACTTTATAATAACCTTTACTCATGAGTGTCTTTTGATATGGATTTTAAATTTATATAAAGGCAAATCAATGACACTTTGCGGAAGTTTGTTAAATATAGATATACATTTCCCCACGAACGAACAGCTAGTTTTATGGAGTCTGAACATTGGAACGGCAAGTTTATTTTTGTTTCTAGTATTCACATTATGTAGATCACTGTTTTTATTGAATTTATTATAGTTTCTATATACAAAAACTAAATGATCATATATATATTGACTAGCTAAAGTTAAAATATTAATTTCTTTGAACAATTCTTTTAGGGATTCTCTAGCCCGTAAACAGTAAATAGCACGAATCGCTCTTTTTCGTAAAAGGAAAATACTCTCAATGTTAATCGCTGATCGCCATAGCAGCAGTCCATAGGACATAACACTATGCAACTAGCTGAAATAAACAATTCTTGCCGTTTCAACATTAGTTAAAAGTCTAATCTTTTTTACTGCGTACGCCGCTGACCTAAGTTTGATTGCCAAACTTTCAATATGTGAATCCCACTGTAGTCGTGAATCTAACGTAATGCCTAAGAATTTAGTATTATTTACTAAGTCAATGATATCACCATTCATATTTAAACGAGTGTCAACCTGTCTTAAATTGGGCAAAGAGAATTTGATACATTTTGTTTTCTTAGAATTTAAAGACAAACTATTAGTTGTGAACCAATACAGAACTCTTGAGAGAGCACTATTTACATCGTCATAACATTCCTTTTGTCTATCAACTTTGAATAGTAAAGAAGTATCATCTGCAAACAATACTGTCTCACATGATTCTGTAATGTAGTGGAAGGTCATTTATATATATTAGAAACAGTAGAGGATCCAATATTGATCCCTGGGGAACCCCCATCGTTATAGGCGAGCTAGCAGATTCTGATCTATTAATAACGATTTTCTGCAATCTGTCTGATAAATAAGATTTTGAAAGGCTAACAGCTCCATTCGAGACACCATAATGTCTAAGTTTACTTAAAAGCGTTTCATAACTCACACAGTCAAACGTTTTGGAAAGGTCGCAAAACACTCCAATTACATGCCGCTTGCCCTCCTTGATGATGAGTCAAAAATATGTTTCATAAATGCAGTTCCGGCATCGGTAGTGGATCTACCTTTGGTAAAGCCGAATCGGCTTTCATGCATGAGTCTGTTTGTTCTCAAGTGACCTATTAGTTGTGTAGGGAAAAGTGTATAAAGGCAGCTCACCGTCTCACGTCGCCGCCGCGCCGCTCGCTGGTGCACGGGTTGCTCGGCTGGTTTTGACGGGCCCGCCTTTTCACTTGAGTGGACTGTATGAATGTATTTGTGGTCTTCTATCGTGCTGATCTGCTGTTTTGCTAGTTTAATGATTTTGCAAACCTCGAGCTTTCCGTATTTCGATCTATATACGTTGCTACGCAACAAACAAGGAGCAGTCAACGTCGTTTGACGGCTACGCTGCCCATAAAGAATTTAGAATCGTAACCAAAAAGATCTTGTTGTACTGAACATGCCGCCGACCTTAAAATGCGATGGGATTTTAAAAATAAAAAGCACACTTTACAATAAAAGAAAATATTAAGAAAAGGGAAATTAATTGAAATAAATGAAACAAAAAAATTCACTGTGTTAAAAGACAAGTTAGTGAAATGAAAATTTTAATTTATTGGCAGGGGAAACAGTTTTACAACTGGACGTTGTGTCTCGCTATTGCCAATATGAACAGTAGCTGCGCGAGCTATCCCGTCGCGGCCAGGATGTAGTTTGTGGATGCGAGCAAGCTGCCACTGCATGGGTGGCAACTGGTCATTTTTGACTAAAACAACCATCCCTTCTGATAAAGGAACAGATCGGTCGGTGTGCCATTTCTCTCGTTGCTGCAGTTGCTGCAAGTATTCGACACTCCATCTTTTCCAGTAGTGCTGGAGCATTTGCTGCACCATTTGCCATCGATCTAAGCGATTCATATTAAAGCTTGTATAATCATACTCTGGCAAAGAAACGAGTGGACCACCGATAAGGAAATGTGCAGGTGTCAATGGCAAAGGGTCAGATGGATCATTACTGATTCTACATAAGGGTCTCGAGTTCAATATGGCCTCTATTTGATGGAGCAAAGTATTAAATTCATCATAAGTTAGGGTTTGGGCACCGACGACCCGAAATAGATGTTGCTTAAAACTTTTAACGCAAGCCTCCCACAATCCTCCGAAATGGGAGGCATAGGCAGGATTGAAATGCCAGCGTATACCAGCACCCTCACAGAAACGTTGCATGTTGGTTTCATGATTTTTTAGAAACGTATAGAGATCCTTTAAGTACCGATCACAACCAACGAAATTTCTACCACAGTCCGAATAAATGTCAGTGCAGAGTCCGCGACGCGATACAAATCGTCGTAATGCAAATACAAAAGCTTGTGTAGTAAGATCTGGAACTAATTCTAAATGAGCTGCTTTAGTAGACATGCAGACAATCACACAAACATAAGCCTTGTACGTTTTACTATTACGCAATTTATTGACACGTATTTGAAAAGGACCAGCGAAATCTACGCCTATTTTCAGGAATGGTCGAGCAGGACGGACACGATAGTCCGGCAACGGTGCCATTAATGGCTGAGGTACAGATGGTCGCACGCGAAAGCACTGTACACAACGACGTGTACATTTACGAACCGCATTTCGAGCGGACAGGATCCAGTACTTCTGAGTGAGAAGGAACTGTAAAGTTTGAGGTCCGACGTGTAAATGTGAAATGTGATAATGCCAGATTAGACGTTCTGTCAGAAAATGATCTTTTGGTAATATCAACTGATGTTTGGCCTCATAATTTAACTGAGATCTTTCGATTCTGCCGCCGACCCTGAGAAATCCTGCGCTGTCAATAAATGGTTTTAATTTTTGCAAACCAGTAGAACATGGTTTCTTTTCGCGTATATTTTTTATGTCTTTGTCGAATGCCTTTTGTTGGACTTGTAAAATAAGTCGGTTAAGTGCGTATTTAGTTTCATCGATCGTAACCACCTGACTTTGGTAATCTCGATTCCGCCTACACTTGTGAAAAAAGCGAAACAATAAAGACACAATCCGAAGGAGCTTGCCCAATTCAGAAAATTTGTTTAGAAAGTCAATACTTGTCTCGTGTCTAGACTCTATAGAAAGCACCTTGATACGTTTTTCCTCGTTTGTTTCATAGCTTGGAAGAAGTTGAGGCCACTGATGTTCAAGCTGTCGTAACCAATCAGGGCCAGAAAACCATAAATCATGATTTAGTTCTGAAGGTAGAACTCCACGAGAAGCAGCATCAGCCGGGTTTTCCGCCGACCGTACATGACGCCACTGTGATTTCGGAACACAATCTAGTATTATTGTGATACGATTTGAAACAAACACTTTCCAATCTTGAGACTCATGCGCTTTTAACCAAGCGAGAACAATTGATGAGTCTGTCCAGGCATAAACATTGTCAATTTGAACAGATTCCTTATAAATCTCAACAACGTATCCTATCAATTTTGATAATAGTAAAGCCCCTAGCAATTCTAGACGGGGTATAGAAACACGAGCGATAGGCGCAACTCGCGTTTTGGCAATAACTAAATGAACATGAACTGATCCTTGCAAATCCACTGAACGTATATAAACGCATGCAGCGTATGCCTTTTCGCTTGCATCACAAAATCCATGGATTTGGACAGATCCTCTTTCAGGCACAACGTGACGAGGTAATGAAATTTGAGACAGTAATGATAGCTCGGATATGAAATTATTCCACAGAGCAAGGATTTGTGGTGGGGGTGACTCGTCCCAATCAATGCCGGAGAGCCAAAGAGATTGCATTAATATTTTGGCTGAAATAATGACAGGTGCCAGAAAGCCCAACGGGTCATAAATTTTTGACATTTCACTTAGAATGGACCGCTTTGTATATTTTGCACTACACTGTGGCTGACAAACGTTATATGTAAATGTGTCTTGTCGTGGCATCCACCTTAGTCCTAGAACCTTGACAGCATTATCACTATTGCCATCGAGAGATGAAAGAATCAAAGCTTCACTTTTATTATTTTCAGTTGAAACGGCATCCAGTACTTCAATCCAGGACAATTACTACTCCATTTACGAAGTTCAAATCCACCAGCAAGACACAAAGAAATCAATTCTTGCTGAAGAATAAGAGCTTCCTCTACAGATGAAGTACCTGTCACAGTATCATCTACAAAAACGTCATTTAGTAGAACGCGTTTGGCGCGAGGGTACTTATCACCATCATCAATTGCGAGTTGTCGCAGAGTACGTAAAGCCAAATAAGGCGATGAGCTAACGCCGAAAGTTACAGTACAAAGTCTGTATTCTTGGACAGGTTGTTGAGGATCTACACGCCAAAGAACACGTTGAAAGTCACGATCAGATTCGCGAATATTTATCATCCGATACATCATTTTAATATCGGCAGTAAATACGATAGGATGTATTCGAAACTTTAACAAAACCTTAACAATATCTTGTTGTAATTTAGGACCACATAATAAATTATCATTCAATGATCTGTTATTTTTTGTTTTACAAGAAGCATCGAAAACAACACGCGTTTTGGTAGTCGCGGCATCTTTCCTAACTACGCAATGATGTGGAATATAATATTATAAGCGGTTACCCCACACGTTGCGTAAGGTTGCCGGCCGTTGCCTATAAAAGCCGCTGCGGTTGGCTAGCGACTCACTTATGATCGGGCGTTCGGAGCGGGTAGACCGGTCGTAGCGTTATTACGTGTTGCGTTGCGTAACGTTGCGTAATTCGTAAAGTAGGCGTTAGGCTGATTTTGTTCCTCTGTAAAATTATGTTGTTGCCAAATTATTTTTTTTAAGGAATTTCTCTTCTGATTCCTAAAATCAGAAGTGGGATAAGCAACTCTTAGCCCACAATTACGAGGAACAAAGTCTTCTGCGTACTTTAGTGTTCGTGTTTGTGATAATGGCTGGCGGATCCAGTCGGAGTGACCGTAGGTCGCGAAGTCGTTCCCGTGATAAGTCGCGGCACCGTTCACGTAGCCGTCGCGGGGTGTCCGCTGGAGCCGCCGATCGCGACGTCGGTCATGTGGTGGGACACGTGATGAAGGTTTCGCACCGTCGGAAGGGGCGCCTGGGCGTGATCGCCGTCATCGTCGCTTGGGCGGATCGCGGTCTTCAGGCGGGTCACGTGCCCCGGATTTGGCTATTCATTCCACGTTGAATTCGATCATGGACCGTCTTGCGTCGATCTTGGCAGTGTGGGTGAGGGTCAGGTTGGGCCGAGTCGGGGGGGGTTGGACCTTTGATTGGCTCGGCTGAGCCTCGGAATGTTGGGCGGATGCAGGTGCGGACGGGTGTGGTGCGTCGGGGACGTCATCGGATCGCGGTGCGGCCTTGGCGTTCAGTGTGAAGACATACAGTTTTGTATGTATTGGACTTTATGTCCGGCAGACATACAGTTTTGTATGTATTGGACTTTGTGTCCGGCAGACATACAGTTTTGTATGTATTGGACTTTGTGTCCGGCAGACATACAGTTTTGTATGTATTGGACTTTGTGTCCGGCAGACATACAGTTTTGTATGTATTGGACTTTATGTCCGGCAGACATACAGTTTTGTATGTATTGGACTTTGTGTCCGGCAGACATACAGTTTTGTATGTATTGGACTTTGTGTCCGGCAGACATACAGTTTTGTATGTTCCAAATTCCAAATTCCAAATTCTTTATTCACATTAACAGACACGAGACACAATATAAATTAATCTTACAGGTACAGGGACACAAAAATAATGCATGCAGAAACTTAAAAATAAGAATAGAATTAAGGTTTAAGTGAAGTCTCGCGACTGCTGTGTGAAAGGGTACCTAGATCAGCATGAGGTTAGTGAAACTAACACTATCTAACCCTAGTCTAACTAACCCTAGTCTATGTATTGGACTTTGTGTCCGGCAGACATACAGTTTTGTATGTATTGGACTTTGTGTCCGGCAGACATACAGTTTTGTATGTATTGGACTTTGTGTCCGGCAGACATACAGTTTTGTATGTATTGGACTTTGTGTCCGGCAGACATACAGTTTTGTATGTATTGGACTTTATGTCCGGCAGACATACAGTTTTGTATGTATTGGACTTTGTGTCCGGCAGGCATACAGTTTTGTATGTATTGGACTTTATGTCCGGCAGACATACAGTTTTGTATGTATTGGACTTTGTGTCCGGCAGACATACAGTTTTGTATGTATTGGACTTTGTGTCCGGCAGACATACAGTTTTGTATGTATTGGACTTTGTGTCCGGCAGACATACAGTTTTGTATGTATTGGACTTTGTGTCCGGCAGACATACAGTTTTGTATGTATTGGACTTTATGTCCGGCAGACATACAGTTTTGTATGTATTGAACGTACGAGTGGACGTAGCTTGAATATGATGATACAGGTATAAGAATGAATGAATGACTGACAGACGAGGATGGTGGAGTTGAAGCAGATGGCAGCATACAAAGTGGTGACAACCCCGAGGCTCGTGTCGAGGACGACACTATGTCAGGAGAGGCCGTATAAGCGGTTACCCCACACGTTGCGTAAGGTTGCCGGCCGTTGCCTATAAAAGCCGCTGCGGTTGGCTAGCGACTCACTTATGATCGGGCGTTCGGAGCGGGTAGACCGGTCGTAGCGTTATTACGTGTTGCGTTGCGTAACGTTGCGTAATTCGTAAAGTAGGCGTTAGGCTGATTTTGTTCCTCTGTAAAATTATGTTGTTGCCAAATTATTTTTTTTAAGGAATTTCTCTTCTGATTCCTAAAAATATACATTAGAATCCGGTTTATTTTTCGCAGCGTTGGGAACTAATTCCATATGCTTAAGTTCGATATATTCTTCGATACACTTCTTGTAATCAGTATATAGATCAGGATTTTTTGAGAAACGGCATTCTAATTTATGAAAACGTGAGAGTGCAATTTCACGTGAATTTCCTAATGGGGGAGCTTCGGGTTTAAATGGTAAAGAGACAATATACCTCCCGGATGACATTCTTTCATGAGTATTTACAAATATGGATTCGCATAACTGTTCTTCAGGCGTGAGCATTTTCGTTTCAGGTACTGATTCTAGCTCCCAAAAACGCTGAAGTAAGCTATCCGCTGAGGTTGGTGTTAAACAAACGTTCAACCTCGAAAAAGAATTATTTTTAATTTTTCCAGTGAGAAGATATCCGAAAATGCTATTTACACCTACTGGAGTTCCGGGAAGTCCAACAATATTATCGCTCTTTAGGATTAAGTCACTATAATCCCCACCCAACAACAGATCCACCGGGCGCGAGGATCGGAACTCTGGGTCTGCTAGAGGTAAGTTATTCAGGTGAGGCAACAGTTCAGTATTACTTGCTTTGCTTTTTACGTTTGGAACATAATTTACAATTTTAGGAAGAACGTTAGCTTCCATGGATATTCTAGGTTCTAATTGGTTCCTCGGAGTTACATCGAAACGTACCACACCATTAAGTTTAATTTGTTCGCGGTCACCTACGGGCGATATGGAGCTGTGTTCATAAGGCTGAAAACATGTCAAGCCTAACTTTTTAACGCACGATTCGGTTATGAGCGATGTTTGAGCCCCAGGATCAACAAGAGCCCTGATTGTAAGTGGAACATCAGAGTTATTTCCACTGGGATGTAAATCAATAAGAGCTGTTTCTAATAGAATAAAATAAGAAGACTTATTGACCGTCTTGTCGGTAGGAGCAGTATCAGACGAAACACTCAAAGCTGCATTATTATTTTCCATACTTTGAGTTGATGCCCCTGATACACGTGTCGCAGAAACCCGTTCGTTAATTATTTCAGATACTTTAACTTGATCAGAGTGAAGCAAAGAATGATGTTTCCCTGAGCATTGCTTGCAAACATAACGCGATCTACATTGACTAACGTTATGACCATTTATCAGACAGTTAAAGCAAAGACCATTAGAAGAAACAAACAAACGACGATCGGCTACGGAAAGATTCAAAAATTTGTCACATTTAGTCACTAAATGTGGATTGACCTTGCAAAAAGCACAATTCATTAAATGTTTTGTATTTTCCGACTTACACTCACCCTTGTCATATTGTTTTGATGTCGACGCACATAAGGCAGGTATTACTTGCTTGCTTTTTAATACTGGTAAGCGTGAGAAAGGTACACGTGCCGCGTCCGTAGTAGTGCGTGCTAACGAAGACGACTCAGACTGTTTCCTTTGAGGGGACGACGTCGATGGAGCCGAGCTGGCCATCACCTCACTAGTAATCAGCTCCTTTTTAAGAAAAGCAAGCAAGTCCTCGATATCAGGGATCGAAGCTGCCGAATCAAGACTAAGTGACTGCTCAAAACGTCGCCGAGTATATGGTGATAATTTTCGCAAAATTATATTCAGTAATAGGAAACTCCAATTATTTGTCGGAAAATGCATAACACTTAACGCACCAATATTTTCATAATATACGGTAAGAATATTTCGAATACCGCGTTCACTTAAATACGGTTTGTCAGACATGGCTTCCATATCAAGGATTTTTTCTAAATGTTTGGTTGCTATGATACGCTTATTTTCATAACGCTGCTTCAACATATCAATAGCGACCATATAATTGCTAGCTGTAAGCGGTATGGACCTTACCAAAGTCAAGGGTTCTCCGTGTAAAGAGAGAAGCAAATATCTAAATTTTTCAATATAACTCAATGATTCATTATCGTTAATTATCGAAGTAAACAAATCATAGAATGAATTCCACGAAGTGGGGTCACCACTAAATTCTGGCAACGAAAGAGGTGGAAGTTTTATTTTTGGTCGGACCTGGCAATGAGACACAGAAGTGATATTTAATTTTGAATTTTCGACATCCTTTTGGACGTCACCTTCGGCCCTTATTGCGTAAAAGAGTGTCGAAAATTTGTTCCGAAACATAAGTTCTGTTTCCGAGTTGAATGAGTCTGACTTAATTCTAAGTTTTTCTATTTTAGGTTGGATACGCATGAAATCCTTTTTTAATGAATTCAAATCGGCGATTCTGCACTGAAATTGTTTCCTATTTGTATTCGCTATATCCAACGTTTCTTGTAGGCTCTGGAATACGAAATCGCGTTCAAGCAGAAGTTGCTCCAGTTCGGCCATGTTGGAGAAAATATAAAATAAAATAAAACAAAAATATAATAAGAAAAGTTTTGAAAATCAGTTGCAAGTTAGTAAGTTTAGCAGGTTTATTGCTCGTTAGGGATAGTGGCTAGCACGTCTAAATCGGCCGGCGAAACCGGGCAGCGGTCTAGTCTGGCACGCACTTCGTTTTCCTCACGACAATTCAGCACAACAAAAATCCAGGCTCGATGGGCCAAAAATATGTAGGGAAAAGTGTATAAAGGCAGCTCACCGTCTCACGTCGCCGCCGCGCCGCTCGCTGGTGCACGGGTTGCTCGGCTGGTTTTGACGGGCCCGCCTTTTCACTTGAGTGGACTGTATGAATGTATTTGTGGTCTTCTATCGTGCTGATCTGCTGTTTTGCTAGTTTATTGATTTTGCAAACCTCGAGCTTTCCGTATTTCGATCTATATACGTTGCTACGCAACAAACAAGGAGCAGTCAACGTCGTTTGACGGCTACGCTGCCCATAAAGAATTTAGAATCGTAACCAAAAAGATCTTGTTGTACTGAACATGTTGATTGTAAATAACTTTCTCGAAGATTTTGCTGAAAGTAGGTAATATGGATATAGGTCTAAAATTTGAGGGATCTTTATTGTTACCCGATTTAAAAATTGGTATTAATTTACTATATTTCATTAGATCAGGAAAGATACCCTCATCAATACAAGAATTAAAAATTTGTGCTAACAATGGGGCTAATTCATCGATGACAGATTGAATTATGGAGTTGATATACCCCAGATATCTTCCGTTTTCTTCTTGTTAAGTAAACGGAATGTTTTCTTAATTGAAGAAGCATCAATATGGCTAAATTTGAATAATTCACTGCACCTATTCACACTTGACTCGAGGAGGGTGACGGCTAAACTAGGAGAAAAGTTAAGATTACTTGTAGTTATAGCAGTATTTGAGAAAAATAATCAACAAATGCATTCGCAACTGCATCGTCTGACTTGATAGTCTTATTATTAATTTCTAAAGAGAAAGATTTCCCAGAACTTCTACTTTTTCCCGTTTCCTGATTTATTACAGCCCATGTAGTCTTAACTTTGTTCTTTGATATATTTATTTTATTTGATATGTATTGTATAAAGATTTATCACATAAACAAACATTTTTAAAAGTTTTTGAATATTTTTTTACATAATCTAGAAAGGCAGGGTCGACAGAAGTTGTTTTTAAAGCATATAATTCAAAAAGTGTTCTCCTGTTTTTATATATGCCCGGAGTAGCCCAGTTACTAAATTTCTTTTTGTTGTTTAATTTTACAACCTTTTGTGGGAACATATTGTTGCTTTCCATTCATACTAAATTGAATAAATCATTATATAAATTATTAGCATCTTCACGAACAGTAGGCAAAGATGTAATTTTAGATGTTATTTTTCTTTTTAAATTTACGTAACTTTCCCTGGGATATAGGTCTACAAATCAATTCAGTTTTAAGGATAACATGATGGTGCTCAATACAGGCTAGTTGTCCACTATGGTCAGAGTTAATGTAGTTTATTACAGCATATTCAATTACTTTACAGTTCCAGAAATATTATCTAAGCAGGTAGCTGACGTGGGTGTTATTCTAGTTAGCTCGTTAAATACGTGATGCAGATCAAATGATTTATATAAATTAATAAACCTTTTGTACAGAGGTGATATATCTAAAATATTAATGTTAAAATCTCCACATACAATTACATTCTTATTTTTCCTGCACACTAATTGCAAAACATCCTCCATGGTGGATTCAAATTCTATATAGCTTCCAGATGGGGGCCTATAGATACACACTATAAAATTATTGTTAAGCTTCACACAAGATATTTCAATAACTCTTTCAATGGAAAGCGATATAACATCTTAGCGTTCTTTATAATGCAATACATTGTTTAATATGATTAAAGACCCTCCTCTTATTGCAGATTGTCTAATATATGAGCTTACAATACTAAAATTATCATCAAAGGTGATAAATTCACATTAATTCTTAAGCCAATGCTCGGTAACACACAATATATCAACTTCACATGTTAAAAACAAATTAATTTCTAAATCTTTGCCAAAAAAGCCTTGGATATTTTGATGTACAAATCGTAGATAATGAGGCTTTTCTATTGTCTTTAAAGAGCCAGAGATAATCTCTGTTGTCTTAATATTTAATTTAAATTCTTTGGAACAGATTCCAAGAAATTATATTCTATATGTTGCTCAATGAAAGCATTGCCATTTTGTAAACTAGCAGCCAAGTTCTTGGCTGAAGTTAAAAAGTAATATTTTAGCACCATTGCTAATCGTTTTTTGTAAGTTAGAATTATTCTATCCTTAATTAAAAAGAAATTATTTGTTATATCTGATAATTGGTTAATGTCAATAATATGAATATTTTCGATGTATTGAATCATGGTATCCAATATGCAATTCAATTTAAATATACAATTATTTTTCTTTTTGCCTAAACTTTGACAATAGGGAAATGAGAACATAATTACCCTATTAATTTTTATGTAATTTAAAACAGTGTAGAGGTGCTTAAGTGAATTCTTGTTCACACCACTCACATTTCCTAATAATATAATTAAACTCTCATTACAATTGAACTCATAAGCTGAAATTTTGCTGACAATATTATGAAAGTTAGAACTCGGCATACAATTGTTTATAACAGGTTCTCCTAACTTTATTAATAAATATCTATATTCTTCCCTATTTCATCACTAAATAATATATATCTTGCTTTCAATGGAGAAGACAGTCTAACCTGAGCAGAGGATGTATAATGGGTCACATTGTCCAACAACACTGGTTCATCAACTTGAGGTGGTGACACAACTAATGACTGATTACTACTGAAGTTATTGGTTATGTCTTTAAATAAAGAGTCTACTTGGCATGTATTATATTGGACGGTTGTCACTAAGTCAGTTACCGAGTGGCTATTCTCCTCAATGGAATTTTGAAAACTGACATACTTGCAAGTTAAAGCGTCAATAGTTGTGTTGAGATCTTCAATCATTTTATTGAGACATTTTGTATCCGTTATACATGGCTCTGCTCTGTTTTAATTTGTTATCAAAAATATCTATAGTATCATAGTATCATACATATAGTATCATATCAATAAGTCAGCACGCTACTTTCTGAGTTTTGAATTAATTTTAAAATATTTTTGTTTCTTTATCAGCTGTTCAGTTTTTTTAATGAACTTGCCAATTTTTATATATTTCTTAATTTTTTTCTTACTGGAAGGTCCATTAAGTACATATTTATTTTGATCTAGCTGTGAGTGGCATGCAAGGTTTTACCATCAGGAGTTTGAACGAGTTTTTCAAATAAATTATGTGTATGGTTCATTTCCTGTGTTTGTTTCAGCTTTTCGAAATAAGAAATTTGTCGATTAGCATCTCTAAGCTCACATTCAAGTTCAGCAATTCTATCCAAGGCCTTCTCATAGGTGTTATTGCATTGAATAAGATTATCTAATACTTGTTTTAATTGATCCCGTTCATCAAGTACATCTTGGTATTCAGCGTGTACTAGCCCTAACTCACTTTTGAGTTCGGTGTTTTTTCCTATGATTAGTCTTATTTCTACTTCACTATCATCTCTTTCCTGCAATAATTGGTCATAAGACTCCTTTACCTTTTTCAATTCTAGCAAGGTTTCTTTTAATTTTGCTTCAGTATTGAGAGATGCAGCTCTTCGGGTCAGCATGTTTATATAGTAAATATGTTCCAGTAGCCTATAAGCACAAATATACTAAGACTTCTTTCAAAGTTACAAATAATCAGAATTTGTAGGATTAATATATTAAAAACAAGATATTAATGTAAGTTAAATATGAAGTTATTAATTGGGACAGAAATAGATAAAGAAATTCAGAGAAAGTAATAACTTAATGTACAGAGATGCAAAGAAAATAGTCAAATGAGATAAGCACAAGATTTATAATGAAATTAGTTAATAATTTACAATTTCTTTAAATGATATCTCTCTGATATTAGTATTAACTAAAATTAATCAACAATATTACTGTAATTTGTTTAATATTTGCTCTGCTACTACAGTTAACAACAAGAAACCAATAACACTTTTACTGGAATTGTCTTGTTGTAAAATCTAATTAATTTGATGAGCAAATATTTTAGTTAATTAGTAAGCAAAAGTTGGTATAGTGTAGGTAAGTGCTATGTCTGAGGCTATAAGTGTTGCTTGGTCTCAGCTTTACTTCCATTTCTAGTCAAGGAAAGAGGAACACAACAGAGCCAAAGTGTGATATGGACGTGTTTCACTTTTCGTAAAGATTGAATGGTGTAAGAATGTAACGTTTTTAATATGTAGGTAGGTATATCAGCCAAGTTAGAACATAAAAACAATACTTCCCCGGTTTGGTGAGTAGTGATTCACAAGCGGCACACGATTGCACGATCAGCAATATATTACAGCACGGATAATCAATGTAAATTACTTCAATTATGATTTGAACAAAAACAAAATCACAATTTAAAATTTTTGATAGCTGAACCGGTGCCAGATTTCAATCACATAAATCTTATAAAGTACACTTTGTATGGTCTAGCAAACATTAAGACTTGATTATTATGACTTCATTTATTAATTATGCTATTTATTTTTATCAATAAAACGTAAATACAATTTATTTTTCACGTAAATACAATTTATTTTAAATACATTAATTATAATCACCGTTAAGGTAAATAATGCGACGGACATATGTCGATCAAATTGCCAATAGCAGTTTCCCAAGTGGGTTGGTGAAGATAGGGAGTGTGTCGTTGAAAATATAGCGGCGGTTTAAAATTAAAATAAATTTATACTGATTACCCTACAAACGTGCAAAATTAGGTTAAGTTATGACTCGATTGACTCTAGAATAAAAATATGTATTTCGTGTGCGATTATGTTTAATATTTATTCAAACATCTTTTTTACTTATACATGTTAAAAAATGAAGTGTTAATTATAATAACTGAAGCGATCAAATCTGTTGAAGTATTGAAACGATTTTAATAATCACTCATATGTTGGACTCATCACCGTCAAGAGTAGCAGGATAAATATAATTAAATTGTTATTTATTTCTTTCGAATATCTAAATTGCTAATTTATGGTACGCATTTTATATCGCACATGTTTTAATTTCTTTCATATAAAGATTCCAAAAAATTTGTTTGTTAAAAGTGACACTAATTTTTCCTTTAAGGAAAAATAGACTCTAACAAATTGTTAGAGTCAAGCTATTATCAGAAACTATTAAATATTCATAGACGTGCAAAATATTTATAAAGTAAATATTTTTAGAAGAATTTCTCAAAAGTAGCCGGCGTCTAATTGTTGAGTTAACAATATTAATAAATACGTTTAACAATATATAGATTAACATTTGCACTACGAAAACCGAAAGTTCAATGTGTAGAAGCTCTAGTGTTAACGTCTGTACGTTTCAATTATATGTGATATAGATTATATTTTTTACAAAACAGCACATATTTAATCTATAATTAAAATTCAAGTTATATATATATATATATATATATATATATATATATATATACTTCTATTACTATTACTTGAAATTATAGGTTGTTAGGACTTCAATAAAAGGAAGCTTCTGATAATACAAAAGTATATATGGTGTTGAGAATCATTTCCACTAGTATCTGGCCCTTGATTCAACTAGCAAACAAGACTTTCTTAAAATGTTGGTAGAGTGTTAGATACATTCACTGAAACAATTATCAATATAATAATCATTGAATGAATATCACATATGGCGGTGACCTCGTGATCAAAGTCAAGGTACTTGCTGACTTTGTGCTTCTGTTACTTCTTTTTATTATTACTTTACGGGTTTCACTAAATGTCAAAGCCGTGACCTTAATTGAGCAATTATTAATTCTCAAATAGAAAAACATCCCCAACAATAAATAGTAATCATGCACATCTATATAATAGGGGCTATTATACAATTAAATCTGCTATAACCGTTATATTTATTAGTTTTTTGTTGGCATATCATATATATTTACTTCATTCTGATATTATGAATATAATAGTCTTTTGTACGCGTATTATTTTGTAAATTCTTCAGCTTAATTGTATTTTGTTACGAATGCCTCTCATATGATATCACTCACATTTAAATTATTAGTGCGAGAAGAACAATGCAAGGGCATTGAATCTACCTATGTATGTATCTTAAAATTTGTTCTCGATATTATTCTTTTGATCTCTCCTGAATCTTATGATTAATCTATACAATTATTCTAAACCTAATATAATTGTAAAAAGGAACTATAATACAATTAGATTAATGTTCACATTTCAGATATTGTGTTAAATAACCGATGAACGATTCCTTTTTTCACCGCCAAGTAACTCCCAATTCAATTACGATATCCGGTCAATTGACGCGTTACAAAATAACGACCAGATCAAAAACTGTTTACCGTCCCTTAAATCAGACGCCGCATACGTCGGTCGTATTTTTAGGAATCACCCAAACTCTTTTAACTTTAGAGAAATACGAATTATGGTTCGCTTCTGAATTGGGTTAGTAATGATTAAACTGACATGCTTTATACCCGCTTAAAATTATTCGGAATTATGTTCATCTGTTAAATTTACCGTGTCCAAAAGTAATTGGGTGCCTTTATCATCTGTAATACTACATTACTGTCAATACAGGGGAAAATTTCAATCAGAACCCAAATTTCGAATAGTTGTAGAAATGATTCGTAGAATCGTTTATATAATTAGATATTAAATAGATTCGTATATATAATTCTCTGTATGATTATTTTTTAATTTTTTTACTGAAACAGACTTGTTGCGGTAAATTAATCTGAATGCTACCATCATTTTTATACGGACAAATCAATCTCTATTCAGTGCAATATAAAACTACAGAATACACTATATCTTATTATTTTGTAAAATCTACCTTTGTCATCTGAATCACCTTCAAGAAAATTCCTTTTTCTTATCTAATTAGTAAAGGTGATTGAATTGAAGATATTAATATTTTATTCTTGTTATTGACAAAGTTTTACGGAGTTATCGCTTATACACATAACAAGTTACTCTACATCATTACTCTACAAAAATTACTGCTTTTATTGTTATCGCGATTCAGCCTAGGTAGCCTCAGACTATTGAATTGACCAATCAACTCTGAACTCAATCGCTTATCTCTAAAGTAACTTCACGTCTGAATCGGATAATACTACCAGTGGACGATAGACTAACGTACGAATTAACTACTCAATGTAGGTCCTAAGGCCCTAACTTAAATAATAATGATATGATAAATGATAGCCCCCGTTCTTTGCTCAGTAAGTAAATAGAATTCAAGGAATTACGTTTATACATTTAATGGTACGATCAAAGTATATTAACACATTCTTTACACACATATAGTCTGGCAATAGAACTTCACAAAACAGGCACGCTGCTCTTAAATCTGAACATTCACAATAGCAACGCATTAAATGTTTTTGTGAAGACCACTCTAAATGGAGTGGATCGTGGTTCGTAGATAGTTGCTTACGCACTGGTACGTGACGGTCTCGCTACTATAAAGTATACCTTTATTGTTATTTATAGTCTTTTTAAGGAGAACAGAATACTTTACTATCTTAGCTTTCTTATTAGCTTGATTTGACATTTGATTCCCGCGCATTACTAAACATTTTCGAACTCTACAAAACGTTTGTCTCTATCTTTTTTCAGAATAATAAGAGTATAAAGCCCACTTTTCACTATGGATTTCAGAATTCAATGCACCAAGTCTGCATAGTTTTTAACAGAACTAGTAATTCATATAGTAACTGCGAGTTCCGTTCTACCTCTACTCTGTATTCTACTACTTGTTCGTTAATAAGGTTCCTTATTCTATACAGAATCATCAGACAGTAAAAACAGTATCTTACTATATTTGCCATTACCATTGTGCGATTCGTACCGTGAATAACTGTTCATTATTAAATCCTAACTTTTAGCTTGAATAACTCATTTAATTGGCTAACCAGAGACACGTACGACTGTCTTGTTATTCAAGGATTTGAAACACTGAAATTTAGTAGCGAGAATCATGTATTTTGATTTATCTGGATTAAGTACCAAGACATTCCGTGCAGACCAAGCTCTGTCAGTCGCGCTATACTGACAAGATTGTAGAAATAATTTTATTTATTTTGCTGAAATACAACGATGATAAGGAATAAAAAAAAATACTAAAATGTGATTCAAGATATAGTAACGCGTCTAAGCAGTTCTAACAGTATATTAAATTCAAACAAACTTTACACACAGGTTTCTGTAACTAATAATTTATTTCTGTAGCTATAATTTAAGATGGCTGTGTTCATTTCAATAGCGATACGAAGTGTTTAACTCTTAATTATTTCAATATTAATATAATGAGGTTCATTATCTAAACAAAGATTTGTATTTTCACCTTTACATCAAATTGCCTTAGATTTCAGAAACAATTTTTGAGTACTTACTCGTATAATGGTGATATGTAAAATCACCATTATAAGTACTCTAAAATTGTTTGTTTAAAAAATTGTTACTCCAAAACTTTATGTAAAAACCATTCCAACACTCATAATACGTGGTCTTATTATGAAACTCACTTAAAACCAGAAACGCGTTCTTTAATAACCATCATAACGAATCATTTTATGTATGCATGTTAAGTACAAAGTTAACAAAGTAACTTTAAACGAATAACCATTAAAGTTCATTCAACATACGTTTGTTTAATTATGAAATATGAGCAATGTAGCTAAATTCGCAACAATATGCATTGATAACTGAACGGAGTTTAAACAGTTTAAAACAAACTGGTACTGAACTTTCAGTCGAACCAAATTATATTTTTGCAAATTGAAACGAAAAAGCCGGCGCTAGAACCAATTTTGTCGAGAACTTTATACCGAGTGTATTATTGAATAAGCGGTTAGCCGGGAATTCTTAATAAAATCCCAGTCTTCGTCCATTTAAGGATAAAATGAAGTAATAAGTAAGCAATAGAATATTTTACTGAGTAATAACGATAAAAACTTAAGCTTTCGTACCCAAGTTGTTTTGGCAAATTCTCGGGGTCTTCCTACTGTTTGTGATGGGAGATTTTTTTCTAATGTCATTTGTAGAACTCACTTTATTATATATTGGAATTTCTTTTGAAAACATTATGAAGAACAAAATTTTAAGCTTATATGACTCCATGACGGAGATATTAAAATCCAAATTTAAATGTTAATAATATAATATTAGGTTTTTAGTTGTAACAAGATTTTGTTGTTTCGATTGTGCATTGTGACTTCAATTTTATACTTCCACCGAAGAGCACGGGCTAACCCTAAGATAAGATATTTAAATCGTGGTATATATGTATATAGGTTACCTCACAATGTAAGTAGATTTTCTGACAATTATTATTAGAAGCTCGTGACATTCAGTTCATAGTAAAATGATATATATGTTTAGGTATTTTTACCCCTGACAACATACGGACCGTGGAAAAAGAAGAGCAATAAAAAAAAAGATTTTGACATACGATACGTTACTGTCTACGGATTTATCTCGATCGCATTTTTCAGCAGTATTCATTCGGATTAATAATTGAATATTTACGGAAATATATCACAGTGCTTTAAATATACGGCTTTATTTAACTATATCACTTACGGTTCAACACAAGCAACAAATATATAGTGTCTTGCAGACTGTGGACTAGAAAGTGGTCGACCACGCGTTCACCTACTTACACTACAAGTATCATAATATATGGTATATATTTATAAAGACATACGGTAGGGCATATTAGTACACAAATAAATATAACAATTGCGGGTACAAGCGGGCATCTCCCTTTTCGCTCCCTTCTTATATATATATATATATATATATATAATAGGGGAGAGTCGGTTATATCGTACCAATTTTTACTTTCACTTAAATATTTGGACTATGACAAGACTTACAATAATTAATGGATATGCAAAATAAAGTTTCATATTTAACCTTGCTAATACAGAGAAATCAGTTCCGTACGTTTACTCTAACATCCTTAAAAATGCTTTTTTATAAAGGACTGCCATCGGTACAATTTAGAGCCGATTTCACCGTCCTTCATAGAAACCGAGT